>JADKLZ010019686.1:20994950-21032003 GCA_021533235.1 Biomphalaria straminea
TGTTATACTCACTTGAATTTATAGTGAACGTTTGGGGAGCACTGATTCAGGACTTTTAGACCAAGATTTGTATAAATTAAAGTCGAATTAATTCACCACTCTCTCCAAACGTCATTTGACTTTCACATATAAACCGCTAATCAATATTATAAAAATAATATTATTTTGTAAAAAAGCGAACTGCTGTATTGTTGCCTAGTAACAGTAAAATGGCACCTGGTTTTGGCTCCACAGCTGACAATGTTGGTTACAGCAAATTACTTTATTTAGAATCTAGATCTAGATTAAATCTAGTTTGAATTAAATTATTTAGTTATTGAATCAAATTAAAGCAATTTACATTTCGATTTGTCATGTTTTCCCATTCATTAGGTTTTTAAATTAAAAGCTAACAATTAATTTTCTAGATTTACACTTTGACTTTTACAGAAAATAATAATTAGAATCTATAATAATTTAATAATAATACTAATAGATCTAATAAATTTAGTGCAGATTCTAGATCTAATACATACTAACATAGATCTAGATTCTAAATATGCGGAAATTGCCAATCATTTTTTAAAAATATTTACTATTATTATAATTAAATTATTATTATAATTAATGATTATTATTAGAATATAAAATAGTTTAGTAAAGTAAAGCCTATAAAAGGTACTTTCATCTATAATAAAACTTAATAAAACAATATTATATAAATATACGGACCAAATATACTATATTGTCTATATTAGATCTAGGTCTAGACCTATATACTATTTAGACATATTATGACAAATTATGTATACATATAATTATTATGATATAGTTCTAATCTGTCTAGATCTATATTTAGGCCTATTATTAGTACTATTATGTATACTCACTCTATACTCTATCAATCATTGAATCATTTTAATCTAGATAATAGTATAATAGACATATAGATCTATGCCATGTATAGGTATAGGCCTAATTAGTACTAATAAGCCTAGATTGGATTGATCTAGATCTAGATCTATATATTTTATATATATTATTGATATTTTTTCTCTCTATAATCTATAAATTATCAGACCTTATAAATTGTGGTCTATAGGGCAGATGATGTATAGGCCTATAGGTCATCTGTTTCTGTGGCATAATGGTTAAACAGGATGTCATGTGGCCAGTGAAATTTAATGACCAACCACATTAACTTTTCCCCAATGAATATCAGGTACACATTAAAGCTGGGTGGACTCAGATTCGAGGTGCCCAAAGATCTCGAGATTAAAAATTTCAGTCTTCACTAGGATTCAAACCAGAGACCTCTGGTTTGGAAGCCAAGCGCTTTACTGCTCGATCATCATGTGAATCAAACTATTATAGCTTTTATTTACAATTCTAGACTTGATTTGAATTATTAAATTTTTTAGTTTTTAAGCACCACAATAATTGAACTCTAAAAATATAAAAAAAAATTAAGCAAATTCACTAATTTTTTAAATCTTTGTTTTACAGGTTTATGTCCTACCTGGCCTTATCAGTAATAAGAAATGTTTTAAAGGTGGTAATTTGTTGAGAAGGCCAAGAGCTCCTAAAATACTACCGGAACTAAGTGCCGCCAATGACAAAGATGACATTGAAAATAAATATCTAGATTTAGCAAAACAAGGTCAAGATAGTAACTCTATTATAAGACTTTTTGAAGATGCTTTTGAACTTGAGGCACTTCAGGATGTTATTGTTGATCCAACACTCCTTGCAAGTGGTGGTAGCCGAGAGCCAAGTTTGGCATCTCCTCCACCGCCCTCAGAGTCTGATAAAGTTTACAAGACTCGTCAATCTCTTGACAATTCTAGGTCTGCCCAGATGAGACTGTGGCAGCAGCCCCTAGAGCGAAATGCTTTTTTCATTGAAAAAGATGATTTAAAATATATCCTCGACCCACTTTTAAGAGGAAAGACGAGCTTAGGGACATACGTTGATGGCAAAAGTCTTGCCAAGCCATTCAAATCTAGAGGTCCTGATCCACTGCCTAGGCGTCCACCTAGAAGGCCAGTTGACCTACGTCTGAGGTATGACGTGGACGACCCCAGGTACTTTCAGCCACCAGCTTTTACTCTTGAATATTTTGTTTACCAATTAGCTGAGAAAGCAAACATGTCTGTACCAAGGGTGCGAAAAGTTGTATATTCCAGGCATAATGTTAAAAAGCTGACTGACATGCTGGCCAGGGAGATAAATCCTCCATCACAGAGCCAGCTGCACACTATCACAGTTGATGGTAAGCTCTGAGAAGCCAAATTTTTAATTTGTTTAA
Source organism: Biomphalaria straminea (assembly GCA_021533235.1). NCBI lineage: Eukaryota > Metazoa > Mollusca > Gastropoda > Planorbidae > Biomphalaria > Biomphalaria straminea. Next base: position 20,997,238 of record JADKLZ010019686.1, read on the forward strand.
TCTGAACATCTTTTATTATTTTTTGTTTGAATATACAATCAATTTTCTATTGCAATATTAATTTATAGCTATTAATTTGTTTTTAAAAACAAAATGTGGTGACAATAAATTTATCATATTTAGAGAAATCTAAAAATTAATGACATAAATTATGAGACTAAAATTTGGATTTTTCTTTTTCCATTCAGATGTTTTAGATAAATTTTCAAAACATATTTTTCAAATACACAGCATCTACTAAAAGATAAATAAATAGCTATCTGATCTTTTTGGCTATATCTTTACCTTAAAACACCGAAGTTAAAAGAAAAATACAATAAAAATGATAAAAGAAGATTCCAAATTTTGTTTTCAATTTAACAATTTGCATTAGCTTAAGCAGTGATTCTCTCAATTTTTTTTTTGACTGGACCACTACTCCTTGATAACATTTTGTAGTAGCTGTAAATTTATTCTTTTTTACCATCTAAATTTTCCTCTACAAAGCAATCAATTCTTTAGTTTTTGTTCGTCAATACAGCATTTGTAAACTAGAATTTAAATATTTGTATTCCTTCAGATTTACGTACAGCTGATACTGAAGTTATGTATAAGTTTCTTATGTGTGAAGACACAATCAACAATGTAAAATCTGTACATTATTGATAGACTAAAGACTAGAAACATTCCATAATTTTTTTTTAACAAACCATTATTTAAAATCACATAGAAGTTTTGTCATTACATATATAATGTCATAAAGCTAGAGATTTGTTTGAACACTTATAAACTACTTAAATTTGAAATATATTGTACTTGCTTTTCTACATTCATTAATAAGTAAATCCCCTTTCTGACCTTGCAGTCCATGGGGTAGATGATGTAAAGGTCCTCTAAGCTGTTTCTGTGGCCCACAGTTAACGAGATCATCTTGTTGCAAGTAAAATGAGCAACCACCTTTAATTTACCCCAACTAAGGTTAGAGCTGGGTTGACTCAGAAGTGCCTTAGAGATCCCAAAATTAAAATTCTCTATCTTCACCAGGATTTTAACCGAGACCCTTGGATTTGATGAGAAGCAATGCATCTTAACACTCAGCCACTATGCATCCAGATTAATTATTGTGCTTTCATTAATATTCATTCCAATCTGAAAGTTGCTTTTCTTATGAAAGTCTTTTTTTTTTTTTTTACTACTCCCCCTTTAATCTCGTGAATTAAAATCAAAAACTTTTTTACTATCCTTTTTATTGTTTTTAATATTTTTGATTTCTTATTTTTACCAAGGAACAAATGTGCCAGCCAAAGAGAACAGAATACCTCGAAGACAGCTGCTGTATGAGATGGCGGCTTTGCTGAAGCTTCACATCAAGGAAATGACAGGATCAGAGATGAAGTCCACGATCAGACCCGTGTCCAAGTTTAGTTCACATCACTCACCCACTAACAAGCCGAGCACAGAAATAGTTTTGTATGAAGACGATGCTGCCATTCGAGCGTCTGCAGCCACTAGAATCATACAGTAGGAACACACTTTTTTTTTCATATTCAAAACATTTATGTTTTCACACTGTTCTCAAAAGTTATGGTTTCTTATTACAAAGTTTTTATCAATTTACTCTGTCTGTCTGTCTGGCCAAAAGTTTGTACACATTATTTCTCCCACAGCCAATCTCAGATCAAGCTGAAATTTTACACAATTATTTCTTTTACCTGACACCATAACAATCAATAAAACAAAATTAACCAATTAATTATTATTTATTGGTAATTACCTTGTTTGGAATCTTAAACAAGGGAAAGAAATCATACTTGACTGAAGTGGTGGTATATGCAGAATTAGTCCTCTTTATAGATTGTTGCCTAAGGCTTATTACAAATTTAATTACATAACTGATCCAAACTAATTGACACACTTAATATTAGCTTTGTTGTTTTCTTGTAAACTATTTGCTTTGTATTTTGCTTGTTACATAAAATATTCTTAAAGTGTTAGATCAGGGGTTTTCAACCTGTGGGTCAATACCCCCTTGGGGGTCGATTGACGCTTTGCTAGGAGTCGCCTTTACACATAGAAATTATGGATTCTTTTTTGTCTATTCTTCTATTGCTGTGTGTTGGGGGTGGGTGGGGCCGCAGAAGAGTCAGGGTTTGTAAAAGGGGTCGCCGATCTCAAAAGGTTGAGAACCGCTGTGTTAGATGTTCCTTCAAAAACGACCATTATCATATTCAATATTTCACAAAGCAAGTTTGAATAAGCAATATAGTGAAATGTGTAGCTGTAAATTGTTTCATAACGATATTTCAATGTTCTTGAAAGTTTATTGTTAACTCACTTGCCAAGTTGTCATCAGTAAACTATGTTATCATCAGTTATTGATTATCCCAGTGCTTAAAATGTCAAACTGACATGATATTTTCTAGTGATGAGGACTTCTTTAAGCCTTACTGGCAACTGAATTGGTAAGGAGCAGAATTATTGTTTCACAGGTTTTGGATGTTCCTTAAGAATTGAAGATTATTATATTCTAGTCCTTACCTGCAGTGGGGATGCTGGGGGAAGGATATAAGGCCCTGGCAGGATACCACCATTTGAAAAAGGGGGGCTGTCATATAAGTGCATTAGGAGTGGCATTCACTACACAGATATGGCAGTTACAGTATAGGAATATGAGGTCAACTCCCCATGGTAAGCTCTGCCTCTGGCTGCTTATAGCAAGCAGGCCCGTTCTTTTGGGGCCTGTTGCGCCATGTACCCGGTGCAGGTATGGTACCCTTACTTGGTCATAGGCATTACTGCTGGTAAATCTCAAACAGGACTTGGGGTTAATAGCTCCAAGCCTGTTTGTTGTATCTATGTGTATGGTCCATCCTTTCCATATTGGCTTTTTGGGGTTTTTGGCTTTTTTTTTGTAGCTGAACAGGGTAAACCTCTTTGACTATTGACTAATTGGCATAGTTGCTGACCCAACAACAAGTGACACTGGTGACTGAAGCATGTGCTTCGAAATAACCAGTGCTTCAACTCTTTAAAAGAACAAGTACTTTGACTTCACTTTAAAAAGGTTTATTTATTCCTTATTAAGAAAGCTGATTGTTTTACAATTCTTACTTTGTAATGTCTCTAGACAAACAGAAGCACCTGGTGTTGATGCCGTCCTGCACTCTACACACTCTCGATATTTTGAGGGATCAGGGAGAAGCAGATCACCTTTTGGTAAAGACATTTTTTTAATTGAAAATATCATTTTTACAGTGTATTAAAGCTGTTGTAATTCTCTAGTTTTAAAATTTTAATGGATATATTTGTTTACACTGTGTATTCGGTATAACATACAACATAGTTTATATAGTGTAAAGCATTCACATTCAATATGTTATAAAGCTTTTCTTTCTTTTCACAGCTGTGCCGGAGGAGGAGTCTATCACCCCATCTGAATTGGCTATCTTGGACACTCTCATGTCTGGTGGAACAGCCTTAAGCTTGAAGGTATCAGTTACATTGAGAAAGAATTAAAATGATAAAATAGAAATCTAACCCACACAATGGAAAGAATTTGAACTGTCTATTGTCAGCTCAGAATAAACACATACTTTCATTTTTTTTTTTAAACAAAGAACCACAGAAAACTCTGATTAAATAAATTCTGACTAGCTAAGCTTTATGCCTGATTAACTAAACTCTATGTACAATAATAGTCTGATTAACTAAACTCTATGTCCCATAATAGTCTGATTAACTAAACTCTAATTTCTATAACAAACTGATTACCTTAGCTCCATGTCCCGCCAAAATTTATTTGCAACATATTTCGTTTTATTATTATTGTATTAATGAATTCATTGACGCCATGGGATATGAGCTAATGATTAATTAGACCATCAATATGGCTATTCATTTTGACAAACACATTTAAGGAATCTGTATTTTTGTTCCTTTATTTCAATCATTATTATTATTATAGCTTTTATATAGCACTACTTTCATGCTCATAGCATACTCAGAGCACTTTGGTCCGATCTCATTTGTGGACCGGGGGGGGGGGTGTATAAAGGAGTTGGTTTTTTGTGCTGCCTTTAGGCGCTCAGTAAACACAACTCTGCCTGAGTCGGGTGTTGAACCTCGAGCCCCCTTCTAGGTAGCCAAGCCAAGTTCAAGCACACATAGCTTCTTGACCTCGCTTCATTCTTTATTCCACTCATTCATCTCTGGTATGCTTTGAACTGAAGATCCCTACACATAGACTAATCATGATGGCACAGTGCCATTATAAACAATGATGTCCCTGATAGCATTATTCCTTGTTTTAACCTCTGTGTTAATGATATCTTGGGGCACATGATTCTTTAATTTCATAAGAAAGTTAGTTACATAACCCTGTTAAAAACCATTGATGCAAGAAAGTATTGAATTTGAACTTGTACTTTTCAATGAAAGTTAAGAAATGTTTCTTTAATGTATAGTTCAGAAAATACAAAATCCTTTCACCAGGCTCATTTCATAGACACTTTGCCTGATATCACGCCCATGTCTACAACATTAGTCTATCTGAATTTGAGTTTCAACAACTTTCAGGTACGGTGTTCAACTAAATGTAGACATTGTTCAAAATGTATCAAAAAATTTAACATGGACTGAATGCAATATGATTTTTTTTTCTAAACAATTTTTTTTAAAGTTAATATTATTAAAACAAAGTCTTATTTGTATTTCTATATACTTTGAATCATTTATTTTTTAATGATGAAAATTAATGTATTTAATTTGTTTGTGGAAATAGTATTTTCCAATTGAGGTCCTGGACATAAGTAATCTAGAAATATTGAAGCTACGCAACAATCCATTGACTGAGTTACCTCCTGACATCATCAGACTTAAGAAACTAAGAGTTTTAATTGTGTCTTTCTGTTTACTTACAGCATTGCCTTTACAGTAAGTACTCTGCTTTGTTAGAGCCTTACAAGTGTTTTTGTCACAGGTGTTACTGTCTGTATATACAATCATTATCTTTTTATTGTCAAAACTCAAGATATCTAAAAAATTATTTCTCTAGTAGCAGTATGTTATATTTTATTGAAGTTGGATGAAAATATATTGATTTCGGTCAGCCTTATTTCATGCGCATATGTATCGATCCCAACTATTCATTTATAAATATTTCAGTTGAATGTGTTGTAAATTATTTACATTTAACTAAAACTAAAGAATTAGCTAGAATAGGCTCTAATATTTTTATTTTGGTAAATAAATACACTAAATGTTGACTCCTAATATTTGTAACAATGATGTTCTTGGGTTTGTGTTCATAAAACTTACTAAATGCTAATTGTCTTTATTCATAATGTTTTTTCTTTATCTTCAGATTATTTGAAATGCCAGCTCTAGAAGATCTTGGACTCAATTATAATAAACTTACATCACTGCCAAATGAAATCTCTTTACTACGGTAGGTACATAAAAATATATTTTAATATAAAAAAAACAACTTTCTTGATTGGAGAAATGATTGCTCCAGGAAAGGAAAATTAAGCATTGCAAGCAGCACATGTAAAAACTATTTAATCTATACTTTTGTATAAGGCATATAATAAGCAATGCTGGTTAATGCCTAAATCATCTTCCATTTTCTTGTTTAAGTGCTATGTTCAGCGTAGCTGTAGATAATTTTTCCTAATTGTATTGTTGAGGTAAGTTTAAAGTACTTTTTGGGCACTGCTTGGCAAGCCAAATTATTACAATGTGACATAATTAGCATTAGTTTTCTATCATTCCTTTCATATTGTGTTATTGTTATTGTGTTTCAGGGAATAAAAGTGTTTCTTGTTTTATGGACTATTTTACTAGTATGTACATTAAAAACCAGTGTTTCAGTGGATAGCATAGATAATATGATCATCAATCAACTAAGACTTACCATTGAATATTTTGAAAATGTGTAAAAATATGTAAAATAGAATATTTATATCCTCATAGGACATTGAAAGTTCTGGACTTGGAAGGCAACCAGCTTCATGCCCTGCCTGCTGGCTGTTTGACCCTACCTCACCTGACCCATGTCAACCTCAGGAATAATTTCATGCACCCTTTGTTTTGGAAAGAGTATTCAAAGAATAAACCCCAGGTTAGAGGCTGATTAATGTGTTACCAACTGGGTTCTAGATCACACATTGTTTTCTTACTATCAAGGTTATAGTTGTCTTTTTGTTAGAACACTTTTGTTGACAGAGACATTTTTAATTAAGATTTAATAAACTTTCTAGGTATTTGACATTTGTTTTGCAGATATTAGGGTTAGGGTTGGCTGGTATTTGTGTTGACTACTTAAATTCTTGGTAATTTGTAGTTTGACACTGATATCATTAAAGTGTATGTTTGTAAAAATATTTTACATGCTTCGGATGTTCCTTCAGAGTTGAAGATAGTTACTTCCTAGTCCAAACCTCCCGCAGGACGACGGGGGATGGGAGCGGGCAGGGTTTGAACCCGGGACCATCGATAAATCCAAACGACAGTCCAGCGTGCAAACCGCTCGACCGCAGCCATCCTATCATTTATGAACCATTATGCCAAAGTGATAACTTTATTGTCATCATTTTGTTTAAAATAAATCATTGTCTTTGATTCCGAAGATTACGGGGTCTATTTAAGTTTTCTGTTTGTCATTTACATCTGTCTCCATCAAGGGCCCTTCTTGCCTCTTTCAGAAAAAATTTAGCAAGCATATTTGAACTATATAGATCTTGGTTGTTGTTTTTTTTTAACATTAAACTTTAAAAAAACAAGATTACAAAGAGAGTTTGTGTGATACACAAACTCAGAGGCGGCCCCCGTCGGAGTGGGATCCCTGTCAGATCCGCCTATTCGCAAGATGTTTCGGATGTTCCTTCTAAGTCCCTGGCTCAATTCCTGTATGCTCCCATCCTTAAACTATCGCAATATTTCTGAAAGAACAGTAAAGGTTAAATCATATTTTCAAAAGCCTTAAGTGTTTTTTTCTAACCGTGACGGACAGACCAACCAACAGACAAAACGCACAAAACTATGTTAGTTTCATTTTAATGGGGGCATTCTACAATTTTATTTTAAAAAATCAAATTTTTAAAAAAAGTTAAGAAATTAGTTTAGAATCATGTCATTTCCGGTCTTTACGCTAGTATACGAAAGCCGCTGCTAAAAGTTCATTTTAAAAAATGTGCGTGACATTTGTATGTTTAGAGCATTTCTTATAGTAACATTTCCTCCCTTACATTTACGTAATTGTTTTAGAATTGGTGTTTTGTTATAAAAAAATCGCTTGCATAATTAATTTTATAAATTAAATGGTTTGCGTTTAGAAAACTAAAAGTAGCCATTGCACCTAAACTTTTCAAGCCGCATTTAATGGTGAAAAAATATTTTTCGTATCTCTTCTAGTTTTGGCGCTCTGAGTCTGACAGACGGACAGACAGACATAAATTCATTTTTAAAAATGTGCGTGATATCTACATGCCAAGAGCTTTTCATATAGTAACATTTCCTCCCTTAGATTTACGTAATTGCTTCACAATTGGTGTTTTATTATTAAAAAATCGCTTGCATAATAATTTTTATAAACTAAACGGTTTGCTTTTAGAAAACTAAAAGTAGCCGTTGCACCTAAACTTTCCAAGCCGCATTTAATGGTGAAAAAATATTTTTCGTATCTCTTCTGGTTTCGGCGCCCTGAGTGTGACAGACAGACAGACGGACATTTTGCACAAACCTAATAGCGGCTTTTTCCCCTTACGGGGGCCGCTAAAAATGAAGAAAAAACAACATTCTATTACAAAAAGGAACTAATCTATTGACATAAGTGCTGTTAAAAGAGTCAATATTCTTATTAAATCTGTATGCTTTATTTAATTATTGTCTTGCTTCAGACTTATTTATTTTTTCAGAAGAAAAGCCTAAGGTAACACTCATCAAAGAATTACTAGTGCCTGGTGAGGGTGACTGCCCGTTTATGCGTTGTGGACTGTTGTGTCAAAGGTCTGGTTTGAACCCTGTCCATAATCACCCCCCACCATCTTGCTGGTGGGTTGCACCATGCAAGATCTGTAGACCATCTTTCTCCTTCTTTCTTTGTCAATTGCCTTGGATAGAACCTCTTTCAATGGCAGACCTGTCCATTCTTTTATGTTTTCTTCCCATGCTCTTTCTGTCTGCCTCTTCTTCTTTTTCCTGGTACCATTCCTTGAAGGAAGGTCTTTGCGAACTTCGAAGACCTTGTAATATGGTCATAGAGTTTTAGTTGGCATTTGTTTTTACAATAGTTAGCAGGTCATCGTGGGATCCAATCGCTGTAGTAACCATTTTCTGCAATGTCTGTTCGTGATGCGGTCTTCAAATGCGATACCTAGGATCCTTCTGTAGCATCTCAACTCCATTGCTAGGATCCTCCTCTTTAGATAGGTTTGGGCTAGGATGTAATAATCTTCACTTACAAAGTAACAATGGAAATGTCAAAAAAAAACAAAACAAGTAAACTTTTTAAAAATTATTGCAGTAATTTAATTGACAACCTAAGCATCATATGGGAGGTAGGGATAGAGATGTGGACACTGGTTACCCTCTTGGATAAACATTTTCTTATTTAATATAGTAATCTTGTCTGATTTAACAGAGGCTACTTGATCTATCTTGTGTTCAAGTCTACAAGTCAAACTTACATAAGAACCTTGACCTTGAAGTGAGAAAAGATTTAATCTCTTTACTGAGCAGGTGAGTAGCTATGGCTGTTTGATAAAATAGAGATTGTTTTCAGTGCTAATAAAAAGTTAACTCTTTGTCTCCGTAATTATTTTCCATGACCCGACGGAATTTTTCATTTTGTTCATTTGTAGTTCACTTTCCTGTTATGATTTAACTTCTAGAACTTTGTAATTAGAAACTATTTTATTTGGTATATATTTGAAGGGGAATGCCTGCTCTTTTCATATAACACAAATTAATGTTTACAAAAATCAAAATTTAATTTAATGAGATCAAATAGGAGAGAAAGATTAACATTTACTTTAATCTTAGTCAGAGAAGAATATTTTTTTATCTCTGGCTTTTTTTTTTTTCAGTATTACTTCCAATCCAACTTTTATTGTTTCTTGTTACAGGGTAGAAATATGTGATTGCTGTAAGGGGCCCATGTTTGGTCCAGGACTAAGAACCATCTGTGCAGTACCAAGACTTTTCTCCATCAAAAATGTGCCATTTTTATTTAGAGCCTGTACTCCAGAGTGCCTGATGAGTTTCAAGGGAATGAACTCTGAACAATTGAAAAACTTTCTCTACTCTCAATAATGTTTTTTTTTAGTAGAACAAATTAAAGTTGACAGTTGATCTATATGTAGACTATTAACTTATACAGTAATCAAAATAGATTAAAGCAAGGCTATGAAATACTGTTTGGTGTCACAAAGTTTGATTTAAAGTAATGTTATCCAATTGCTGTCTCCTATAATCTTAAAAAGCTATTGACTAATTCAGGCACAATTTGTTATGATCCCATTTTGCGTAAAACCTTATCTACGGTTTTTCCATGTTTCTGAGAGTTGTCTTCACCAATACATTAAATAATATCATTTGAAGACAAAATATCGTCTCAAGCGAAGATCTGAAAAGAAGTAAACACACTCCCTTGGACAGACCTACTCTTCCTTTGACAGACCTACTCTTCCTTTGACATACCTACTCTTCCTTTGACAGACCTACTCTTCATTTGACAGACCTACATGTCCTTTTGGCAGGCCTACTCTTACTTTGACAGACAAACACTCCCTTTGGCAGGCCTACTCGTCCTTTGACAGTCGTACACTACTTTTGGTAGGCCTACATTCTGTGTCCCTCGATGCACTCAATAATGTTATGATAAATAGTATTATCCAAGTAATTAAGATACATAATCTTATTACAAAATTTTGTATGGTATGTCTCCGTTGTACTTTTGCATACTAGGTGACCTTTGGTCCAAACTTTTTTGGGCGTGAAGGAGGGGTCATCCAGAAGAAGGTTTTCATGTTGCCTTAAGCGCTCAGCCAAGACAAGCTTAATCTCCAGTGTTATTTGAACTTTAGCCCTGTTAGTACACCCAATAACTTTGTAAATCTCTTCTCAAAGAATCAGTGTGAATGTTTTCTTAAAGACATACTAGATATGTTTGCATTGTCTTGTTAATTTAGCTTACCTTTTTTAAAGCATTAAAAAAGGGAATAGAATGCCAATGACTGCTCATCTTAATGCCAAAATGTATTGTAATTGTACTCTTTTTAAAACTCTCACCCTTGTGCTAGCCTGTTGTAACTCAGCAGATCTTGGATGTCTATAACATTTTTTTTTAAAGATTTTGATTTCATGTTTAGGTTTTTGTATTTTGACAGAGATACATTAAGATTCATCCATTAATTCTTTTGTTTTCCATTACTTTAAAAAAAAAATTTGTTTGATGTGTGATATTTTACCAAAGGATGTTTGGGTTGTTTTACTTGTTTGTGATGTGAATTACTACATCCTAGACCAAACTTCCTGCAGGATGATATAATGGAATTAGACTGGATTTAAACCCGGACCATATAGACCATTAAACGACAGTCTAGAGCGCCACACAAACATTCAGCCAGGATTGACTACTAATAATAAGTGTGCCAAAAGTATTCAGGCTATTTGGATTTTCTCCATAATAAAAACAGGTGGTTGTTTTTCTTTTTTATTTCTGCTCTCCTGTGATTATTCTATTTGCCACAGAACTTGAAATTTTATTCTTGCTTGTTTAAATACATTTATGTCATAAAATCTGTGATGTTTGGATTGTAAACCTACACTATTATAAATGAATATCAAGAAAATTATAATTTGTTTTGTCTTTTTTAAATTAACTGTTGTATGTTGCAGTCATCTAATTTTATTTGAGATCCAAGTTGTGTCCAGTACAAAATATGCTTTGGTTAAATAAGCACCAGGATTTCTTACTATCCTGAAAAAAAAAAGTGTTATTGTACAATTAATAATTTCGGGCCTAAAGTACATTAGTCTACTTAACCTCAAGGGTGTTAGTTTGGCCAGGATAAGATAATTTTAAGGTATGCTCAAGAATATGTTCCAGTCTTGAGAATATAAATGTTATTATTAGCACGATTAGGCCTAAAATAGGAGTCTATTTAGCTTTGAAGTTTCCCAAGCCAAACAATGTTGGGTTCAATAATTTGTCAGCTAGGCCCCAGATCATGAGACACATGTTGCTGTTTTAGTAATAAAGTTTCGGCCTCTAGAAAAAAAAAAGAAGCCAAAATACATTAAAAAAAAACAGTATTTTATTTTTACATTAAAAGAAAAACATCTGCCAGAAGAAGTACAGATCCTAAAAGTTTATTTTAATTTTCTAAATCAAAGCTTGTAAGCTTTTCATCAAAATAGCATTTGTTTTAAATTCCAAAAATGTTTTTTTTTGTCTCAAATGAAACACATTTTTAAGCTTAATATAAATTCATGATTGATAGTGTATTTAGCAATCCAGAAAAAACTTGAGGCAATAACTTGCTTACATTTGAATGCATCAGAATACATTTGGTATAGCACTAAAAACATACTTCTGTAAATAATTTTTAACAAACTGTGTAAAGTGCAATAGAAAAATAATACATTGATTTGTAAACACTTCAGCCAAAAAGCTTTTAAATGTAAACACATTGTAATAAATAGTTCTTTGATATCACAATTGAAAATATCACAATTCTTCTTAGCTGTATGTATTTATTTACATATGGATTATGGAGTTTACATTTTTAAAACCATTCAAAAGTAAAACTTAAAATGGAAACAATAATACTTGGAAGTTGACAGTCTAAATAACGGTTTTCATTTTTTATATATAAAAAATTTATATTCAAAGTTTATGTTGATAAAAATTAGTTAATTTATTAATTTTCCATTCCGAAGCTCATTTTATTTTAAATTTTGTTGATGGACTTACTTATATGTACATGCATTTAAATATTTAGACAGCATTTAAATATTGAGACAGTTTGAACTAATAGTATATGCAAAAAAAAATTACAATGTAATGGCTACTGAAAACAGCATGAGGGCCAGAAAATAAAGATGGCTTGGCTACATTCACATCTCTGTCAAAGGTCATTCAACGATATGGTGGACAAAAAGAATAAAGCTTAAGTTTCTTGAGCCCAAATGTATGATAAATTACATTCTTAAAGCTGTTTCTGACAAAGTCAAACGAAGAAATAGGCGCTTGCTTTGGCTCTTCATTATAATGACTTTGAAAATACTTTCTAGCAAGATAACTTTAAAAGTATGTACTAACATTAATTGGAACATATGCATAGAAATAGGACAGGTAAAACATATTGACTGTACAGCAAAAACTGGGACCCATAAAAATGTGTTTTGGTCAGTAGAACAATTCTTTCTGTAGTTGTATCACACTTCACAACATATCCTTTGGAGACTTGCACTTAAGTCCTTCTATTTCTTTTTCTGTCATAAATAGAATAAAAAAAAGGTTAGTTTTAAATTAAACTAATTTCAAAAGGAACTAAATATACATAACATCTGAAAGAGTTGGAAAAAAATGTTTGAACAGAAACTTTTACTTTAAACCAGCTACAGTCACTCAGTGTTACATCAAGAGGTTACTTCTGCTAGTATAGTATGAATCTAGTTGATATATATCCTTAAATCAGGACCATCATCCTGGGTCTAATATCATATAACATCTCAAAAGGGTCTCTATATAGAATTTACAGGAGCTGCTAAGGGTAGAAATCTTAGATGGAATTCCCTTGGGTTACTAAAAAGCAGATTATATTCAATTATATCAAAGCTAAAGTTCAGACATTGCCAATGAAGGTACATCAGATGCTCTAAAGATGCAAAAATTTAAACTCCAAAAGTGGTGTACACCTTTGTAACTTGGAACCTATAAATATTTACCTTTTTTCCTTTTTTTCCTTTTCGTTTTCCTTTCTTTTTCAATCCACTTCCCAACTTGACAATAGCATTGAAAGTGTCTGCTGTCATCTTGTGTATTGTACGAACCTTACAGGCTCCAAGTTTAGCTGAAATTAAGGGCGAATATAGCGTTTAGTATGGTTTTGAGAAGTTTTATTAAATAATAAGCCCAGTATAATAACATTTTTGAAAAAAAAGTATCTCTTAAATGCTTAAGTTTAAGAGTTTAAGGCTTTAAACCTGATTAAGATGATTGTATAGTAAAAATTTGGCCTGAATCTCATTCTCAATGCACTAATATGTGCTTTTCCTGCTTGTTTTTCAATAAGAATCAAATATTTAGATTTGAGCATGAAGTATTGTATAAGTATCACTAATTATTTAAATCACTGGTCCTCTTCCAACCCCTAAATCTCTCATATTTGGCTCAGAGCACCATTCCCAGGGAAACCACTTCAGCTTGCGGACGAAACCATGTGATGAGGTAATGATAACAAGACACCACTGGGCAAATGAAAACCCTTCTTGACTAAGGTCACTGACCAGGGAAGAAGTGTTAAAAGATGGACTACAAAAATCACATGTTCAGGCAAAGGTGAACCATCTAATTGGAGGTTCTTGACCGAGGTCAGGGATGGAGAGGGATAGGCCACGCCATGGAAATATTAAGCCCTCGTTAGACCACATGATATTATGTCCAATAGACTAAGAGATATGTGAGGTGGGGATGAAGTAAACAATTTAAATCGCAAACACAGTTTTCAAATACAATGTCATTATATTAACATAGAAGATGAAGGAAAGATGTGACACAAAACCAATTAAGAACAAGCTTGAAAAAATGAGAACAAACTGAACATTAGATCAAATGTAGAATGCACAAAGAGAACACACACCATCCTCTTCAGTCTGGTGCTAAATATTTATATAAACACATAGATAAACACCTAAATGTAATTTTAACAAGTTTTACCTAGCAAACTGAAACAACATTAAAATAAGGTCATCGAAAGAGCCCTGGTGTGACAGTTCAAGAACATTGTGACTGTTTCATGCATGTTGTCAAGTGCATGGTGGAAGCACGGGTAATTTCTTAAACTAATAATAGCAGTTTAGAAAATACAAAATTATTTTGATAACTTCTGGAAATGTAGCTTTGAGGTTGCTAGATATATTGAAGGGGTGACATTTAGAAAGTGGTCAGTCAATAATTGTACTTCAAATGTAGAAGTACTTCAGTTCTTTTAAAAAATACATTTAATCATTTTATTTAGAGAAACTTTTCCCCTGTGTAATAAGTTATCAAGTAGGCAGACAGTAGAACACATCCTCTACAATTGCGGAGTGCTCAGAAACACAATTGAATATATGAATAGTCTTGTAACAGATAGAACTGGTGCATGCAGGAGTCTCACTCTGTACAGAGACAGGCAGACCCTACTTAACACTGACAGATACCTGGACCATACTGGAAGGGATTAATCCCAGTACAGAGCCTTAGTGCATTATTATTTTATAGCTACTTAAACTATGGGACATACTTTGGTAAACATTTTCCACTTAATGCCCTTATATGTTACACCATAAAAGAAAAAAAACAACTTTTGACATGTGCTGCTGTAATCAACCTTCTTTCCTAGCAGTGAGTCCTTCCAAAATCTCTCGGCCTCCAAGCTCACCAATAGAGTTGTCTTCCAGATCTAATTCCACAAAACACTTTGAGTTCATTATCAGCCTGAATGAAATTATAAGTCACAGTAGTAAACGGAACCAAAAGACAGATTGTAATAATGCACCTACTGAATATATTTGCCTTTATCTTTAATTGTCTCCTTAATATGTGAGGTGAGTATGAATCATTTCACCTCCTTAATACGTGAGGCATATACAAATCATAGAATAAGCTGAAAGCCTGGGTATTAGTTATGATTGGAGGGATGTTTCCCACAAAACAGTTCATCACCCCCCCGTCCGCACACCACCACCATACAACTGATGAACAGCAGGTGCTTAAACAGTTTGGGATCAACTGTGTTGCAGATTCTACAAGGGTGTAGCAATGTATGCTCAAGCTACCTAAGGGTGACCAGCACCTGATTTTTTATCAGGGTTGATTCCAATTTTGTGAATAGCCTCTGGAAGGCAATAGATGTTTGAATTCTGAATTTCCCTTCTTCTAGGTAGTTAGCCAATGCTAAGGAGCCCCTCCTGCCCAAAGCTTACTGGTTTAGGCGCCTGTTACTCGTCTTTGCCCCTTTTCCTGTTAATAACATTTCTGCCAGATCTGAGCACACATTATTTTCAAAATCACTTTAAAAAATGAACAAACAAGTTATCGTAAAATTTAAAAGTCCAGTTTTAGCTTTCACAATAAAGTAGGCTACATATGTCATGACTTTTTCAGCCAATGTTATAGATTTATTTTATAAATTTATAAATGTTAAGTTTTCAGACAATAAAAGCAACAGTCTTTATATTTCTAATAACTGTCTTGAGTGATTAAACCTTTGTCCTAAATAAACTAGAAGTCATGGTTCAATGAAAGATGGTGGTAGATGAAGGATTGTTCTATAAATTTAAAAACACTCATTGAAAAATGAGGATTATTACCCACTAGTTCAAACCTTCTACAGTGGGAAAAGGAACCAGGGTTTGAACTAGGGATTATAGTGATGACAGTCCAAATACATACTACATGGCCAAACAGCCTTCCTAAGGTGGCAGATAGTTGTATAGGTTACACATTAACTATCGTGGTTTACTCTTGACATTTTAAATAATGAAACATATATTATCTTGCATTACTTTGTGTAATTCCATATGATAGCGAAATATCAAATATTAACTTCGACAGAAGTTATTCAGTGTGAGCCCTATTTATTTCAATAAACCAAAATAATAATGAAACTTTTGTAAGCAATGTTTGGGAAACTTTTATTTTCTTATTAAAGTTGATGGCCATGAAACATTCTTGTCAGTTCTAAAGAGAGATAGAAGATTGCGAAATGTTAAGGTGTGAATGTTCTAGAACCTACTTCTTAAAAAGTCTCATGCAGATTATTGGAGCCAGCTGTCCACTATCACCATAGCCATCAATTCCATTATCTGCTAAATGAAGTTTGTTAAGCCATGGCCCCACAGGTGGCGGCCCTTTGGGAGCTCTCTTCTTTTTCTTTCTTTTGCCTTTCCCTAAAAAAAATGAAATGCAAATCTTAAAGTTGTTAAAAATATTGCAGAAGCAGGATAGGATATATAACTAATAAAATGAATATTTATAAATTCATTCTTTAAAAACAAATGCTTAGAACTATGAATAAAATCAAGAAAGGAAAAAAAAACTATAATATAGAAAAGAAACACAAATAATTTAAGCATAATATTTAGAGCACCTATGAGTCCACTAAGTTCTAATGGGTATTTAACATTACTTGGGAAAAAGAGGTTATGCTGGCCACATGACATTCTCATTGACCACTGAAATGGATGACCTTTACATCATCTGTTCTACAGACCTCATGGTCTGAAAGGGGAACTTAACTTTAATATTTCGATGAATGAAATTAATGCACATGAACATTAAAAAAACAAGGGAGGGAATGAAAGAAAATGCAATACAGATTATATAGAGAATGCAATAAATTGGGTCCTTTAAACACAGACACTTTGCATTGAGATGAATGCACAGATCAAGAAACATACAATAGATATTCTATATATTCAGATGGATCCCCCCTCCCCCAAGTGTTCCAGGAGCATTGCCATTTTTACGACCTAGACAAGAGAAACATTTGAAGTGTATAATCAAGTAAAAATCTGCACTAAAATTATACGGTTTGCCCAAAGCATGGATTTTTTTTAGTGGGCCTTTCTAGCAAATAAATTTTTCTTGTGTACATTTAATAACCATGTTTTAAAGATAATTAAATCCTAGCCCAAACCTCCTGCAAGATGGTGGGGGAGGGCAGAGGGCAGAATTAACAAAAACACTGCATGAAAAGGAATCTATTAATATTGAATGGCTGATGAGCAAGGGACAGTACATTTTAGTGCATATACATGCAAGCGTGACCTGTGCTGTGGTCATGGACTGAAGGTAATGGTCGAGAGACAATGTGTAGAAAAAGACAGTTAGGTCCAGCACAGCAAGAGAGCGAGTCTTAAAAATGTAGCTGTACGAGCTAGATAGACTTGTAATGTTAGGCGGTTCTGTTGTATAGCAAAGCATTTGAAATTAGGTAGCCAATTGTGTGTAGTATTGGCAGTTGATGAAGTATTTGTAAATAAATCGCCACCTTGTTACTAGAAAGTCTTGTTGTCAAGTTCTTTGTTAGATGTGTTGTGTTGTTGAGCAGTTTTGACAGAAGGCCTGATAAAGAGAAGATTGTTACAATATTATTGTATGCAATTAATATGTAGTGAATTCACACTGTGTCCAGAAAAGCTCTCATTTCCAAAGAAGGCACACCATTCCTAGGGTTGGAAAAAGCCTCCAAATTAAGTGCTATCAAGTATCCATACAATGAAACAGAAACTTTTCAAAACTTCAGGCACAAACAAAACTGCCAGTTGTTCACCAAGAAATACTTACCCTTTTTTTTCTTTTTCTTTCCTCTTTCAGTCTGGGAGGTCACTTCTGTCTCACTTCCAAGACTTGCCTCAGTCCCACTCTCATATCTCTTGATTCTTTCTACAGCCAAAAAGAAAAAGGATTTTAAAAAGAGATACATATATATATATATATTTACTTTCTTACATTGGACCTTAGAGCTCAACCAATATATGATTATATCTAGTTTTGTTTAAATGGAAATATTTCTAAATAGTGTGGTAATTTGTTATGGTCTGGATATTATAATTATTTTTGGCATCAGAGCCAGGAAAAAGCATAATTTCAGTTTTATGGTAGTGTGAGGCAACTGAGACTAAAATAGCAGTCTAGAAAGTACGAAATTAATCTGAAAACGCACTGTAAATTTTGATAAATAAATAATTAAAATACCCCATTCAGACCTTGCGATCTATACTGCAGATTATTTAAAGGTCATCTGTTTCTATGGCCCACAAAAACGATAATATTGCATGGACCAACTGTGGCAAAGTTTGCCACTCCAGAAATTGGCTTGGTTAAGCCACACCAGATTGCTCTGTCTCAAGGCAAAACCAAAACCAGTGACTCATCTGGGCGCATCTATTGTTTTCCAAGACAGAAGGAGCCATATTACGTTTGTAAAGTGCTATAAAATACCTTTTTTGCCCTTCTCCCTAACAAAAACATAAATATAACATTAAAGAAACAAAAATTCTACCTAAATTTGCCAGTTCTAACTTGTCTTCCTCCAGTCGCTTGGCTTCCTCTTCCCTTTGGTAAACTTCCAGCTCTGCTTGATCTACCAACAATTTGATCAGCTCTATGGCCCCTTCAGTCTGAAGCTCATTGCCATCCAAGTAAAGTTCACTGTTCAAATAAACCAATGAGAACAAGTAAAATAGGAAAAATACTTTTTTTTTAAATATAAGACAATTCCTCTATGAAGATAAAAGATATAAAAGCTATAAAGAGATGAAGTAAATTTTATCTGCTTCTGTGGCCCATGGTTAACAGGAGTGTCATAAGGACAGCATAACAACCAACCACCTTTACTTTTCCCAAACTAATGTCAGGTAAAACATTACAGATGGGTGGACTCAGAGGCGCCCTAAAGATTCCAAAATTTAAAATGCCAGTCTTCACCAGGATTCGAACTAAGGACCCTCTGGTTTGGAAGGGCTTGACCATTCAGTCACCACGCCTGTGCTGTGGGAAGATTTAGCTTAAAAGCCTATGCCAGTGTGTATGTGCTGTAAACGTTCTCTTTCAGACCTTGCGATCTATAGGGCATCTGTTACTTTGACCAATGGTTAACTAGCAGGGTGTCATGTGGCCAGCACAATGACCAACCACCTCTACTTTCCCCAACTTTAGTCAGATACCCATTGGAGTTGGGTGGACTCAGGGACGCCATAAAAATCCTCAAATTCAAAATCCGGTCTTCACCGAGATTTGAACTCAGGACCTCAGGTTAACCAATCAGCCACCATGCCCTCACAATATGCTCTGTAGAAATATAATATGTACACCCTGATGGCTGTGCGAGAGATAGTATTTGATAGACACTTAAGTTCACCAACCTGATGGCAGTGTTGGACACAGTATGTCCCAAGTAGGTACCACTCTTTACTCCAAGATTACAATAGGACAAACTAAGTGACAGTAATGTTATGTTGCTAGCAAGCCCTGCGCAGAGCAGCTTACAGCCTTCATCACCAAATCTGTCAATTGAAAGATTTGTTAAAATAATCACAACAAAAATTAAATAAAAAGATATAAAAAATGATCTGCATATAACAAAATCAAGGTTAAAACTTGGAAAAGCCAATGTAAGAAAGTCATTAACAACTTCAAAACGTTCAGCTTTATAGTACATTTACAACATGAAAAAATAAAAATATATATTGTTATAAACCTGGTGGAGACATAGATGAGGATAGAGCAGTGTGTTTTTCTTAGCCAACATCAAACCCCTCAGGCCAGCGCTAGACAAGCGGTCAACTGTGACAATTTGCCACAGCCAGCCATGATGTGTGACTGTACATGACAGTTCGGGAAGGATCATGTGATAGTCTAAGAACTGAGCCGCAGGCTCTTCAAGCTCTAAGTTTGAAAAAAAAACCTGTCCAAACAAAAAAACAACAACCCGAGAACAAATATTTTCCTTCGTTATACCAAGCTAACAGTGTGAGACTCGCCATTGGTGTAAAGGCTCTTGAGAAACAGCACATGGATTTGTGGCAGGGCCGTGGGAGCTTTCTTTCAACCCCCCACCGTGAAGGGGTAGACTCTTGTCCACCCATGGGCACCCCCATAGGGGTTATCTTTGTTACTTTTCAGCCTAGCCACTTCCTCTGGTAGCCGTTTCCACACTGGCGCCAAGTTGAGGCAAAGTAACGTGCCAGATCTGTATTGTGAATAGTATTCAGGCAAGTCAAGTTGAATAAAGTCATGCGATCAACCAGAATGGTCAAGTAATATTCTATCGGGTTGTAGAAGGCCTAAAGGGACCCTATGTAAAAGCAGAGGTGTCAGAGTCAAGGCACTTCAGGCTACCTTGCATTTTCACAAGAACAAGTTAGAATCAAGAACCAGCACTGTGTCAAGTCAGTCCAGAACAAAGAATTAAGTAAAACTCAAGGAAGAGGTAGAGAGCCACTGGAGTCTGACACAGCATTACAGAAATGTGGTGAAGTTTTTGTACAGTCAGCATTACGTTGTTGTCAAACGTGCAGTATTGGCTGTGGTTTATTGGCCAATGAAAGTGTTATGTTACTTTGAAGCCTTAAGTTTCAAGTACTTTGAATTGGTCATTTATATATATTGTGTAGTGCAGTTTGCTAAGAGATTGGATAGTGAGAAAATTAACAATATTTTTGTATTTTGTAATATGTTACTAAAGTAAGGTAATATACCCACCAAAACCATTCATGTGTTAGTATGGTAACATTAAAAAAAAACAACAACATATTAACATAACATAACATAACATAAGACAGTGATTATAATTGTGAACAACTTGTGAATATTAGGACAAGTACAAAGTAGCCTATTTAGTTGGAAAAAAATCTGAACATACATAACCTTATTTCCACAAGATTAGTTACATTTCCCTAGAAAAAGGGAAAATGCTGAATTTTACTTTTTACAAAGTCAGTAGACCATGGCACAGCTAAGCTGCATATACATTTTTAAAGCAATCAGAAAGTTTATTTTCAAAATAAATAAAAAACATACACTTATTTCAAGATCCATAGATAAGTAAACATAATTAACAGTAATTTGGTAATAAACCCTACTAAAGGCCATATGTTTAAGTAATAGATTTAGTTTTGATTTAAATTTATTTATTGTTTCAGTAGGAGGATTTTCAATTCACCAAAGCAATACAGAGTTATAAAAAAAAAAGAAGTATTATTTTGAGAATTTAAATGAAATTGAAATGAGCATTAAAAAAAACTGATTCAGTCAAGCTGCCCAATGGTCATTTAGAGTTTGAGAATTATTTAATCGTTCAAAGTTTTTAATCTCCTTAAGTGGGTGAATATGCTAAGAATAGCCAGAAATTTGAATTTTATAGAGATGTCCATATTGCTATAAAAGATTTATGTAAACATAATATTGATGTGAATACAAAAAAAATTAATTAAAAGATAATCAAAATTTAAATAGACATGCAGGTGAAACCATTATAATAGTCAAAATGAAAAACATTAAAAAATGAAAAGTTTATTAAACATTTTAAAAAATAATGAAGATGAGCATATTTTCTTACCAAACTTTGCTAGAAAAAGAAGAAAAATGTATTCATGTATACATTACTTTGTACTATATATCATTTACTTTGAAGTGAAACAGACTAATTCTTTACTTATTAATAATTAAAACCAAAGATGTCTGCTTTATGTAAAAAAAACAACAAAAAAAACTTTCCTCTTTCAGACCTTTTGATCTATGGGGCAGATGAAGTAAAGGTCATCTGCTTCTGTGACCCACAATTAACAAGGGTGTCATGTGGCCAGCACAATGATCAACAGCCTTTACTTTCCCTGACTAATGTCAGAGCTGGGTGGACTCAGAGACACTACATAACTCGTTATCTTTATTAATGAATGAAAGTTCATTTTCTGTTTAAAAAGGAATGTTTATTAACATAGTCGATATTTCTATCAAGGTCTCCACCTTAGAAAAGTATGAGTTATTGATTGAGTGTCATCTAGACCTAGTATCTTAAAACTCATAGCTGATTCTTTTTTTTTAAATTATGTTTTACACACGGCTCCTTTTTCATGTGGTATGCCTTCCAGATTGTCATTTTTGATGGTTCAAACCCTAATGCCATAACCTGCAATCCTGCAGCAGGTTTAGTTTAAGATGTAATACTCTTCATTTCTGAACAAATGCCTGAAAATGTGCAAGTCAAGATTTATATTTGATAACTATTGCTTACACAAACATCCAACTGTGATTGTTTTTGTATGTGGCCCATTTTTTATAAGATCACTACAGTTGACTTCTATAGGTATTATAACTTACTCGTTGTAATCTAAAACCAGTATTGTCATCTGCTCACAGAAAATCAAGGATCTGGACAGTCTGGGAATAGTCTGACAATCAATCAGGCAGTCCAAAAGTTCCAATAATCTTATGGGAAATATTGATTTCTCAAGAAGAAGAGCCTAAAATGTATAAAAATAAGAAAAGACATAGAAGTGGTAATTTGAAAACAAAAAAAGTACATTATTTCATTTATTAAATTTATGCTGGCTAAAAAAATATATTATTTTACAATTTAAAAAAAAGTTTTGAAAGTGCTGTGAAATGAATGTCAGTTTCATCAAATTGCAACTAAAACCAAGGGAAAACTATAAGACAGTGAAGGAGAGAGAAATAACACAAAAACTGGCATATTTAGGTCAACGATGTAGCAAGTATTCATTGCTCCCTCACGCTTCACTAGCAAATATTAACGTTTGTTTGTTTCTAACATGTTTTACATGTTTCAGATGTTCCTACACCCGATCCAAAACTGCGACCATAGCCCGTTGGGGGATAGCAGCAAGAAAGCTTCAAACCCAAGACCATCAAGGCCCAGTGAAGAGCAATTACCACATGACCACTGCTAAATGAACTATAGGCCCCTACTGTACTTTGGATAAAAGCACAAAATAACAAGTATTTTTCATCTATGAAGTAGTGGTCTGCCATAATTGAAAAACTAGTGTTTTTTTCACTGTCCAAGCAGTGTCTTAGAGACAGAGCAAGTCTCCTGTGACATTAAAATAGAACCTGTAACTATCATCACTTTATTTTGTAGTGGTGTTAAGTTTACTTTAGTAATGTAAGAATAGTATAAAATGAGTCTGCAAGTATATTAAAAATAACTATGAACGACTGCATACATTTAGTTAAAGGCACATATCTTATTGTAAATGCTAGGACTAATTCATACAATTGCTCCTTCTTTGCCATTAGAGTAGGGAATAGGTTGCTGAAATCAGCCATGAAAACCAATAACTAATGAGAGTCTAAGCATGTCTGACATACACAACTATTTAACACATAGATAAATGTAATAATAATAATCTTTGTTATCCATAAGTAAAGTAAAGTAAAGTTCCCTTTTCAGACCTTGTGTTCTATAGGGCAGATGATGTAAAGGTCATCTGATTCTGTGGCCTACGGTTAACAAGGGTGTCATGTGGCCAGCACAATGAACAACCGCCTTTACTTTTCACCAACTAATGTTGGGTACCCATTAGAACTGGGTGGACTCAGAGGCGCCCAAGGATCCAGCAATAAAGATCCCACTCTTCACTAGAATTTGAATCTGAGACCCTTGCTTCAGTAGCCAAGTGCTTTACCGCTCAGCCACCGCTCCTCCATCCATAAGGAAACTTGTTTTACAATTTTTGCATTACACCAAACAAAACATGTAGGATATAATTATCTTCTATTATGAAGGAATATTTGTAATTTATAAGATAAGTAAGAATTTTAGCATTACCAAAGAAGCCATATCTTCATATGACATTAAATAATCCCATATGTGCAAGTCCTTGACATGTTTGTAACGTTCTTGTCTCAGAGCAGAAAGGAAAGGGTCAAGTAAAACTGGAAGGTCGTTTTCTTTCACGACTTGGACAGATTCTAGAATGAACTTTTAAAACAAATGTAGAATATATGAAATAATTGACACAATATATTAAGTCTTAAAATTTGCTCAGCTAATAACATGTATGTAACATTATCGGCAAAAAGTAAATGCTAATAATAAATCATGAAGCCAAGTTAACTTGTAGAACAAGATTCACCTTCTCTAATCTACAACAAATTTTTTAAAAATTACCTAAGTAATAATAGATATATAGAGAAAGTCAACAAATCTTGTGTGGTGCCCTGACAGTCCAAAAGACTTAAGATAGGTGAGTAAGTAGTAAAGTTCCCCTTTCAGACCTTGTGGCCTATAAGGCAGATGATGTAAAGGTCATCTGATTGTGTGGCTTACAGTTAACGAGGGTATTATGTGGCCAACACAACAACCAAATGCCTTTACTTTTTCCAACTAATGTCAGGTACCCATTAGAACTGGGTGAACTCAGAGGCGCCCAAGGATCGCAAAATAAAAATCCCAGTCTTCACCAGGATTCGAACCCAGTTTAGAAGCCTAGCATTTTAACGCTCAGCCACCATGCTTCCTAACTCTGCTTTGTTTTTAAAGTGTTTTGAAAGTTTCATATCTAACCTTTGAAACCTAACTCTGCTAGCAGTCTGTTAAAATTACTCACCTTAGTAATAACTTTGTTTTCCTCGGCTGCAGCTTTTAATAATTGTTTTATGCCAGGACACATCTGAGAGTTAGACATGGAACAGTTTCTCTCATAGGTTTTTAGAAGCTTCTTGGAATCTCCGTCAGCCCCTAACACGTCTTTTTTAACTTTGCTTTTACCTTTGCCCTTTCCTTTGCCTTTTGTTTTCTTTTTGCCCTTAGGCATTTTCCTAATGAAAAAAAAAATATTTAAAAAATTAGAAACATCTGTAGATTTAGATTAAGTTTTATATAATATATTAACATTATAGGCCTGCTGAATTTTAATAAATCTAGTACCATAAAAACAGATCCAAATCTACAATTAATAGTTATCCATTGTCATCTAAAAATAATAAAATCTTCTAATTTTAATGTAATATTTTTTAGTCTAGTCCAAGACCTATATAGCAGAGGCGTCACTAGGCAGGTGCGGGGGGTGCGGTCCGCACCGGGTGACACCCGATAGGGGGTGACACCCAAGTGTAAAAAGGCACTTTAAAAAAAATAATAAAAATATCAACTTTAAAATGTGACAGAAGCAAAATCATTAGAAATTGTTGAATAAAATTATTCTAAATGGGAAAACATCAATAGCAAGATTTTTTTCTACGATAAATAGTGGACATGTCCACAACGAGAATCTCGAGAGAAGACTGAAGAACACTTATCAGGCTTTCAAATTAGGAACATTTTGAGAGCAGGACTTGAGCTTCAAAAAATCGACATGGACGTCATTGCTATGATTGACGTATAGATGGGAAAAACATCTTGTATTATAGATTGCTTACTATCGCATTGTTTCTAGCAAGAAAAAGTTGGTATATGGTGGCGAACTGAAGAAGACTTTTCATTAAATAATGGCATTTTTTTTCTTGGGATTGTGGAAATGTTATCCAAATATGAGCTAGTGCTGAAATAATAACTTATACGATCGAAAGTCAGCGATGAAAAAAAAGTTACTTTCCAAGCTTGTACCAAAAATATATATAAATGTTTTAGCAAACCACTTAAGGGATATACTTATCAGAGATGAGAGACATAAAAGCTGCAAGGTACTCTGGTATCTTGCATTACAGCAAACATAACATAGATCTCTGAAGTTGTAAGATATATTAACAGTAGCAATGGTAATGTTGAAATGACAGAAATATAGGATATTCCTCTTAATGTGGGCCAAATCTGGTGTATCAGTTCTGATAATTTGAAACGACTGAAAAGAGATGGGCTTAACGTATCGATATGATGAGCTCAGGGACATGGTAATGCAGCTACAATGTCAAGGATTCATGAAGAAGTGCAGACAGTAATAAATGAAGAACAGAAAAGAAACTTGAATGGATGTGTACACCCTTTACTTAAGCTATGTGGTCCAAATTCTTAATCGGAAAATATTTTCTAATTATACTTTCTTGGTTCTCTAGAAAAAGGGTTTTCTTTTCTTTGCCGCTAATACTAATAGATAGGATAATATAATTAATGATAGCGTGTCATATGAACAACTCGCTGGTGTGCTCATGGTGTTGCTTTTAGACCCATGAAAGAACGATTTTATGAAAGTGTGACGGCGAAAATCTTTGCCGTCTCTCTGAAAATACAAGCACTAGAGGCGCAGCACAAATATGGTTGCCAGCTGTCTGTGAATACATGCATAACTTTCATCGCTTGACTTTCTTATTGGCAGTTGTACTCAAAAAAAGTAAACTAAACACAAAAGTACCTTCAAATTAAAGTGTTCATTATTTTCAAAGTGGTGGCTAAGCTCGAGCACTTAAACATTTACTCTACGAAACATGTGAAAAGTTAGCTCAAAATGTTATTAAGATAACTTTTCTCAAATCAAACTAGCATGTTAATGCAAAAGAAAAATACGTTTTAACAATATGAAAATATCAGGAAAGTATTCTTAAGATTTACTATTCAAATAGAGAGCAAGAAGTTAATATAGAGTGCATCAATCTCTTTTATATTGGACCTGACGGCAAGATATGTAAACAGAAATAATAAAACTAGAATACTAGAATGCAGCAAAGTTTTGAAAGACGACAACGAATCTCTACCAGCCTTTGAATTAAACCTTTAACTGTTTCTTGCCAAATGCATGTTTACAAGGCGTCATGTGAAAAGTAGCTTTGCAAACCTAAATTTAACTAACAACGTTCTCTGATTAAAACATCAACTAACAACGTTCTCTCATTAAAACATCAACTAAAAACGCTCTCTCATTAAAACATTAACTAACAACGTTCTCTCATAAAACATCATCTAACAACGTTCTCTTATTAAAACATTAACTAACTACGTTCTCTCATTAAAAATCAACTAATAATGTTCTCTCATTAAAACATCAACTAACAACTTTCTCTCATTAAAACATCAACTAACAACGTTCTTTCATTAAAACATTAATTAACAACTATTTTTTTGAAATCAAATCAAGCGATTCTGTCCATTGAAAACCAAGTCGCGAGATATATTGAGTTTAAAGTTTTTTATAAGTTTTCTAATTTGAAATCATGAAAAGGAAATTTAAATATTTATTTTCTAAAGTTGAATTAAACCTTTAACTGTTTCTTGCCAAATGCATGTATACAAGGCGTCATGTGAAAAGAAGCTTTGCAAAACTAAATTTAACTAACAACGTTCTCTGATTAAAACATTAACTAACAACGTTCTCTCATTAAAACATCAACTAACAACGTTCTCTCGTTAAAACATCAACTAACAACGTTCTCTCATTAAAACATTAACTAACAAAACGTTCTCTCATTAAAACATTAATTAACAACTATTTTTTTAAATCAAATCGAGCAATTCTGTCCATTGAAAACGAAGTCGCAAGATATATTGAGTGTAAAGTTTTTTTTAATTAGTTTTCTAATTTGAAATCCTGAAAAGAAAATTTAAATATTTATTTTCTAAAGTTATTGTAAACTTATGTATGTTAAAAAAATTCTTTAAAAATTTTTGTACCTATCAATATACTTTTCATTAAGTTGCA
The DNA here is from genome assembly GCA_021533235.1 of Biomphalaria straminea. Classification (NCBI taxonomy): domain Eukaryota; kingdom Metazoa; phylum Mollusca; class Gastropoda; family Planorbidae; genus Biomphalaria; species Biomphalaria straminea. The sequence goes on from JADKLZ010019686.1 coordinate 21,024,586, forward strand.
TTTTTCATTAGTTTTCCTCATGAAACTACCACTATATGTGATATATGTGATTATAATATTCAAAAGTTTCCATTAAAAGCTGTTTAATGTTTACTTAGGAAAGCATGCTCAGTAGGTTTTTAATTTCTCTCTATTTAAAAAATCGTAGATGTTAATGTATGTAATGATTAACGATAATATGTAAGAGAAAAAAAACATAATCGATACTCATTTAAACTTTGTGGAGCAGCAATCAACGAACTGTATTATCGCGCAAAAAACAACAACTGAACAACGATAGTTTTTTATTTGAAGAATAAGTGGAACGCTGGGGGGGTGACACCCTGATTTTACCGCACCGGGTGACACCCACCCTAGTGACGCCTCTGCTATATAGTCAATTTTTTTTTATAGACTGCAACTGAAAGTAAAATGAAGATATAGCTATACTTTATATTTCAATATTAATCAATGTATATACATTTAAGACTTTATATAGACCAAGATATATCTGTAACTGTACTGACTATACTCAACTAAACAAGAATTTGAATTTTAACTCTTTTAAAATTTTACTCTGGCATATAAAAAATCGATCATATCTATGGCCACCTCCGTCAGTCGCGAAGCCTGGGCATGAATGCCTGGGCATAAGCTGTGGTCGGAACGATGTCGCCCACACATCAGTTCCCCCCTCTCCACGCAGCTGATGTATCCAAAGGAACGGCAGTGCCGATACAGTTTGGGGTCAGCAGCGTCGCAGGTTCTGCCAGAGTGTAGCACTGGGTGCTGCAAACTGCCTTAGGGTCGCCGGCTCCTGATTTTTCCTCAGGGTTGACTCCCGAAGCCTTTCCCTTGATTGGGTATAACTGCAAGGCAGCAGAGGTTTGAATTCAGAGTTTTCCTTCTCCTAGGTGGGTAGCCAGCCATGGCTAACGAGCCCCTCCTGCCCGAAGCTTACTGGTTAAGGCGCCAGTTACTCGCCTGTGCCCCTTCTCCTGTTAGTAAGAACAGTTCCGCCGGACTCAATATCTGAGCCACACGTGAAGGCCGGGAGTTGGACTGGTTGTCAGAGGCTATTTGAGACGCATGCCATTAGGAAGCATTTTATAGGTAGTGGAGGTTGTCATTGCCGGAAGTGGTAATGGATGTAAGCACTCCACTACCTATAAAATGCTTCCGATCATATATAGTACTATAAGATCTAGCTATAATATATATATATATAATGGAGTTAAGAGTAATTAGAGTTGACTTTGACACCTTTGTCTTTAAACATAATCATGATGATAATCATCATAATCATAATGACAATGACATCACTAATTATACTTATTATAGTCTAAGTATATGCCATATCAATAGGTGCCATATTCATATCGGTGACTACCAATTATCAATATCATTATAATTATAATAATATAATGACTAGATTTCGTGAGTGACACTCGAATCACAGTACTCACACTAGCGACAATATATGATATCTATTGCTATTATCTATGTGAAGTAAAAAAAAAAAAAATTGTCACTGACAGAGTAACAACTGAATTTTATTATTAACTCATCGACATAACTCATGATTATGTGATAACTGATCATTTATTTATTACTAACTGATGATTCGAGTCTTATAATCTTATCTTATATAATACAGACGTTACTTGAGTTGAGTAAGTATTAATTATATTAATATTAAGTTAATTAAGAGTATGACTATAGTCTATATACTATATAATAGTTAATAGTATGACTCTATACTCTATATAAAAAATATACTAGTCTATGACTGTAAGTCTATGTCTATGTTAGTATGTATGAGTATGAGTTTTACAAGTAAAAAAAAAGAGTTAGTTACACTTTGACTTCAAAGTACTTAGTATATCCACTACTAGCTGTATCTACATAGCTATATCTAACTTAGTAATTTTAATAAATATATATTTGGATTCTGGTCTGGTTTAAATAAATAACATAAAAGATCGGTAAAAAGTTCACTAGAATCTTGAATAATCCGACATCTTGTTTGGTGTTGTCAATAGACCATTTTTAAACTTCAATTCCGGACACACTTAATTTTTTTTTTTTGAGCCAAGACCTATATATATTATTTAAAGCTTGTCTACGAGTCCGAAGATCAACGAGGAATACATTATTCCCGGTGACAACACTGTCCTGGCTTCGACCCACATAGATCTTTTTTTTGTTTGCCACCCCAGTGTTTACATAACAATTGTTCACCGGTAGTCGATTCAGATTTTCTTTTCGCCGTCTAGACCTACGTAGGTTTACTGTCCTCGGCAGTAGATTTTCTTTTGGTCTCAAATGTGTAGACCTAATAATCCCACGGACTTTGACTTTTGGATCATTGGATGCCCTAATTTTAAGTGAGCCCAGAATAGGCTAAGCCCTAATGTCACCCGTTTGGGCCAACGTTCATCCCCCGCTCGACCAGGCTGGCTGCCTGGTCGAGCGGAGCCTGGTCGAGCGGTTTGCACGCTGGACTGTCGTATCGATTTACCGATGGTCCCGGGTTCAAACCCTGCCCGCTCCCATCCCCCGTCGTCCTGCGGGAGGTTTGGACTAGGAAATAACTATCTTCAACTCTGAAGGAATTTCCGAAACATGTAAAACATTTTACAAACATTTTTTTTACAAACATCCCCCAAATGGGGCCCATGACGTTAGTATAGGCTGGTCTATTTGGGGTCCTTACCGGGCCCAAAATCATTGCTATCAGGACAAGTGAACTCCAGCTGTCTCGTTCTGAAGCCGTTTATATATAGCCAGGTGCTGTATTCTCCACTGAAGAGGTTTTGGGGGTCAATCACAGAAATTAACCGTTTTCTGTAATATATAATGCTTAAAAACATGTATGCAAAATAATTTCTATTAATTTTAAACCGTTATCTAGATATTTACATTTTAATGTGGGTTTTAGGGACACTAGAAAGTCTTAGTCTCGTAGCCATTCGATGCGTTTCAGATCACCCCCCCAAAAAAAAAGTCTGCTTTTTGGCATGCGTACGTTGCTCATACATACGGAATACGAGCTAGCGCGAGCCCTGCCAAGCCTAGCTGTCGGACCATTCTGTCAACACTGGCGGTTATCTGTGTGTGTATATATAGAATATAGGGGCCTATATGTAGGCCTATATTAGTAAATAATTTTTTTTATTATTAGCATAGCCTAGGGCTTCGTCTTTAACTTTCTTTCTAAAGCAGGGGTTTTCAACCTGTGGGTCGCGACCCCCTTTGGGGTCGATCGATGATTTGTCAGGGGTCGCGAAAGACCATCGAAAAAAAATGGATTGTTTTTGTCTATTCTTTTCTATGCCGTGTGTATGCCGAGATCTAGTGATTTCTACAATAGACGTATCTTCCTAGAACCTATAGTCTCAAAAAAAAATAGGGCTCTAATGATTTTCCTTGACATGTAACAGTTAATAATGTATACAAGAATATAGTTTTTTGGCCACAGTGGGAATTTAAAATTACTCTAGTTTGACCGTTATAAGCTACATATAGAGTCTAGACTTGTAGACCTAATTTTTCAAAGTAAAAATTTAAAAGAAATAAATTTAAATTTTGCCAGAGAACGAATTTTTTTTATATAAACGTATTAAATTTGCACGTATTTCCGTATGTATGCATTATTATTGATACGAACTTCTGAAAATGGGCCCTATAATGGCCTATATATACATATTTTTTTACCTCCTCTGGCTTTGTCTAGATCTAGCTAGAACTGTAATGTAAATGATAATTTTTCACTAAAAAAAGATTTTTAACTTGATTTAAGATTTAAATATGTATATAGAGTCTAGATCCGGTGGATTGAAATTCTATCGTCAATAATTATTAATTATTACCGGTAGGCCTAGGGCCTAGCTCAGTGTTTCTCAAACTGTGTGCCGCGGCACACTAGTGTGCCGCCGAAGATTTGCAGGTGTGCCGTGGGAGTTTTCATAACTCCACACGTGCATCGTTACACAGGTCTGCCTAATATTATTAATATTAAATTTTTATTTTACGTTGCGATGGCATAACCACTTGCAAGGACCAGTAATAGTAGTCCACACTCTCCCATTTTCTCCGTTAAATGAAAAGCAAGGAACCAAACGAAGGTACAAATAAGATTGCATCGGATATGGTTTCATATCTTCGGGACCTGAAGAGTCTGCGAAGCAACTCTGTCGAATGAGGCGCTTATTCCAAGCTAATTGAAGAGACACTTGGAAACAAAACCTCCAGCTGTAAAAGCGCAACCGAAGAAATACTTTGGAAAACATCAGGGCTCAACAAAATAAACAAGCTAAGAAACTTACGAACTACCTAAAGCTGCCAGAAAAGGGATTGAGTGCAAGTTTAAGGTTGCTCAGTTATTAGCAAAGCACAAGAAAGCAAACACAGAGGCTGAATCAGTCACTACGTACCAGCTTTAGTTGTTGAAATTATTCTTGGACCCGATACCGCCGAAAAAGTTAAGAAATTTCCTTTGTCAAATGATACTATCTCGCGCAGAATTGAAGACGTATCGTCAGATTTACAAGATCAAATCTGTGAACACTTCAACGTGACTGACGATGAAGTGACTCTGCTGTGATCTCTTCAAGTTGATGAATGCACTGACGTTAGCGGCAAAGCCCCGCTGCTAGCTTTTATTCGTTTAATAAAGATGAAAAATTTGTCAACGAATTTTTTGCAAAGATTTACAAACTACGACCAAAGGAGAAGATATATTCAATGTGGTGAACGAAAACATTTTGCTCTTCAAACTACAGTGGAAAAACTGTGTCAGCGTTTGCAAAGATGGCTGTCCTTCCATGATTGGAAATAGAAATGGATTCGTCACTCTTGTGCGTCAAGAAAATCAAAATGTAAGCTGTTCACTGCATGATCCACGGAGAAGCTCCTGCCTTCAAGTCTTTGCCGAAAGATTTGATGTCTGTTCTGGATCAAAAGATTGAAGATGTAAACCTTATCAAATCTCGACCCTTTGCATCCCGACCTTTCTCTCAGCTTTGTGAAGCAATGGATACAGACAACAAATACCTCCTGCATCAAATTTACGTTCGTTAGCTGTCCAGGGGAAAAGTGTTAAAGCGTGTCGTCCAACTCAAGGATGAGCTAATTTCATTCTTGGAGGCTTAAAAATAAAGACTTTGGACTTTTCTATTCATACGAGATCTTGTGGGTTAAGATGACATTTCTCTCTGATTTATTTGACAAATTAACTTTATTGAATGTAAGTCTTCAAGGACCATCGGAAAACATTATCACTGCATCCTCAAAACTGAAGTCATTTGGTGAAAAATTGTGTTTGTGGCAAAGCAACATCTCGAAAGGAGTCTTCAACTGCTTTCCTGCTTACAATGATTGTGTTTCAAATAAATAAATCTCCCCCCCCCCCCATATGGATGGGTCAGCTATCCATTTGGAAACAATGAAACTACAAATCTTACAACTCAAGAAGAAAGGGAGCTCATTGATTTAAAAAAACGATGCAGTTTCTTAAGTCAAATTTTGCCGAGAAAAACCTGAATGTGTTTTGGATTTCAATTTATAAAGTTATATCCTGAAATCAGTTTAAAAGCAATCAAAATAATTATTCCATTTGCATCTTCATGGTTTTATTAGTTTGGATTTTCAGCACTGACTTAAATCAAGTCTAAGAAAAGAGAGAGACTTCTTGCAAAAGACGATGAAATGCGAGTTTGCTTGTCAACTTTGGAGCCGGATTAGATCGCATTTGCTCTATAAAAAAAAAAAAAGAAACATCCTTCAAATTAAATGTAACAATTAAAAACAGGTCAAATAATTTTTCATTTTATTATATAACAACTATTGCTCTTGGTGTGCCGCGAAATTTTTGTAGTATTTTTACTGTGCCGGCAGACAAAAAAGTTTGAGAAACACTGGCCTAGCTAGATATATCTTTTTATTTATAGATTTGACCCACCAAGGGAAATAACTATAAAAGTAAGTTCTCGTATTTGCTAGGTCAAGAAAGAAATTCCAGAAATTTTCTATCAACTTCATATAAAAACTGAGAAATAGACTGTAAACAAAAGACTATGAGATAACTGGTAAATCTTAATATTGCAAGCATTGTAATGTGATCGATTGATTTGATTATTGTATCGGTTACTGGTTGAGCTGTGAGGATAGATTTAATATCTACTTTACTTTTCAAGTTTGAAGTTAGATCTCCATGACCGTTCATGACGTCCATGTCGTCCATGATCTAAAATTTAGTTAGTGAAATTAATATAAACCGTTCGTGTGTCGACAGTTGACAGTGCCTGGCCGCTGGTGTAAACGCTGTGCCCGTAGCCGAACAGGACAGTAGTTGAGTAGTGAGTAAAGTATTACTCATATAGATCTAGTCTAGTATAGTGTCTAGATTTAGAGACTTATGATAGTGGTAGTGTAGTACTGTAGTAGTGATGGTAGGTAGTGGGCTATCTACATCTCTGAGTAGCCCCTTCCTACTGAACTCTTAGCTTAGCGTCTAGTGACGGCCCAGTCTCAGTATGAGTATTAATAATTATAATAGTATAGTATTATTTAATTATTACTGTATTATATTAAATTATCATGTATTATAAAAAATTCTAGATAGATAAAGTCTATTATAACTATAGTCATAGTGTATAGATCTATATCTAGTTAGTAGCCTAGCTTTGAGTGTCTTAGAGTAGGTGAATACATACTTAACATACTTGCATAGATATGACATAGACTAACATAATTAACATAAATTATAACAATGCTTGTAAGTCATGAATTAGGTATAATTATAGTTAAATAGCATAAAATTAATAATGGTTATTATAGGGATAAAATTCATATATATATAATTTTTTAAATAGATAAAGAAAGTAAAGTATAAGCAAAACTCAAAAGTAATAAAGATCTTATATCTCTATGCTTTTTGCCTCTAGAGAGATCTTGATCAAATTTTGAAGTCTTGATATTGTTATAACTGTGGTGGTGACACAGATAAGGGAAATTGTGTCTGTGTGTAATCAGCTGACACAGATAAACACTGGCGAGTGCTTTTGAAACAGTTAACTGTGGTGAATGACAAGTGGTGATGCTTCAATGCTTGAGGAAAGATTTGTGTTGTGAACAGTACTTAGGCCAGTCACATTGGATATATGGTCATGCGGTCATCCAGAAAAGACAAGTGAAGTTCCACCTTTTGAGAAGGGACCCTATATAAAGAGTGAAAGTGAAATAGTCAAGATTGTTTGAATTCAATGAAGACATTCATGAGTACTAGAGAAAGTCATGACTAAATGTCAAGTGTGGTACAGTGAGTCCAGTGTGAAGGTGGTACAGAATAGTTGAATCCTGGGATGAGGTGGAGAGGCCAGTAGTTTGGTGCAGCAGTATGAGTTTGGGATGAGGTGGAGAGGCCAGTAGAGTCTGGT
>JADKLZ010019686.1:21045538-21060023 GCA_021533235.1 Biomphalaria straminea
ATCTTTCACAAATCTTTCACAAATCTTTCACAAATCTTTCACAAATCACATTTTTTTTTCGCACTTAGGGAAATGAGAAGAAGACGAAGAATTGACGCATTATCAAAACTTAAATTATTATGAGGGTAAGTAATAGCAGAAGTAAACAGAGGCGTAGGTAGTGTTGGGGGGAGGGAGGGGGAGAATTAGATCCCCCGTGGCCAATACTTGCCCTGAATTGAATTTTTCACATTAAATATTTAATATTACGCAAAATGCATGGGCATCCAAAGAGATGAAGACACCCCCCGGGGCCCCAAATAATGACAAATTCCTATCGGCGCCAATGGATGTAAATCATATGGAAATCCATTTCTGGGCCGGATGGAATGGTAATGTCAGGGCCAATTTTGACACCAAGTCGCCCCTGGTGTTGACTAATATATTCAATTACCTAACTCTCTTTTCAGTATGTTCAAAGGCATAGACCTATTAAGTGTACTAAGAAAGTCTCAGACGACGAAAGACAGCTTGAGTACTCCCTTTTCCTCTGCCCTCACCCTTCCCCCCCCCCCCCCGCCCAGTGGACAACGGCTTGATCTGAATTATTTGATGTGACAAAATGCAAGTCGCAGTAGACCGATACTATAAGTACTCATCCATAATCTTCGGAATCGAATACATTGCTTTATTTGCATTGTATGCTTGTGTATATGTATACATACTGTACTCCATACAATGGGAATATTTTTTTAGTACGATATTATTTACTAAGATTTTTTTCACCTTAAGTTAAACGAATATTCGTTAAGAAAAATCTTTGCAAATTTTTTTTTTTTTCGTTTTGGGTCAATATGCTTTACGTCATCCTTTTCTCGATCTGGAACTAGAGATTTTCTTGATTTTTATTTGTTTGTAATTCTATTTTCTTTAATTTGTAAACTTGCGTCTGCTGGAAAAGATAGCATTTTTCCGTTTTATGGGCTTTAGAATGAGAATAGCTGGCTGTATTGATCGATAGCTAATCGATTCTAACGTTGTGTGTAATGAGTGTACTCTAGAGGTCTGGATTTTATTTTTTTTAATATGCTATAATTGTTTTAATAATTATTCTAGTGTCAAAATCCGTTTTTTTTACAACTCACTTTGTTAGTCTGTCTGTCTGTCTGTCTTTTAATCAGTCTGCCTAGCAAAATTTTGGACACCCATTCTCGGATCTAGTTGAAACTTTGCAAAATTATTCATTAACGTAGACATTACACGAATCAATAATAAAACAATTAGTCATTTAATACTAGTAATTACTTATTTTGTTTGATACCGACAAAGGAAATCAATCCTTCAGTTTCACAGATATGGTTAGATATGTCGGGGGTTTTTTTCTCTTAAAAAGTTGTACACATTATTTCTCCCACACCCATTCTCGGGTCAAGTTAAACTTTAAACAATCATTTATTGTACCTGAAAATCATGAATCAATAAAAAAAAAACAATTAGTCATTTGTTATTATTTATTTTGTTTAATATTTAATAAATGGAAGTAATTTCTACATTCTTGAGTGATATAAAACAAAACTTAATATTCTCAGAAAGACAGAAAGATAAAGGCACATTCCTCGTCCCATATGCTAGGACAAATCTGTACAAATGCTCTTTCTTCCCTAGTGCCATTAGAGCATGGAATGGTTTGCCTGAGCTAGCCAGGAAAACCAGTGACTTGGCAGAATTTAAGTCACTGGTAAATATGCATGACTGAATGCATGACGCGTAGGACGTAATCATCTTCTTTTTTGAAGTAACGTCTGTATTATATAAGATAAGATAAAATATATTATAAACGCTTTTTTATATAGCGCTACTTTCATGTTTCTAGCGAGTTCAGAGCGATATGGCCCGATCTCATTATGGATCAGTGGTAGGGATTGGGAGTATCTGGGAGAATGTTTTCCGTGCTGCCTTTAGGCGCTCAGTAAACACAACTCTGCCCGAGTCGGGTGTCGAACCTCGAGCCCCCTTCTAGGTAGCCAAGCTCAAGCCGCACTTGGCCTCTCGACCACGCGGTTTTTAAACGTTTGGCTTGTTTCAAGTGTAGCTTTTATTTCTAGAGTTAAATAGACGTACATGTGGAACCAATGAAACACACAGGACTCCACGAGTGTGGTGATCTGATGGCTGGACTGTTGGATTCTCGAGTTCACCCTACAATGAAAGCTGTTTGTCATAGTGCTGACTCAGAAACAGATGACGCCCCATAGATTGCAAGATATGAAAGAGGAACTTTACTTTATCAAATCCAGAGAAGTTGTTATTGAAATATTTTAAGACGGTTAAAGATATTCTCAATAGGTTTATTGTTTGTAAAAATGTTTTAATTGCTTCGAATGTTCCTACAGAGCTGAAGATAATCTACTTCCTAGTCCAAACCTCTAGCAAAACGATTGGGAGGGGGGGGAGCTGGCAGGGTATGAATACAAACCACCGGGAAGTCCTTAGGACAGTCCACCACGCATAGAACATGACGAGCTGTATTGATTCTTTCACTCTTCCAGAATTGACCCTTAATTTGAAAACTAGATCTACAGTGAAATCTACAGCCATCTCGTTAAACATTAACCACCCAAAACCATCATCACAAATCATACTTTCATTATGTTATATAAAACCTTGCGCAGACCAACTGACATTGTTCAGGGATCCTCAAATCCATTTCTACTTTTCACGTACCCCATAATTGATACACTGGACCCCTGAGAACCACTGCCTTAGACCTTTGGGCCTTAGGGTTATGATTAAAACAGGGGAAATAAATCAACAGACTAGAAGCTCATAGTAACCTACAAGATACATTCCCCTGTATTTCACGTGTCTAGTTCAAGGCTTGTTCTGTCGTCACATGTATAAAACGTTGGTTTGCGTGTCACGTGTTTGAGAGGAAGATGGAGAGGAAATTGAAAACACAATGTAGAATTCTTCATTCAAAATGTGGAACTCTCATTAATATTATCCTGAACGAAGTATAAACAATATGTAGAGTGTATTTTGTATTCGTATGCAACTTTAGAAAAGAAGGTAATTACGCATTGCATGTGCCAATCTAGTCATGCATATTAATCAATAGCTTAAGCTCTGCTAAGTCGTTGGTTTCCTGGCTGATTCAGGCAACCCAATCCATTCTCTATTAGTACTAGGGAGTTAGGGGTACTTGTATGACTTCGTTTTAGTATATGGGGTAAGACATGTGCCTCTAACTTTGTGTCCTTCTGTGTATTATCCTAAGGCTGCGATATGCAAAGGAAGCTTAGTAAAGTAGGGCAGGTCCGGCCTTAGGTCATTGGTGGCCCTAGCCGAAGTGAGTAGTGTGGTCCCATATGAAATATCAAAAGAAAAATGAAGACAAAAGAAATACAAGAAGCATTATAAGAATTATATACCTGAATCAAAATTATAAGTTAAATTCATATAGAGCCGATAGCAAAATGTGTTTCATTGTCGATTTTGTGATCACCAGACTAGAAATAACGTTTTGTCATCTCACCCATAGGAAGAAACAATGGTCTTTTAACATATGTAGTCTAAGAAAGAGATCTAAATGAGACCTTTGCGAGGCCCCCACCAGTTGGTGACCCTAGGTGGATTCCTGGTTCGCTTATGCCTAAGACCGGCCCTGTGTAGGGAAACCTTGACATGGCCTGTACTAATTTATTTTAATAGAAGTGTAGGGTTCGATAGCTAACGCGAGATGACTTATAGAATAGAGATAAGGGCATACGATGGTGTATTTGTAGTGAGTAAATTTTGATTAAATATCATCTCTTTGTGTTACTATTAGATCTGTATCTCAATTTTGAATCTGTGTATATTTTTAATAACAGTTATATTGAGTTTGGGTACAGGGGAGTATCTAGTGTTGCCTTTCGGCGCTCAGTAAACACAACTCTGCCCGAGTCGGGTGTCGAACCTCGAGCCCTCTTCTAGGTAGCCACGCCAAGTCCAAGCGCTCTTAGCCTCTCGACCACGCTTCCCAAAATATTAAATAAAGAGGATGAATAAGTCTCTATATTTGTATATTTATACAATTGTTATTAAAGGCGGTCACCTAAAGCGGAAAAAAAACTATAAATCTCTCGTTTTTTGGTGTATCCGCTAAACAAAATAAACGAAGTGTTTTTAACATATATGCTTTTAAAGTCTTTGATCATTTGTGTGCCATTTATTTTGTGTGCACGACAGAATCAAATGTTCCAAGCTTTTTTAGTGGGCAACTGTGACCTAAAGAGGAGTCATGAACCAATATGATCGGTCAACGTGACCTAATAGCGGATGTAGCTAAAGGTAGTTTATGATATGCATCGTCAATAACAGTCCCCGTGCGACTTTATTGTTAATAACGAGCTCCAATGTATGGCTGGATTTAGCTAATTCAGGTCAACAGAGCAGTGTTAAAGGTGTGCTGGCACGTTCGTCCTTTCTTGTACTTCTTAGGTTACTAACTATAACCTCCAGGTATACAATTAAACTAATGTTTGCAGCACAAGACTTGACAAAGTCGCAGATAAACAAATATACAAAGTTTATTTACATGAGTAAAATAAATGTGTAAATAAATGGCCATCAAGTTACCGGCCTTCTTAATACAAAATAAACAAAAAATACAAATACAAAATAAACAAAAGATGCACATACAAAAAGGGTATGGTACACCGCTCTAGTCATATGTTACAACTGTGTAAATAAATGGACCAGATTTTACAGGCAAAATACACTTTCAAAAACAGTATGGCACATCGGCCCAGTCATATAATATAAACACTATCGTCATATTCTGGTAAACACACATCAGTGTAGAAAAACTAAGGTCACTGGCCTCTGGTCAGTACACACCACTTTTGGCCACTCCGGGGTCACAGGCTTTAGGCCAACACAGCCAATTTTAGCCCAAAAAACAAAAGGGTCAAGCTGAATTTTAGGCTTCAGGGGAAACCTATGAGCCTACAAGCTTCACAGAATCCCACCTATAGACATCCTTTCGGTAAAGTCTATCTGATGATTCAATACAGAGTTAAATCCCTCAGAGTCAAGACTACAAAAATGTCACGTTTGGGAGTACCCCAGGATGCAGAACATCAGGGTAAAACATACTGCCTGGAAATTATTTGAGGCTATAATCTGCTAATTAATACATTATATAAAATGCAATAATACTAAAGATATCCTTAGCCCAAAGATCTCCAGAGCAGGGCACACTTCTCCCGAATACCCCACGTCACGCGACCGCTGACAAAAGAAAAACACAGGTCTAGTGGTAACTCTGGAGCAAGTGGCCTTATATGAACTTCCTAAGGGAAATCACTCCTAACTATACAATTACCCAAAAATAGTTCGCTCCCCATTATGTCACAGCAACATTGAATTTTGATTTAGCGTCCTTGACATTGAACCTCAAGATTTGAATGTGACGGCAGAGGAATCTGGGTCGAAGTAAGAAGTACTGGCGAAACTGGAAGATTAGAATGTAACGTTGGGTTTGAGCCTTAGGTCATGACAAGTTGTGGCTCTGATTTTTAAAGGTGGATCCTTCTGTCCTAGTTATCCCTTCACATTAATCGTGTAATTCATGGAGTCACGACGACCTGCAAGCTATCGTGTAATTCATGGAGTCACGACGACCTGAAAGCTATCGTGTAATTCATGGAGTCACGACGACCTGCAAGCTGTCGTGTAATTCATGGAGCCACGACGACCTGCAAGCTATCGAATATTCATGGAGCCACGACGACCTGCAAGCTATCGTAGAAAAACGAAAGCAAACAAAATCTATGGCCATATTACAAGGCATTTGGGTCTCTCAAAGACCTTCCTTCAGTACCAGGAAAAAGAAGAAGAGGCAGACAGAGAAAGCGATGGGAAGACAGCGTAAAAGAATGGACGGGTCTGCCATCGAAAGAGCTTCTATCTTTCTAAGTCAAAAGAAAGAGAAGAATGAAGAAAGATGGTCGACATATCTCACATGGTGTACCAACAGTCCAACAGACTAAGGGATAGATAAGGTAAATTCAAAACACCCTCATCTCCATCATTTGAGTCGCTTGCCATAAATATAGAACAACATGTTAAGATAATTCTTTTAATTTTAAAGTATTGGAAAGAAGAAAAAAAAAAGTTGAAGGAACCAAATCTAAACTATTGACCATAATGGAACAGTCCACAGTTTGTAAAACTCAGAACAATATAGAAAGACAAAGACATATCCCTCAACACCAAAGTCATACGGATGCGCTCACTGATCAGGGCCAGACTCTTATATGCTTGCAAGTCTCGGGCGTTAACTGCAGAACTAGAGAGGAGGAGGATCCTAGCAATAGAGTTGATATGCTACAGAAATATACTAGGTATCACATTTAAAGATCGCATCACGAACCAAGAGATTAGAGACATGGCTATTACAGTGATTGGTCCCAATTCGACCTGCTAACTACTGTTAAAAAATGCAAGTTAAAACTCTATGTCCATATTACAAAGTCTTCAGAGAACCAGGAAAAAGAAGAAGACGATAACAGAATGGAAGAGCCTGTCACTGAAAGATGCTCTATCCTAGACAAAATTTTCTACGGTGGTGAAAAAGATGGTCGACAAATCTTGTTGGTACCTACAGGATCCAAAAGACTTATGTTTGGTGAAGGTCAATATGAATGTATAAATTGTTTTGTATGCCTTATCCGATACAACTTTGAAAGATCTCCTGACAAGTTAATCGATAGCTTGAACTGAAGTTATAATATACAAATATACTTAACGCTCCATACCAGATTGCTGGAAGATATATGAAAACCGCAAGTACCACTTGGAGATTGCCTATTTTACCGTCGGCAAAATCCGGGATGACCACCCTTGCCCAACAGTAAACCATTTGCGGCAAGAATGAAGTAGTGTAAAGACCAGCTAGGACTAAGATCATCTTGACCACACGTCTTTCCTTGCTGGTCATTGCGCCTTTAGCTAGCGAGTGGTCATCGTTGGATTTCAGTACATTAGTGCTGCGGACTTTAGAGGTTTTCTGAAGCCCCCTGAACATAAGCAAAGCACAGACGAAGATGATGAACTGACAGAGAGCCGCTAAGGTGATGCCGAACACAAGGTCGTTGTACCGAGCCACTGCCAGATTTAGCTCCGAGTATGCTACTATTATTATCTTCAGATTTGGCGCATACTTGCTCTCAGAAGGAATGAACTCAAATGTCGCCAGAAGGGGAAGATAATTGACCAAAACAAATACTAAAATTACGAATACTATCCATTTACCTCTCCTTGCAATGAAAGATGTGTTAAAGGTCAAAGGTCGCACCACACACCTGCAACGCTCGAGGGTAATGAATACGGTCAAGGCCGAAGAGATGTCCACAAACAACGCCCTGTACCAAGAGATGTAAATTAAATAATATGTCCCGTCCATACGGCCAAACAGGAGGTCAACATCTCCGAGGAAGCCGACGCTCATAGCTGCAACCGCGACAGCCTCCATCAGGTCACTGCAGGACAGACAAAACAGATTAAAGTTGACCCTCTCCTTCAGACCTTGCTTCACAAACACGATGATATTAAGGATGTTGGAGAGCGTGCTCCATGCTGCCAGGGCATTTGTTGTCACCACAAAAACCCAGAATGTCAAATAGAAAGTTACTTCGTCCGAAACGAAACGATCGCCTTCCATCCGCGGAGTCAAACTTAAGTTGAACATACTCGAGTCTTGCATTTTAAGCATCGGTTCAAAGAGTTTGTATTGCAATATTTGTTCCGTTGAATCTAGAGTTTTTATATAATATCACCTTCTGTTAAGTTTATGTATAAGAATATTTTATTAGAATAGTTGGTTCTTTAAAAAAAAAAAACTTATATTGTACATTAGAAATGGACATTTTTAAATTAAATGTATTGAGAATGTTGATCCAGCTAAAATTTTGAGGTCTCATTTATACTAACGTTATCATTTACTTAATGCAGGCATACTTGCCAGATACATATAGTTTAAAGGGGATTTTAAACTGAGATCAATCTTAAAATCTTCGACAATACTCCTTCGAGAATATATTTTTTGACAAGAAATTAATGATTATACACCAGGCCAAGGCACAATTACAAGAGCAAGTTTAGATTGAAGAATAATGGTCCGTGAGTCTTGACCTTGTCAAGTGTTGATTTCACTCACTAGTCGATTGGCCCGTTATCTTATACATTACTGACGTTCGTTCAATAGAGAAGATAACTACGTCCTACATCTCAGTTAGTGCCACTTAGATTAGCTCTACAGTCTATGGATTCTCTACTTCTCATAGCAGAAGTGGCTTTATAAAGATGTCTTCAAAATTGAACAAAAGATTGTATTGATTTTAAAATGTAGTGTATTTCTAAGATGTATCTAATATTGAAATGTCAAAAAAAATCGGTATCGCGGAAGCTTAAAAACTTAATAAAAACTGTATTCAAAGAGTAGATACCTAAATTGTAGTATACAATAGCACTATAGAAATGTTAATTAAACTTTGACTTAGTATAGTCAATATAGGGCAACTATATCCAAAATGTAAACACCTAAATTGTAATATACAATGTCGATTAAACTTCTTCTAGGATTCACACGACAAGAGTAGACATTTTGAAATCAAGAGAGGCGGCAATTTTTGAAGAGCATTGTGAGAACTAAATGAGAATGTCACGAGTCTGTGAAAAAAAATCTTCTATTAATTAAACCAAATGTAATTTCTCCACTCACCTAATTCAGTAAAAGCCTTTTGAAAAGTGACATTTATTTTTTGTTTCAATACAACTTGGATGTATTGATTTCACAATTACTTCATAATAGCTCTTTAGAAAAATGTCTTGGTTCAGAGCCTAAGGACTGAAAGCTAATTAGAGATAACATTTAGAAGAGCTGTTAGGAAGAGCTTGTCGGTTTGTTCTAAGATTCTTAATTCTTTAAATGAGGGCTGTCGTGGAATAACGCACCCTCAGAAAGGATACCAACAAAGAATCTAGACAGACCTTAGAGTGGACCCCCCCCCCTTTCCAGGGCACAAGACGTAGAGGAAGACCAAAAAAAGAACATGGTGACGCAGTGTACTAGATAAAGCCGAGAGGACCGGTAAGAGCTGGGAAGCCATTAAAAAAACCTAGCAAGAGACCGTGGAGAGTGACGTGTTTTTACTAAGGCCGTATGTTCCACGAGGAACGCAAAGGAAAAATTATGATAATTTGTGAGGTGGAATAAATTTGCGCCTAGATCGCGAGTTACATACTTTCAATCATTTCTGTGTAATAAATTTGCTTTACAGTTGTAAATGTATATCTTACTTGGACGAAGTACTTGAGAGATTTGTGAGTGTCTTGTACGGGCGAATTAATGCAATTTCTTGGCAAAGATAAACGAACAAGTGAAGAGCAACGTCCAGACTCAGTGGCGTAGCTAATTTAGGCGGAGGAGGGGGCCAAATTTGAAACCCCTTTCGGGTCCCCACTTGAAGGAAGGGCTTCAAATGAATGTCCGAAATTATTTTTTTTTCATTAAATTTTATCACCATTATATTATGGCATGATATCGAATGTCAAAATGCAGGGACGCCATAAAGGAACAAGCCCCGAGTGCCCCCAAATCAATAGCTCCGCCACTGTCCAGACTGTTTAACAATGAAACTAAATTTAATCCAAAAGGGTCCACAGACGAGTGTCTCTCAGTAATCGATGTTATCATCTTGAAGTCATAATACCAACTGAATAAAAAATAGCATAAACAAACTAAATCCAGCTATCCGTGACGTCACTAAATGTCGCCTTCAAAGTCCGTCAACTATGGTGCGTCGCCAAGCTCAGTGCCTACCAGGAGATATTCGGACTTTAAGTTTGTTGACCCACATAAAGAGTACAACTTAATCGGAGTAAGCGTATGACATTCTTCGTGTTAATCTTGAAATCAACTTGAACACACTGCTTTTTAAACAAAACTGAATGTACAATTTTATTAATTTGGGAAGAGTGGTCGAGAGGCTAAGTACGCTTGAGTTTGGCTTGGCTACCTATGAAGGGGGCTAGAGGTTCGACACCCCACTCTGGCAGAGTTGTGTTTACTGAGCGCCTAAAGGCCCACTAGTCCACAAATGGGATTGGACCAAAGCGCCCTGAGCATGCTATACGCATGAAAGTATATATAAAAGCTATAATAATAATAATGAGTATACCCAGCTTTGAACGTCAATGTGGAAATAGAGGGTAAATTTTTTATTTACTAATTTAATTTAAACAAGATATCTCACTCTAAAATATGCATGTCCTTTCTGTAGCACGACTCTCGCTTGCTCTCCCCTTATTCAACGTTCGTACTACTATTTATTAACTCTTTCCCTCCGTACTTATTTTATCACATTCAGACGAAATTCTTTATATCACCCAAAACTATTTCACTACCATATTATGATTAATCATTTTTCGTTGTGATCAGAAAATGTTTTATTTTGGTATATGCTCCTTCTATATAACATACAGAAAAGTTTTTAAATTAAATATTAATGTAATTTGATGAGGTCGAATCAACGATGGGATTAGGAGAGAAAGAGTTAACTTGCACTACGACAGACCACCTGATGGTTTCCTAACGAGTCTACACAACCAAAACTTTCTGCCCCCATTTACTGTATGGTGACGCCTATGCACTACGAAAAGACAGCAGGGTTTCTGTCCAGGGCTTTTGCAAGAGAGGATTTAAGCCTCTCAAGCCCACACTCAAATGGAGTTTGATGAATGAATGAATGGACTGATGGTTACATAACGGATGGCTGCCTGGTCGTGCTGTATGCGAGATGGACTGTCGCTCAGTTGTCTCGATAGTCCGGGGTTCAAACCTTGCTCGCTGCCACCTTCCGTCGTCCTGCGGGAGGTTTGGACTAGGAAGTGGATTATCTTTAACTCTGAAGGAATATCTGAAATATGTAAACATGCAGTGTGATATATAAAACAAAGTTAACAAATTACCAATATTTTTTGTTTCATTATTTATTTGTGTTTTGGATGGGAAATGGTTGAAATAACGTCATGACAGTTTGTACCCGACAGACAGAGTGACAGACAGTGAGTTTATATAAAGTTTATAAAATATAAGACTAGACTGCGTTTTATATCTAGATTACCATTTTTGTAGTGGTTGGAAAGTCCATTTTTTACCTCTTCTATCAAATCTATATGTGACTGCTATCTTCATCTTTAAAGAAGCCTTTTTTTTCCTACAAGGTCTGGATCTATTATCTAACGAAAAGTGAATTATTCTTTGTAATACACACCATAATGTGCAGGGAGCATTTCAGTTACTGCCCTTTACAAGGACTTCATATTTTTAAAAAATATTTTAAATACAGACTCAAAAAAAAGATTGCACGCCATCCATTTGTTTTTTTTTAAATTTGCGTTCTAAAAACTCTTATCGACATTAAGTTTCCCCAAAAAGGAGGTTGTAATTTCCTAGACTAGAAAGGGCGGTAAAAAAATATCAGTGAAAGTATATCACATTGTTGTTTCCCTTGCATGAAAAAAAAATCATTCATAATTTTGGGTGTGGATGTGTGGATGTCTGCTTTTCTATAAGTGTATGTGTGCGTACTTGTGTGTGTCCGTGTTAGTGGGTGTGTGAGTTTGCGAGTGTGTCTTTTTTGTGTGCTGATACATGTGTTTGTGTGGTGTGTTTTCATCGGTATAACCGTGAGAATCTCACTGGGCCCCGTGTTGAGAACACTATTCTCTTATAACACGGACAAGGAAGGCGGCAGTTCTCTGCAGAGTCTCCCTGTCAGCGTACAGGGCCAACTCACCACACAAACCAGTTTCTATTTCACTCAAATGGCCATTTTTGGGGTGGGGTTTCGCGCATTCAGTCGGTATAACCTGATTTGGTTGTTGTGAATGGAGATGATGAACTGTCACATGACATGTTTCTTGTTTTCTATTTATACATTGTGAGGCTATGTGATGAAACAAATGATACATACAGATAAAACATAATTGAAACGCAGCACCAGGGACCAAGTTTTTTAAATGAGAGACAGTAGTGAATTAAGTGCGAAGAACATAAGTAACAGCGTCTACGGTCTACCGAGGCTCTTTGTCACTTGACATTCATTATCTTATCTTCTTATCTTATATGATACAGACGTTACTTTAATAAAAAGAGAAGATGACTACGTCCTACGCGCAATGCATTTAGTCATGCATATTAACCAATGATCTAAATTGTACCAAGTCACTGGCAACACATTCCATGCTCTAATAGCGCTAGTGAAGAAGGAGATTTGTAAAAATTTGTCCTAGCATATGAAACGAGGAATGTGACTTTTTCTATGGTCTAGAGAAGTGTTTCGCAAACATTTGACCTATGACACATCAAATACATTATTTAAAAAAAACAAAACATAGTTTTTATATTGAAAATGGACCTCATTCACCAAACGTTAACAATAAACATTTTCTCTATATGTTCCTTACAAATTACGCAATACGTAAAGGTGTCACGTGATCCGTATTTTTCACTATTTTAATAATATTATGACGTGGCTAAATGTGTTTATTTACATTTGGTGAATGAGGTCCATTGAAAAAGTGGGCGTGTCGACGGAAGTTGTAACGTTCCTATCCTTCTCCTGATCTTTGTAGAAATTCGTCTTAAAATGTTAAATAGCACCGTATCTGAGTTTGTAAAAACTTAGAATAAACAATAAAAAGGATTTTAAAACTTTTGATATTTCATTCTGATTTATAAACTAAACTTGTATTTAAAAAGAATCAGCATAGTTAGCTATGTGCAAAGCGTGTACCCCCGTCTGACTCTTTCCGTACCCCACTCACACAAGTCTAGAGTTCGCTTTACTGTGCGTTACTTTTAGGCGGTGTTATTGTTTCCAGTGTCACTTGTTCGGGCTTATGTCGGCACAGTCCCTTATATTCGCCGAATTTAATCCACTACTTTCTCTCCTTTTCAAACTTGGTCCCTGGTGCTGCTGTTCATTTATGTTTAATATGCATGTATCATTTATTTTTTTAGTGACCCTTGTCTTATAAGAGTTCAAAGATAATATGTTCAACGTCTTTACAATTTCTCTTATTAGGCTGTAAGGTCATCATAGGTGGAACTTGGATACGGATTTTAAATGTGAATGTATACATTTTCCTAAAAGTCTGAAAGTTTATGTATGTCTTTGGGAAAACAGTTACTAGTTTACAGGCCACACTGGTAAAAAATCTGATTTTTTCAAATATCATCTTAAAATTGCATTTGCTCTGAAGATTTGTATCTTGAGCACAGTAAAAAAAAATAAAGTTTCCATTCAGATCTTGCGATCTATGGGGCAGATGATGTTGATTTCATGTGTTTCTATGGCCACCGGTTAACCAGCAGGCTGTTATGCGGCCAGCACAACGACCAACCGCCTTTACTTTCCCCAAATCAAGTCAGGTACCCATTAGAAGTGGGTGGACTCAGGGGCGTCTTAAAAATCCCGAAATTCAAAATCCCAGCCTTCACCGAGATTCGAACCCAGGACCCCAGGTTTGGAAGCCTAGAGCTTAACCACCTAACCACCGCACCCCCCCCCCCCCCCATCTTGAACACAGGCCAGTGGAAATTCCCGAATATATCCATTAAGGAGTTAAACAGATAGATGTGCAGGAACATCTTGCGAACCGACTTATGTAAAAATCATTAGCTTGGCCAAACTAGAATCTCTAGCTAGATATAGTATTCCAGTCAAACCTTTTGTCTTTTAATGTTTCCTGGATCTATATCACTAAACTCGAATTTCATTTACTTTGAGTAGATTTATACAAAGGCGAAAACATGTTGTTGTTTTTTTCGGAAAGTTGAATCATTCATTTTTTATTAAGAACAATGTAATCGCTTCAAGAAAATGTCATCACCTTCATATAGATTTTTTTATATCGATAAAGTAAAGTTTCCCACTCAGACCATTCGGTCAACGCGCTACCACTTTGTAAAAGTATATTTTACTTATATTTGATAAATACTGAAATGTGTTGCTCCAGACACACACTATAACATCATTAGAATATTCAGCTAAAAACAATGTTTAGAACTTAGTTTTAATGTTTTCTTGTTTCTTTTCTTTTTTTATTAAATAAAAACGTTACATTTAGACAAGAACTGTCTTTAAAGTCTGATAAAAACTTCTCAATGAATACATTATTTATAATTAAGTTAAAAGAACATTGTCCCACATACACACAAATCGTGAGTACTATAGATTCCATTAGAGTGAGTTTAGTCTCAGAAAAATTCAAACAGCTCACAGAAGATGTTGAATTCCCTTTTTAGGCTAATTGTTTAGTTTTTAACTAAATAAACGTCATTATGAGCGGACACATAATGTGGATGAGGACTTCGTAAATCTTTATTCTAGAATTGTAGACATCTTGTAGGTGGAATACTTTCAGTAGAATTACATTCACCTGTAGACATCTC
>JADKLZ010019686.1:21086848-21140556 GCA_021533235.1 Biomphalaria straminea
AAAAAAAAAAGATGAGGTCACGAGGGCTGGGGAAAAAAGGGGAGGGGGGTGGTGTAGGCAATCTGCACTTTACTGTAAACCTTTCAACTTGAAATTTCAAATTCGATCTATAACACAAGCAGTTTGGTTAGCGGATAAAAGCAGCACGAAAATCTTCGAGAAATCCGTTTCCCATATGTCCACCAAAAAAATTGGATCAAAGCACGCTTAGCATGTTGGGATTAGCACGGAAAGGCGCTATCAAATAACGATAACGCGAATGTCGTGGGTTCGTTTCCCATACTGGCCACCAATTATGTAAGAACTTAATTGAATGAGTATAGTTCTTGTATTATTTCAATGATTCTTCTGGTATTAGAGTGTTCGTTGAATATGAATTAAATATTTCTCTTCATGCCACATTTGTTGTTGCGTATGTCAACCAAAGCTACTAAGTAATATCACCACAATATATAGACTCAAATAAACTACACACTAGGTAGCAGACGATTTTTAATTATGATAAGGAAACTTTTTCACAAAAAAATTGGCAACTTCAGCCATCAATAAATTGCATAACTCCATGGAATCAAGTTCACAGAAATCAATCAAGAAATATCAAACACACAACTAATCTGAATTAGTAAAGCTTTCTACACCACATGCCTAACACGTCTGTCTTTTGTAATACACTTAGCGTCGACTGCTTCTAAACCATGTGGTCAGTTCTCTAAAAGAGATTTTCCCTACAATGCAACTGTGGCCCCTTGATTCCCACGTAAAAGATCATGACCATGAATATACCATATACTTCGTGCTTGCCAACCAATCAATGTCACTAGCTATCAAATAATGACGTGACAGATAATTGGAAAACCCAAAAAATCTGAAACGTAAATGAAACGGAACAAAATAAAAAAAAATTTACGCAACTAAGCAACCATCGTAACAAGTAAAGTGAAGGAACTTCTTTCAGATCTATGAGGGAAATTTATGTCAAGCTCGCCTGTTTCTATGACTAACAGTTAATGAAGGTGCCCTGTGGCCAGCACAATGCCTTAATGTCAGGTTATACCTCTTGGAGTTGGTTGAACTCAGGGGCGTTCTAATGATCCCGAAGCCCAAAATCCCATTCTACACGGGGATATGATCTAGAAACTCCAGTTCAGAAGTAATAATAAGTAGGACCACTTTTAGACCTTGCGATTTTCCGTAAAAAATGTCTCTCTCATCGAGATTTTTAAACTGCTTTTATCTGTAATACAATATTAATCATTAAGTCCTCTTTAGAAACTCATTAACTTTTTAAGGATAAGTCGGGAATGATTCTAATCCTGTCTGCTCATGTATTTATATTTAGGATATATTGAATTTATTTATATTTTGCAACAGAAAGCATGGATGTCATCATGATCTCTATTAAAACTCACCTTCCTAAAAATGTTTTTAAAGAAGCCAGCAATAAGAATGTTTACAGTAAGAATGAGCACACGTTGGAGCAACTTCTGCGCGTATTCCTTTTACAGCAGTGAACAAGCACTTTCAAGGGAACTCACTCTGAAATTTTCTTTTCAAGAGTTAAAAAAAAAATTAAGGCATCGATATTTTTTTGAGTCCTTACATTGCTCGATACCACAGAATTGTAATAGAAATTCTCGTACTCAAATTTTTTGTATTCGTAGCATCATCGCCAACTTTCCGTGAAACGATGAACCATCTTTTAGACAATACTTTTTTTCAAATGTAAATAAAGAATATCTTATCTTACATTTTAATATCACTGCCTGGTATGGCAATCTAAGCACTAAGAATAAAAATAAACTCCAGAGAATCCTAAATGCTGCTGGTAAGGTCATTGGCAAAAGGTCATCCTCACAAAATCTAAGAAGATTCTAGAAATAAAAAATCACCCTTTGGGTATGAATTTTGCTATTTTACCATCACAAAAGAGATACAAGACACCGATAGCAAGGACAAACAGACACAAAAACTCTTTTGTTCCTCTGGCAATCAGATCATTAAATAGAACCAATCTAATGTAAACTTTTCATATGTTAATTGTGAGTGAGTCTGGTGTGAATGTACATTTTTTTTAAAATAATGTTTTGTTTTGTATAATGCACAAATTGTAAGACAAATTTCCTTACGGACAATAAAGATTATTATTATTATTATTAATACAGACGTTACGTCAAAAAAAAGATGATGATTACGTCATACGCATGTTCCTAAGTCAATCTAGTCATGCATATATTTATTGTTCCTCATTCACTGTTATCCTGCTCTCCCTCAATCCGCTCGTCAAATTCAAGAACAAGTAGAATAAAGACCACTTTAATCGCCAACTTGCCTTAGCTGACGTAGAAGAGAACATGGTTGCATACGTCCTCAGAATGAGACAGCTGGAGGTCACTTACAAAGACCGCGGGATACACATTTGAGACCAAAAGAAAATTCGCTGCCTAGGAATTCGCTGCAGACTGCGAAAAGAGAATCTTAAGCGACCACCGTCGCCGACGGACAATAGTTATGCTTGCCCTGGGTGTGGCAAAATATGTAGGTCACAGCTGGGGCTGCCTTCTTCATTAATATTTGGTCTCAAAAACATGCCTTATTATTTAGATTTGGTATGACAACTACCAGTCAGATAATTCTATTTCCTTGAAAGGTTCTTATTTGGGACCTTTCATTGTCGACAGATCGTGTGTGGTGCCCCATAGGTCATACAGACTAAAGGGATAAATCAAGGTGAGTTTCTCAAAAAGTAATGATCCAGCGTTTATAATAAACTTTGTTTATAAATAAATACTCGTTTGCTCGTATAGTCATTTATGAAAACCAATGCATTACGTGCGTTTCTACAGGGAACAGGAGAGACAGATCAAAGACGCAACTAGCAGACAATGCCAAAGAACGGATAGGCCTAGCTGTCATTGAATGAAAATCTCATCTTGCCAAAAGGCAGAAAGGAATGGAGAAACGTTCACGGATCATGTGTGGTACCCCAAAGGTCCATACGACTTAGGCACAGCTGAAGGTGAAAAGGTTATTACACGCTTTTAGCATCAAAATTAAAGTGTTAAGAATCGACACTTCATTTTTTTACGGTATCGAATACCGAGTAGCTGAAATAGTTGAACGCTTTAATTTTTTTTCTACAAGCTCAGAAACTAAATCACACACACACACAAATACAACCACACATGCACACACGAGCGCACTGCAGGTAAATTCTACACCCCTCCCCAGCCCCCACCTCCCTGTACCTCTCTGCTCACCAACCTCTATTTCTAACTCACACTCACCTTGGCTAGTCCCACTCAAATCTGTTGCAGTCCACTTGGTGAGTTTTGTGTGCTGGAAATTTTATTCTTAAAAAACTAACATTATTTGGTCGTCTAGGATCTCTATAGAGAATTCTTGAGCCGGATATTACACATTTGTAGTAATTAGACATGTGGATATAACATTAGAGCATTTTTGTTTTGTGGTAACTGAAGTTTTGCTTGTAAGAAATAATGACTTTGTTAAGGACCATCGGCAGACTAGTAGATGCAAAATAAGTTATTCAGAAAATTAAAAAGTTTTACTTAAAAAATTTTCTGTTCTAAGAGATATATATGATTTGTTAATTGCGATAAGATGATGGCCACCAAATATGATATTTTTTTTACTATATATGTAAACCTTTTTAAGTGTTAACGAATTCATCTTGATCTTATCTTCGCCTTGTCGTGTTTTGATTCCTATTCACACGGTGTCAAAAAAAAATTAAGAACTGTTCCAACATTTCGATGATACGTGATATACTTTATAGTGTTTTGGTTATTTAGATGTTTCGGAGGTTCCAACAGAATTGACTATTACGACATCCTAGCCCAAACCACCCGCAAGACGGCGGGGGACGGGGTTGGTAGGGTTCAAACCCTGGATCATCGAGGCGACAGGCCAGAGCGCATAGTGATGTCCTATTAGTAAACATGGCTTACATCTTTTTTCAGAATATAATACTATAATTAATTACAATACTATAATTAAGTGACTAAGTGATTTGCGCTGAAAATTTTGATTTAAGTGAGGTGGATTCGCGCAATATGTCGGCCTCACCCTCTTGCACTAAAGCACATAATTCCAGAAGCAAGACATAGTTTGGATGCAGTACTATATTTAATTGTAAGCTAGCCACACATAGTATCAGACGAGGACCACTTTTTTGTTTGTTATAGTCATTAAATTACTTTGCTGTCCTTTACATAAAGTGATTAATAATGATTTGACACTACAAAGATATTCCATCATCTAGCATCCATAGTCGGCAATTTAAACAAACAAAAAAGTGAAGAACCCTTTTTTCAGACTTTGCGATTAATGGGGCAGATTATGTGAAGGTCATCTGTTTCTGTGGCCCACAGTTAACGAGGGTGACATGATGCCAGCAAAACGAACAACCACCTTTATTTTCCCCCCACAGGTGGGCCTACCTTTAGAATTATGTGGACTCATGGGCGCCGTGAAAATGCAAAAAAAAATTAATTAAATCATCAGGATGCGAACCTGAGACACATCAATCTGAAAGCAAATAGCTTTATCCCTTAACCACCACGCTCCCATTGACTATATAATACCATGCAATCTACCTTTTTATTTTCTATTTAGTAACTTGACGTTTTGTATAATGTTGCAATCTTTTTTCTTTTTTTCTTCCAGTTGAAAAGAAAAGACAAGTTTCCGTTTGTTAGTGTTCGCTAAAATATATTTAATACAGAATGTCTGAACTCACGAAAGAAGAGCTTGATGGTGAGTTAATATCAGACTATTTATATATTTATACCAATATTTTTTTGTAATATCGTAATGTCATCAACATTGTTTTACTGAAAAAATCACAACTAGTTACTAACAGTGCTTTTTGTGTGACGGTTGACACCTGTATGTTTAATTTTATTTTAATCGTTTATTTGTAGTTAAAAGTTAGGCAATCCATTACTGAGTACCAGCACCTTTTTTTTTTTTTTACAAAAAAGAACAACAACAACAACACTGTTTATTAATAATAATTAACGCTTGAGCTGATCATAACTTATACAACAGCTTGTTCCTTATTACGAGACAGAGTATGTGTCTTCTGTCAGTATCTAGATTTGGTCCAATTACGAGACGGAGTCTGTGTCTTCTGTCAGTATTTAGATTTGGTACATTTTTTTCCTATTCTGTAGCGTGACTATACTGCCCTAGTTTAACATTAAACCTTTCAGACCTTAGACTCTAATTGGCAGGTGACATAAAGGGCATCTGTTTTTTTTATAGCCCTTCGTATGTGGCCAGCACAACGACTAACCGCCATTATGTTTCCCCAACTAATGTCAGGCCCTAGAGTTTGTTAAACTCAGGAACCCAAGCGCTTTATCACACCGCAAAAAAAAAAGAGCCCGCCCCCACCTATCTCTTAGTCTGTTGAACCTTGGGGCTCTCAAGATAATCACGCCCCCGAGTCTAGTATTATCATGGAATAAATTTTGTTGCATTCATAATCCATCGACCCTTATGATTGAATTATACTTCAGATTGAAGTTATAATTCTGATTTAATTTATACTTCTGATCAGGGGCGTAGCTAGGAATTTTCCATCATTTGGGGGCCAAGGGGATTGACCTCTTTGGGGGCCCCTGCATTTTGCGTAATATTTTATTTTTAATGTAAAAAAATGCTCCTTTGGGTACCCGCTCAAGTTTGGGCCCGGGGGGGATTTTCTAACTGTCCCCCCTCCTCACAACCACACTAGCTACGCCACTGATTCTGATGGAATGTACTCTTCAGATTGTGTTTTTTACTTCAGATTGAAATTATAGCCTACTTCTGATTGAAGTTCTATAAATTATGGAAATCACACTCCTAATTAAATGTATGCTCTCGATTGAAAGTTATGAATGAAGCGCTCGCTATTTGTGATTGAACCTCTATATGAAGTTATAATAGCAATCGAAGTTATTCTTCAATAACGCTATATGTGCGGGTGACTTTATTTCTGATGTTATCCTATACTCTTAAGCGAGCAATTCTTGTATTTATATTATTATATTTATAAGCGAGTAATTCTTGTATATATATATACAAACAGATATATAAAAAAAAAAAAAAAAAAAAATCTTTAAATTTCAAGGCATGTGCGTATTAGTGAGAAAAAAATTCTGAACTCATTGGCCACATCGGGAAAACTCGAGTTTGACCGTTATATCGGTTTGAAAAATGTCTCATTATCGAAAAATTTATTTTGGTTTGAAGGTTTTATGAATGACATGGAGAATTTATGAATGAAAGTTTTCCATGACGTAAACGGGAAAAACGGTGCTTACGTCACTAGGCTTACCATAGTACAATGCAAGCAAGAACGAGTCAATAGACCTAATTAAACACTTGCGCACCATTTTATTGAAGATTGATTTATTATAGAACTATGGAAGGAAAGTAAAAAAATTAAATGTACCGATGTATGATTAGTTATTGCGTTTTAAGAACTTAATAAATTGTTTACACCTAAATTGCGTAGGGCGGTGTAGATACCGTTTACTTTGTTATTTTTTTTGCTGGTAATCTCCAGATGTCTCGTTCTGAGGCCGCATGCAACCAGGTGCCCTCTTCTATGTCAATTGTCAGCTAAGGCCAGTTGGCGCCTAAGCATTTCGGTGTTACGCCGACCACTTTATTAGCTCACCAAAAAAAAAAAGACCGCCTTTGCCATGAGTTTGTCTGAGATTCGTCTCTCATACAGGATACTGCTCTGTCAAGCGTAACTGTCGGACTTAAAGAATTCCCTCTATACAAAGGCCCAACAGAAAATTTGCTGCCGAGGACAGACGCAGACGCGAAAAGAAAATCTTAATCGACCACCGGAGGACAATGGTTATGCTTGCCCTGGATGTGGCAAAATATGTAGGTCACATCTGGGGCTGCGTAGCCACGGGAAATACTGCATTTCTCATTAATCTTCGGATTTGATGTCAAGCCTTAATATAATTATTATTTTGCTGGTAAAATTATGACCATGTATTCATGCTTCAGTGTCTAATGTCCCGTACCAAAACAAAGGAAATGGTGATTACACAGCTGCTCTACTCCTTACTTGCTCACACTGAACAAGATATCTAGCTAGCGGTCAACGAGTTTGCGTACGCTGCAGCCACTTTTGATTGAACTATAAACCTCAGTAAAAAAAATGGGGTTACCGTTAGGGCGTGGTGATGAAAGCCCAGGAGATATGTGAATGGAGGGATGTGTAAAAGCAGGCCATATCCTTCCATGGGCTGTAGCACCAGTAGCAGTAGTATATAACCTTTCTTTGTATAAATTAACCGGCCACCTGATATTACCATGTTAACTAAGTAACATTTTCTTATTGAAACTTTGTTGATGCAGTATGCATATATGCAAAACCTATTTTAAAAATTGATTAAAAGGTAACAAATAAAATCAAAATACGAGACTTGTTGTTACGATGTGTCCGCTGTTGCTTAAACTTCCTACTTTCCATCCGAAATGGATCAACAATCAACAATCAACTTTTAGGAACCGTAAAATGTATCTGTGTTATCTTTTACAGTACAATTGACATAACCTATACAATTACACTTTTGTCTGAAATTTAAGAAGACCTTAAAGTTTTTCTTTAAGACATCCGCAGCCTAATTCGTTCAATTGTTTTCTCATAATGAAAATATCGCACTATTAAAAAGCTTACAAAAGCGGGACACTAGAATGTTACTTTTCTTTTGATTAGTCTTTTGCTTCGTTTGCTAAATAAGATCTACGCAATAGTTTTGACATGCTGGTATCTTTGCCTTAAAAACAAAGCCCACAGGGGGTGCAGCATAAACACACGTTATAGTGTATAGTGACTAATGGTAGAACCCGTTACTTAGGGTATTAACACAATCTTTTACTTTCACCTACTAGTCTAGCACGTACAAAAAGCACAAAGATAGATATCTCGTGCATCCATCAACTCTCCTACACACTGTATGTCCGTGTGACCCAAATAAGGAGCAGCTAGCTATCCCATCAGAACTGATAACGACTTCCTTATCTCCCCCCCCCCCAGCTCAAAGCAGACTGCATAAATTGTATTAAAAAAGACGAACTTTAAATGACAACATTGAAAATCGTCTGAATTTAAAAGACACCTGGTCTTATGCATGTTAACAATGTACTCATTATACAAGTTTTACTAATTTATGAAAATACGCTATTTGTCCGGTACAATTAAAAAAAAGTTTTCCTCCTTTAAAATAATAATATAGCAGATCACACTGGAATATATTAAAGTTTTTATATGACAAATTAAAAATGTCACCAACTTCTTATAAATTAAGCCAACAGACGGTTCTTTCAGAAAAAAAAATTGTTATATCAAACGAGGGGATAAAAACAACTTAACATTCCTAGGAACATTCTCGTTGCCTGTCAGCAGGGCCGGTCTTAGGCCGCAGTGTGCCCCGCACTTTCATAGGCTCCTCGCGAATTCTAGATGTAAATTATTAAATTAAACGATTTTAACTTATTAAATGGTTGCTGTATGGAGTTCTCCTAAAATTGCAAAAGATATGAACAAGTCATGAAAACCTGAAATTATTAAAATCTTCTGAAATATTTACTTAATCCTTAGTCTTATGTCATTCCATATGGAAAACTCCAATCCTACTCGCGATTAAAAAAAAACGGAATTGTCAATTTTCCTTTAATAAAAATGTAATAATAAGATAAATAAGTTTAAATACTTTATTTACGTTAGTAGTCAATGTCATATAAATATACATCTAAATCTATATCAATCTTTTTTAACAAATAAACCAAAAACGATATTTTGCTAGTCGATAGTAAATCTAAAAGACAGATCTAAATGTTTATCGGCCTTTTGTTGGAAAACTATCATCTAACGTAAATGGCTCGTAAAATAAATTTGACAGTGATTCTTTGTAAAGTGGGTGAATAAAATGCAAAGACGAATTTAGTTTCTAATACAGAATCTTAATTTTCACTTATTATCCTTATCAATACCCAGATTGGGCACCGCACAATCCGTTTCGCATAGGGCCCCGCAATCTGTAGGACCGGCCCTGCCTGTCAGAGGGCGGTACTGCTGCAGACCTGCCACATCAGAAAATTCCTCAGTGGACACTGATAAAGGGACTACAATGAATTTTGTTTCTCTTTAACGAAACTCGACCCTGGCAGTTAATAGGCTTGTCTTCGAATCCGAAGATTAGTGAGGAATACAGTGTTTCCCGTGGCTGTGCAGTCCCAGCTGTGACCTACATATTTTGCCACATCCAGGGCAAGCAAAACCATTGTCCGCTTCAGAGAATGAATACACATAATAATAGTAAGTAAGTAAAAAGTTCCCCTTTCAGACCTAATAGTAATAATAATAATTACGTTCTGGTTTGTTTCTAGTCGCGTATGTTAGGCCCTATCTAGAAATTTGAACTCATCCATGTCATTGATTCAGAGGGCGCGGTGGCTGAGCGGTAAAACGCTTGGTTTCCGTACTGAGGGTCCCGGGTTCAAATCCTGGTGAAGGCTGGGATTTTTATTTCGGGATTTTCGGGCGCCCTTGAGTCCACCCAGCTCTAATGGGTACCTGACATTAGTTGGGGAAAAGTAAAGGCGGTTGGTCGTTGTGCTGGCCACATGACACCCTCGTTAACCGTGGGCCACAGAATCAGATTACCTTTACATCATCTGCCCAATAGACCACAAGGTCTGAAAGGGGAACTTAACTTACTTTACTATGTCATTGATTCGGGCAACTTGTTCCACGATTTAATATCACTTGTGAAGAAGTAGAACTTCTGCGTATGTCTCATTGATTTCAATAGGAAATGTCCCTATATCTTTGTTTTTTCTGAGCATTTTATTGTTACAATTTTTTCAATTGATTTATCGTTTAGATTTTTTTTTAATGTTTTGTTGATAATTTTTTTAAATTATATTCTGCCATCGAATGACTCTTTTTAGCATTCGGACGTATACAGAAATATGAAACGAATGCGTTTAGACCCTCATTTCATTACGTTAATTAGCTTTCCCGCCTCTTGTCACCTATTACGTCAGTCACATCAAAGCAGTTTCGTCTCCCGTCATTTACAAATGACGTAAAGATAAATGTAATACCAGTTCAGATAGCTATTCACCTCTGCTACTGTGACCTATTGATTGATCGGCCTTTGACCTCCGGTATAAGAGAGACTGGCTAATGTTAAACAGAAGAGTTATCTACGAGGTTGAGACAGACATCTGCTAAGTAAACAATCAAACAGGAAGTCTTCGTTAGGTAAAAGGTCAAACAAAGAATGGGGAAATAACTGGCATTTTCTTCCGAACAAATTATCAAAGCTTAGGTATGTTGTCTCCACACGTAGACCCGAATGTAATGTGTACATGCTGAGGCTTGAAGGGCCTTTCGATTTATTGTTCACTCATGCTTTTGGTCCAAGTCCATTTTTATTGTTGTTCCGTATCACAGATCTCTGGTGCTTATAGTGCAGGAAGTAGGCCGTACTTGGCATAGAAAAATAGCTTCTCCTTCGTAGTAGAAGATGAACACATTTCTTATATATATTTGTGTGTATTAGAGAGAGAGAGAGATGTTTTAAATAATATTCATATAAACCACAGCAAGAATACACTTCTAGAAAAAATGCGAAATACGTCTTTATGTATTGGCAGCAGTGGCAAAAAAATTAAGAATGTAGTTGGCAGCTATCAGGCAAAATGTTGTTTTAAGCTGTTGCCAAATTTACCTTTCTTCCTAAACATCAAAACATCATTATTTGTTGTGTTTGTTTAGGCATACATGTACTAGTATTTTTAGTTCACGCTTTGAATAGAAATACAAATTTTGTAATAAGGTATATTTTCAGCCTAGTTGTAATTGCAGTCGATAAGGAGAAAGAGAGAGACAGAGAGAGAGACAGACAGATACAGAGAGAAAGAGGGAGAGAAAGAATCTTAAGTTTCTAAAGTTTTGAACACCTTTTTTCACGTTTTCCAATTGACTATGGAAGTTTCATTCGTCGTTTTTTTTAATGTAAATTAAAAATATTGAAACCATGCTTTTTTACCTCCCGGGTGGACAACTTCGGGGGCCGATTTTGAGTTTGTTTTTCCACACAAACTGTCTATGTAACCTTGTTAAAATATAAATTAATTTATAGTAAGCTACCTCTCTTTGGTCTTTCGATTCACATAATTTGGACTTTTTACAAGGGCGTATAGTATTTGTCTTCCTAGACAAACCATCTCATCAGTGATAGGTCTACTTCTCTTATAAAGACCTGACTACGTCATACGTCAGACTACGGCATAATGTCGAGAATAAATGTTCAAACATGGACTCTTGTACAGGTAACATGCCAGTTGTAGTTTCACTGCTCGTCTGTAGAACAAGAAGAAATTTAAAAGGAGGTGGGGGCGGGGGGTTGTTACTGTTCTTGAGCAAGCACGAGACTTGTTTCTATAGATAGATCGTGCCAGAGGATGGGGAGATAACTTCTTTTTTTAGGATGTCTGCTGGAATCTTGGTAGAGAAATTGAGCTCCAATAACAAATTAGTCAATGCGCGTTGGCTAAGAAACTAAAAGGTATCTGTTCATATTTATTGCTCTGCTATTTAATGTATAAAGTTAATAAAAAGCTCTAACTCAACTCAGAAAGTTAAACATTTATATTAGTAAATAGTGACCGGGGGATGAAGTGACCAGGGGATAAAATGACTAAGGGATGAAATGACCGGGGATGAAGTGACCGAGGATGAAGTGACCGGGGATGAAATGACCGGGGATGAAGTGACCGGGAACCCCCAAATCGATGTGGAGGATGGCAGTCAGTTGGTTTTGGAACCCGGATCCATCGAAATGACTGAAAGACTGTCCAGCGCGTTGATCAGTATAGTGTTTTCTACAGAACTTGTCTAAATGTTTACAAAAATATCGCACTAACTCATCTTGGAGATATTAGTAGCACTGCTGATTTTTTTTTTGACAGACGTGACCTAATTCTACCTGTGCGTTAACATTATGGCGATCAATTTACACAAAATTGTGTTGCTGAAACAAAACACAAAATGAAAGCAGACGTGAACTATTGTCTGAGGTTTGGGTTTTGAACACATGACGTTACGCACGCAATTCCAGAAGAAATAAGTTGATAGAAAACTGGGTGATGGGTGAAACTGGGTAGGGTGTTGGGTGTCGGGGTGAGGGATGGTGGCAGTATTTGCTTCAGTGAGGGCGCCAACTACCTATATTAGTAACTTGCCTCAAAGACGCAGAAAGAATTTTCCCTCGATAATTTACAAATCGTTGTTTGTATAGTGAAGATGTTTAGTACAAGAGAGAGGGAAGACAGACACAGGGGGATAGAAAGGCGTGGTGAGATAAAGAAAGTAAGAAATAGGAAAATATAAAGAGAGAGAGAGAAAGAGAGAGAGAGAAAGAGAGAGAGAAAGAGAGAGAGAAAGAGAGAGAGAAAGAGAGAGAGAGAAAGAGAGAGTGAATAGTTAGTTTCTAAAGTGGCATCGAATAGTCGGTTTTGGGAAAAGTAATTACATTCTCTGATTATATAACTGCAGGATCAGTTTTAAGAGATAAATGTATAGATAAATAGATGGATAAATGGATAGATAGATGGATAGATAGATATGGTATAAACTATAAAACTTCCACAGTTAATTGTTTTTCTTTTTACCAGTTTATTAAACACAATACACTTTCTTTCGTTGATTCTCGACTAAAACTTTTTTTTAAATTTCTATCATGTATTCTTATTATTGATTTTTTTTCGTTGTTTTCCCTTGTGTCCCAATGTATCGTCTGCGCTTGAATCTTTCATGTTTTCATCCATTCAAAAAAAAAAATAATTTTCAGACAGTGGTCTAGTCGTCTGAATCCTCAAACATAATAAACGAGAACGCTGAAGAACAACGCCATCTTGCATTTTACACAACACAAGTGTCCAGATTTTTACCACTTCCGGTCTCCCAAATGTTCCAACTGCTTGTCTGGTATCCAAAATGTATTCGCTTCTTTTTCCATGTCTCTCCAAAGTTTTTAATTAATTTTGTCTTTTCGCTAATTATCTACGTTTTACAGATATCTGAGATAGTAAAATTAGATACTAGTTAATTAGGCGATACCTACACACCAGGATAATTAGAATATCCTCATACTTTGAAAGGATCGTAAGCTTATGTGGTGCGTACCTATGTGTCTGTAGAGAGCATCAATTTTCTTATTTCTTTAATATTGCCATTGATTTGAAATTGTTTTTCTTTATTAATGTAAACAATTTATTTATGTTTTCTTTGTAACTTTCGTGTTATTCATGACGTTTTTTAATTTATTTAAATCCTTTTTTTTCCCGTTAAGTAACCGACTCTTATAGTTGCATACATTACCGTAGCCAAAGTGTCGTTACATTTAGATGATGATTTCTAAGTCAGGAGAAACTTATCTGAAAGAAAGTATTTTTAGTGTTTCTGCGCATTGCTTCTTATGACCTACCTTTGTGTCTGTTCGTCTACCTGTATACCTAACCCCCTTCACCAGAAACCCCACCTCTCCCTCTCTCTAGGGTTCGAACAACTGCTCTCATTTCAAAATGTTTATCCAACCTGGGCCAGATCTAAACAATATGTTATTGGTACCCCGGAGTTGTCTCCTTTCTCAGCTCACCCGTACTGGTGCCTGCTTTAATCATTTGTAGTCAGGGCTCTGGACGTAGTTTCTTTATATAGTATCATTTTAGAGCGATCAAAGTTGTTATAAAAATAAATCAGAAATAAAAGTGTATGCCTTTTTAAAAAAATCCTATATTAATAACGTCAGATTTCTTCAAATCAAACGAATGAATCAATGTTGGTTGAGTCAAATTTAATGAATCAAAGCTTGTAGAATAAAAACTTAACGAATCAAAGCCAAGCTTGTTGAATCAAAACTTAACGAATCAAAGCTTGTTGAATCAAAACTTAACGAATCATAGCTTGTAGAATCAAAACTTAATGAATCAAAGCTTGTTGAATCAAAACTTAACGAATCAAAGCTTGTTGAATCAAAACTTAACGATTCAAAGCTTGTTGAATCAAAACTTAATGACTCAATGTTTGTTGAATCAAAATGTGTTAAAATAACGTTTTTAAATCGAAGCTTGTCGTTTTGATTACATCACGTCGCCAAGTATCGTAGTCACGAAACATGACGAGATTACTCCCTCAGAGCTCATGAAAGAAAGCGGGCAGTGAGTTTTAAGTTTTATCCCCGTACAAGGACAGACCCATTGCCACATATGGACCAGTTCTCCCTTTCTTAAATTCTTGTCCCGATCGCCCTTCGTGCTGAACGCGACAATCATAAAGAATGTGGTCCACTGTCTCCTCGGCCTCGATGCAGTGGGGACACCGTGTCACAGCGTTCTCGAAACCGTCAGACAATGACCGACAGGGCTGGGAACTGCTTCGCAAGTTGCCACCACGCATCCTTTCGATCTGATCTACTCAACTGCTTATGAAGCTCACGGTCTTTATCTGAAGCATCCCAGCTATCACGCGAAGTAACTTATTATTTCACTAAGATTGTCTTCTAAGTATTTTTTTTTTCATTTACTCAAGAACGTTTTCCTATAATATCTTTGCCAATGTAATGGTTTGACTGTAAGAGTTTTTTTCTTTGTACTAATTAATACACTAATACAAATATACCAAGCAGAAATGGGCATCGAATGAGCTTGTGATAAATATAGAGCTAAACAATAGCTCGTCCTATATTTCGATTAGTCAGTACAAATATATCTAAATAAATTTCCATGGAATGCTCGTATGGAATGATGCTATTACTGAATTTAAAAAAGGGAATTCTATACATTTTCTTCCATACGACTAGACCCACTTGTGTTATAGGGCCAATTATCTTCTTCTAGTGGGAGTCAGAAATCTTTTGGGGCAGCCACTAGAGTACAATTAAATTACACATATTCTGCATTCTTTCAACATGTTGAAAAACAGTTAATTTCTTATAATATATTTGTAATGATGGCTTGTTTTAATTGTAAAAAAAACAACCTGACGTAGGTCATGTTAATTTGAGCAACATGGCTTCTCTTCATTACCAGTATAGAGAGTTCTGTTCGAATCCCTGACATTTTTTACCCCTTAACCTCATCCCTTTTATTACAAAATCTCTCTCTCTATCTCTCTCTCTCTATCTCTCTCTCTCTCTCTCTCTATCTCTCTCTCTATCTCTCTCTCTATCTCTCTCTCTATCTCTCTCTGTCTCTCTTATGTGCGCACTTTTGTGTTATAAATTACAATCCTCAGCATTAGAGTAGGCCTATCTGATAATTGTTGGTGTTTAGAGAGAGAAAAATAATTATTTCCATTTAATTTTTAGTTGAAGTCAAGCATTCCCTGCAGCACAACTTTAACACAGCTGGCTCGTGCAATACGCACGTGCTAAAGACTCGTGTAACTGGCGCGTGCCATTCATCCCGTGTACCGTCACTTTACTTACACCTCCTAGATTGCCTGCCCCTGCCTCTGCTGAGCTAACCTGGAAGGCATTTCAGTTCCATTAACGCCTAGCTCCTGGTTTGTTATTCATAATCTACCTCCCCTCCTACCAGCGTCAGCACAAACCTTTAACCTAGTTCTAAGATGGTTTTACACTTGATCCAGTGGGTGTTATGTAGGAACTGTCTAGCAATGTGTGATGCTAACATAGGTTTACGTAATAACAATATTAACAGCATAAGATCTATCAGAATTCCACTATTTTGTTCAATTCTTGAAACTAATGTATATATACACAAACGCGCTCATCTTTTTCAATGTAGGAATAGGATGTCAAATTTTTGTGTTGGCGTCTACTTCCAAGTGTTTAGCTCTAAATACAATACATAAATAACGTGTACAAACTTTTTACCAGACAGACAGACAGACAGACAGACAGAGTAAGTTGATATAAGCTTTGTAAAAATAAGCTGAATAAAGGACAAATGTGTACAAATGCTCTTTCTTCCCTAGTGCCATTAGACCATGGAATGGGTTGCCCGAGACAGCCAGGAAAACCATTGACTTGGCAGAATTTAAAGTCATTGGTTAATATGCATGACTGAATGCATGAAGCGTAGGACGTAATCATCTTCTTTTTTGAAGTAACATCTGTATTATATAAGACAGATACTTTGTCATTTTTAGCGGCCCCCGTAAGGGGAAAAAGCCGCTATTAGGTTTGTGCAAAGTGTCCGTCTGTCCGTCTGTCCGTCTGTCACACTCAGGGCGCCAAAACTAGAAGAGATACGAAAAATATTTTTTCACCATTAAATGCGGCTTGAAAAGTTTAGGTGCAACGGCTACTTTTAGTTTTCTAAAAGCAAACCGTTTAATTTATAAAAATTATTATGCAAGCGATTTTTTAATAATATAACACCAATTGTGAAGCAATTACGTAAATCTATGGGAGGAAATGTTACTAGAAAAAATGCTCTTGGCATGTAGATATCACGCACATTTTTTAAAATAAATTTCTGTCTGTCTGTCCGTCTGTCCGTCTGTCAGACTCAGAGCGCCAAAACTAGAAGAGATACGAAAAATATTTTTTCACCATTAAATGCGGCTTGAAAAGTTAAGTTGCAATGGCTACTTTTAGTTTTCTAAAAGCAAACCGTTTAATTTATAAAATTAATTATGCAAGCGATTTTTCAATAACAAAACACCAATTCTAAAACAATTACGTAAATGTAAGGGAGGAAATGTTACTATAAGAAATGTTCAGCACATCCGGATATCACGCACATTTTTTTAAATGAACTTTTAGCAGCGGCTTTCGTGTACTAGCGTAAAGCCCGGAAATGACTTGATTCTAAACTAATTTCTTACATTTTTTTAAAAATCTGATTTTTAAAAAAAAAATTGTTTAGTGCCCCCATTAGAATAAAACAAGCATATTTTTGTGCGTTTTATCTGTTGGTTGGTCTGTCCGTCACGGTTAGAAAAAAACACTAAAGGCTTTTGAAAATGATTTATCCTTTACTGTTCTTTCAGAAATATTGCGATAGTTTAAGGATGGGAGCATACAGGAATTGAGCCAGGGACTTAGAAGGAGCATCCGAAACATCTTGCGAATAGGCGGATCTGACAGGGATCCGACTTCGACGGGGGCCGCCTCTGAGTTTGTGTATCACACAAATATGTATAATATCAAAAATGTATAATATCAAGTTATAGTTGAAAAAAAAATAAATGAATAAAAAAAACGTAGTTAATAAAAAGATGAAGAGATATTTAATGAAATTTTTAGGCTGGGAAATTAGTAGGTCTATCAAAACAAAAAAAACATATTCTCAACAAGGTGTGCTTTCCTTCGAATTTCTAAGTACTTTCCAAAATAGTAATCTCTTAGGTTTCATAAAATGTAGAATTCATTATTGATGTACGAATCAGTTATTCAAAATTCACTCTATACTCTCTATACAATGAGATATGAAAGCATAATGCAATGGACATCGGCACATCCGAACATAATTGTCATGTCATATACCTGTCCAGCTATTCTTAATAATAACATTATTATTTTTGATGTTTGTTTCAGATGTCCGAGAAGTTTTTGACTTGTTCGACTTCTGGGATGGTAGGGACGGTCTGATAGACGCTGTCAAGGTCGGCGACTTGTTGCGATGTGTTGAATTGAACCCAACCCTTGCTCTCATCAAGGGTTGGGGTGGCACCGACAAACCAGGTCAGACACACACTCTCAGTGTATTTAAAAGATTAATCATTCAAAAACTGATTTATATGAAAAATAAATTATCATCATGAATTATCTATGTCAACTTTACATACAATATTTCTATTATATTAAATTGTATATTACTTAGCGTACATACAGTAACATTGGTTGCATAAATTGGCGTTTAGACGAGTGGAATCAATCAGTAGGCTGCCTGAAAAAAAATGGGGGGGGGGGGGGGTGTGTGCTCATGTTCAAATCCGGATGGAAGTTATGAATTTTATGATTCAAGAGTTGACTAGAGCGCTCAAAAACTGCACAAGATCTTTCGCTCATTTAACCTCCTCCCCCCCCCCCCCAAAAAAAAAAAAAAAAGATTTAAAAAAATGAGTAAACTGTTATGTTATACATAAATAATTAAAAGTTTAAACACAGATGTCATTGATACCTTCTCATACTTTTAATTTTATGGCTATAGTGCCTGCGCTGAGATTTGACTTAAGTAAAATATTTGTATTTTTGTTTATTGTTCTATGTCAGGTGAGAAACAATATTCTTACGAAGAATTTCTCGCCATCTACAAACAAACAAAGAACGTCAAAGAATGGGGCACTTTCAGGGATTTCGAAGAGGCTTTCAAATCATTCGACAGAGAAGGTCAAGGCTACATCAGCGCAGCTGAGATGAGGCATTTGCTCACAGCTATGGGTAAGGCGCCTGTTGAATCATTTACGAAAAAGTTTACATTGCATGATAATTGCATCAAAAAAATAATGTATAGGTGGACCTAATTTTGTTTTTTGCTGGCATAATTTTTTTTCTGACTTTGTCATGACAAAGTTATTTGTAATGCAGGGATCAAGTCACTCAATGAACTCTTTAGGATGTGTCTGTTCTATTTATGTGAATGCTTTTGTTTTTATTTGAGAAATAATCCAGGGGCGTAGCAAGGAATTTTTAATGTAAAAACACTTATTCCCCCCTCCCTCCCCCACCCTAGCTACGCCACTGTTGTAATCACAACAAATTCCAATTAGGATCACAAAGCAGTCTTTAAGAGAGAAATATTAACCGTCATGCACTCTTGTACGTTTTTCAGGGGAGAGACTTTCCGACGAACAGGTGGATGAGATCATTAAGCTTACTGACATCACAATTGACCTTGATGGCAATGTCAAGTACGAAGGTAATAATTGGCATTAAAGAAACCATATTAAACTATTACTATAGCACAACAGAATCACACTGGCAATCAGCCCCCCCCCCCCAACCATGCAATGATAATCTCTCATACTCCCTCTCTGTCTGAGACCACCTAACCTATTTTTTGTATTAATCACCCTGCACACTGTAATGCTGTCTCACATAGACTTTTGACTTTAATTAGAAAGGCCCACTTTATAATGGACATACATACACATGTATTCTGCAAAGAAGTCGATCTACTACACCGATGAGTTTCGATTTTACTCGTAACTTCAAAAAATTCTTAATCTTATATATTCTACACTGGACTGGACTGGACTATACAACATAAGGATGGGCTACACATCTCGATCGTCATTACAATCCACCCCGTCACGGTCTGACGACCCTAATCCTTTTACTGCTACAAAGTTGTCAGGAGCAAACAGATTGGGAAATGTTTGTAAACAACTGCCCAGACAGAATGAACTTAACACAACTGTTAATTCGTACATCTAGTTGTGTGAAAACATTATTATATGAAAGAAGAAAATTAAAAACATTCAGTAACAATAGTCCCTGGATGACCAACATTAAAGTTTACCATTTTGTCATCATCAAGATGTACATAGATGTCTATTTCTAAGCGCTGGTTATGAGTGTGTATGTTATCTTTCGTGAGTGAATGTTGTTCTTATGTGCATCTATATCGTAAATCTATATTGTTATTGTACAGTAGTTACGCTGAGGTTGTCAATTGTAGTCAAAACAAATTTCCATTTGTTTGGATCAATAAAGTTATCTTATCTTATCTTATCTTATTTCTACCTGAGAATGAAAAATTAATTTCATTGCTTAGGTTTAAGATGTATATTCTTTGTTTCTATTATTTCATTTTTTCCTCTTCTCTCTCCAGATTTTATTAACAAAGTAATGCTGGGCCCCAAGAATCAAAAGTAGACCAGACTTAAATACACAGGTGTTGAGTGGTACAGCAAAGTGCTGAAGAAATATTTTGTGCTTCATACATAACTTTAAATCGATTCTCAATCATGTATTCCTCTTTTTTTATTATTTCGAAACAAATCTATAAGATCATAACAGACTTAGCAGTATCACCCGACCATCACGTCATTAAGATGGATATATTTTATACATTATTGAAAGAGTTTGTACACTAAATATCAAATGGAAAGATATTTTAAATTTAATTTTTAAACTTGATATGTTTGAACTAA
Organism: Biomphalaria straminea; assembly: GCA_021533235.1. NCBI lineage: Eukaryota > Metazoa > Mollusca > Gastropoda > Planorbidae > Biomphalaria > Biomphalaria straminea. The sequence goes on from JADKLZ010019686.1 coordinate 21,107,025, forward strand.
TTATTATTTTCCTCTACAACGTGTACAGTTCAAAACGAGGCTGCACATGATATGGGAGGTCTTACAACTTTGGTGATATGGATGTTGGGGAAGAATGAGGAGTGAATAGATTTTGAGGGAGATGTTTACGAGATATGAATGCACGTTATATTTAGAATGCGGGGCGTACGTGCGTGGTTAGATGTGTGTGTGTCTAGTCCGTGATGTAATTTAATATAAAAGAAGTAATTTTACTTTATCGCTGAAAAATATTACAAAGGTTTAATGGCGTTAGCTTTAAGCTGCGTTCACAATATTCTTGCTAGTTGTGCCTTCTGTTAGCAAGAGGACAATTTTGCCTACAGTTAGCAGGGTAACATTATGCGATATCTGTTAGCAAGCGTTCACAAATGGGCTTTCTGTTAGCAGAGGAACATAATATGCTTTCTGTTAGCAGGGGAACATAATATGCTTTCTGTTAGCAGGGGGACATAATGTGATTTCTGTTAGCAGGGGAACATAATATGCTTTCTGTTAGCAGGGGGACATAATATGCTTTCTGTTAGCAGGGGGACATAATATGCATCTGTTAACACGAGGACATAATGTGATTTCTGTTAGCAGGGGAACATAATATGCTTTCTGTTAGCAGGGGGACATAATGTCATTTCTGTTAATGTGCTTTCTGTTAGCAGAGGGGCATAATGTTCCTTTTCTTATTTCGTCGCTCAGCTTTTACTGCTCATTAAGTTGCTGATATTTTATAAACACATTCAAAAGACTTTATTGTTATACTGTTAATATTTATACATATACATTGTTTATTGTTATCTTTTTATTTATTACCATGAAATGGGGACCAACTGGGGTTATACAGTCTCTTTCAGGTTGTTACAAATTGTTGACGAATGGAGGCGAAGAAACAAAACATTCAAACTCTTCCGGTCACTCTTTAGACCTACTTTGTATTTTAAAAAATTGTAAATTACAATTGTACAGGCGTGAGCCCTTTACCCAAAAGTTTTATCCCTTTCAAATCTTTGCACGAACTTTCGGACTTTTCCTATTTCGGACTCAAACTCCGGCCGTTAAAAACATCCTCCAATCTTGCTCCAATCTCTTACCCTAACAACCTCCATTCTCTCCACCCTTCGATCCTTAAATTGACCCAGATTAGATTTTTTTCCATTAAGAAACACAACAATGAGCGAACCCCATGTTCCCCATTTTTAACCAATCAAATTATTTATTTTTTTATTCTCCTGCACTGAACTTGTTTGCAGCCTTGACCTTTGTCTCTCACCTTTCCTCCCCTTCTATTATTGTTTGCAAACTTCTTGCGTTGAAATAGTCACAATCGAGTTTTGTCAGAATTCACAAATAAAAAAAAAAAAAATAAGAAAGAGAAGGACCATAAAGGAAGAAGCGCTTTTAAAAGAACAAGTGTAAGCCATAAAATAAGAGAAACAGATAAGATAGTTAACTCATCTATGTATATGTTCTCTTCCAAAAATAAGTCTCATTTCGGAACGATGTTTAATGTACTAGTCTAACTAGAGTACTGATAGGAACACTTCATGCGCTGGTTATAAGTGTTAGAATGTTGGATTAAGTATTGAACATGTCATTTCTTCAGTTCTGAACGATATTGTGAACGCATTTCATAGTAAGCTCCCTTTTTTATTGTTTGCATGGTGTGTGTCCTTCACCTTGTTTTACCCGGAGTGTTTGTAGAGAAATTGTCAGTCAACCAAAGATGACCAGATTGTGCAGCCCAACTTTTTTTTCTTTCCTTTACAAAATCCCAGTTGTTGTTTTTTTAACCACCTAATTTTTCGAATCATTATCCCGTGTGCATAAAACACCTTTGGAAATCTATTCCTATGACACCTGAATATAACGTCACTTTACGACGATGACGTGTTTCCTGTCTCTGAAACGTCATCGGTGTTTTTTTTTTATTATCATTATTTAACTTTTCATGAATGATAACATATAGGCTAGTGACTCTACCTATTTAAGTTTTGTTTTGTTTAAATCAATGAAAATAAATTTAGTTTTATTTATTACAATCACTTGTTCTCTCGATTCTTCATCACAATTTTATGTTTGTGAAAGTGTGTGTTTGGTCATTGGGGATTCTAACATTTACATTAAAGGTTAATTCCAGTCATCTGCTTTGTTTACACTTTGATCCCATTTCCATTGTCACGTAATGTATGCGTCAAGGTTGCCATGGAAATGTCTTTTTTTTTTTACATATTGCCTTCTAGGAGCTTTGTATTTCTACACTGAAAAGCATTATGGAAGGGATAAAATTCGTTTCCGGTAGGAGTATATTATTGAACGTTGCTGAATGAACTCTTTATGTTGTGTCTGTTGTATTTATGTGTATGTTTCTGTTGTTTTGTCTTAATATGAGTCTTAATCTTAATCTTGAAACCTTGTTATTATTAGAGCAGAAGAGCTTATTTTAGGCTCCGAAATCAGTCTGTTCAGTTCATAATGTGAAAACTTTTTTGAAATTATTATTGAATTTGAACTATAAAGTATTGATTATTGAATAAATAATTGAATAATAATAATTAAATAAAATATTGATTATTGATTATTAATTTTAAGTGTAAGGAAAAATCAGGAGCTGGCGACCCTAAGGCAGTTTGCAGCACCCAGTGCTACACTCTGGCAGAACCTGCGACGCTGCTGACCCCAAACTGTATCGGCACTGCCGTTCCTTTGGATACATCAGCTGCGTGGAGAGGGGGGAACTGATGTGTGGGCGACATCGTTCCGACCACAGCTTATGCCCAGGCATTCATCTCATTTCCATGAGATGATCCATAGTCGTATCGCGACTGACGGTGGCCATAGTAGTAGTAGTATAGTAGTAAGGACTGAATTAGGAAAAGTTATTTGTTTCATCAAAAGGGTGAAGTTTTGATTTAGCGTAAGAGACGCGACTATTAAAAACAAAGACTAGGGTCTGAAGTGTAACGAAAGAAAACAGAATACTCTTGGGAGTTCTAGAGAGAGGTTGGGCTTTAGTTTCTGGGGTAGATAATTAGCTTATAGCTATTGACGGTTACCTTCAATACGTAATAAACTTCTTGTTCGACATCGTTCATCAGAGTGGTGTATTTTCAGCATTGTTGGCCTTTCGCATGTGTTATTGGATTTGGTCAATTGAGTGTTACCTCCGTTTAGACTGCACAAGACACATAGAGGAGGCTCCTAACATTACCGTTGGTAAAGATTTATACTTGGAGAAAAAAAAACAACTACTCTATGACATTGAGAGGATTTCGGTTAGTTCTTCCCTTTCCCTAATGATCTGCGGCACTCATTGGACATCGGGATATCTGAAAACCAAGAAAATGTTTATCGACCAATTCCATTGGAACAAAAGATAGCTTACATTCTCTAAGAGGGTACAATTTAGTAAGTGAGAAGAAGAGAGAAATCGATAGGAAGAAATGTGGTGCTGATGTAATGGAACATGAAAAAAAAAAAGAAATGTAAAGAGGGGGGTTGGAAGAGTTTCTCTCTCTCTCTCTCTCTCTCTCTCTCTCTCTATTTATATATATATATTATATCTGTGGCATTTTACGACTATTTGTCTGTCTGTATTTTTAAATGTATGTATGTGTGTGTAAGTATGTAGGTATTTATATATCTGTGCACAAAATATTAAAAGTGAGGAGAGAGAGAGGGGGGGGGAGGGAGGGAACTTTTAAACTCACGTTATTACGCAGTAAGATAGTTACTATAAACAGGTCTATCAAAATCTCTCTTATATAACATCAAGCCAAGTATTCAATTTCATTCCAATACACACATTGCAATACACCTGGGAACAATTTGTTTATGAAGAGTGAATCTCTAGAGTTGTTGATGACTATATCCTAGACCTAGAGAGAGAATTAGTAACTGTCTAGCAGTGACACTCTGCGTATCTTCCCCTCTTCTCCTTAAACTAAAAAAAGAAAAGAATAACGCGTAGATCAGTGTCATTATGTTTTCATAAGTCAAAGAAAAGTTCGGCCTTCTCTCTCTCTTTTACAACAGGAAAAAAAAAAAAAAAAAGCAAATATATATATATAAAAAAATTGATATATATATATATATATATATATATATATATATATATATATACATACATATCATGACACGCTTTTATGGCGTAGCAATTGCTCTACTCGACAATGCAAAATTGCTAAGTAAAAGAGAAAAGAGCAAGAGAGATTATTGATAGAGTAGAGAAAGAGATATTAGTGAAAGAGAAGGGAAAGAGAGATTACTGATAGAGAAGATAAAGAGAGATTTCTGATAGAGAAGATAAAGATGGATTTCTGATAGAGAAGAAAAAGAGAGATTACTGATAGAGAGGATAAAGAGAGATTACTGTTATAGAAGATAAAGAGAGATTACTGATAGAGAAGATAAAGAGAGATTTCTGATAGAGAAGATAAAGTGAGATTTCTGATAGAGAAGAAAAAGAGAGATTACTGATTGAGAAGAGAAAGAGAGATTACTGATAGAGAAGAGAAAGAGAAACTAGTGATAGAAAAGAAAAAGAGAGGTTAGTAAGAGAAAGAAGAGAAAGAGATATTTGTGAGAGAGGAGAGAAAGAGAGATTAGTGATAGAGTAGAGAAAGATAGGTTAGTAATAGAGATATGAGAAATATAGATTCGTGAGAGTGGATAGAAAGAGAGATCAGGAAAAAGTAGCTAGGAAATAGATTATCTTCACCTTTGAAGGAACATCCCAAATATCTACAACATTTTAAATATTTATATGATCATACATCTACAGGCTTTCAATATCAGTATAGAAATAAATATATTTAAAAAAATACTTAAAGTGTACCTGCTTAAACGAATTAACTATTTCAACAAGATAAACATAACTACTTAAAAAACAAGGTTACAAAGACAGTTTGTGTGGAAACACAAACTTAAAATCGGCCCCCGAAGTGATCCACCCAGGCAGGTTTCAATATTTTCAGAAAGAACATCCGAATGAAATTATATCAAAGACAAATGACAGATAAGAATGCAGATAGAAGGTTGACAGATCTTATGTAGTACCCTAGCGGTCCAGCAGATCAAAGGATAGGTGTAGGTGAAAGTTAAGTTAGATGTGAATCTGGACCGACTGATGTATATAATTGATTTATATATATATATAATTTATTCGCTAATTCAGTTTCTTTATTCCTTAGATAGTAAATACTTTTATTTTCGAACATAAATAAACTTGAAATTAAATGAAATTTATAACATTATTAATTGTCTTAAATTAAGTTTGATTTATAATGCATACTTATTAGGTTTTTCTCTATAAAAAACTGCTTCTATAAATGATTTTTAAAAATTAGATTTTGAGCTTTTAGAAAAAAAAAAGAAGCCGATGCATCAGAACTTTGAATGATCTATATTATCGTGATGTCATATTTTCATTTTCTCTTCTACTTTCTGAGGACTAAACGGGACGGACGGACAGACAGACAGACAGACAGACGGACGGACGGACAGACAGACAGACAGACAGACGGACAGACAGGCCACACAAAACTAATAGCGTCTTTTCACCTTTCGGGGGCCGCTAAAAATCTAAGTTTATATTAAATGTAATTGTATTAATTAGTTTGCGATGTAATTTGTAATAGATCCAGACTGTGCTATGAATCTGTGCTATTACAAATATTTTTACCCATTGTTTTTGTTTAGCGCAATATCATGCTTTTAGCTTAATGAGCTCCGATTCTAGCACTGTTTGAACTACTAGGAAAAGCAGGACGGGGAATTGGGGCATTTGGGCATCTCTGTCAATGCTACCGTGAACATTTGCCAAATGCATAAAAGAAAAAAAAACAACTTATTCATTCGGTGTTCTAGCCTCCACAAAAAGACTAATTTAACTTAACATATCTTTCAAGTACGATTTATTTCCTTTCTTCTATACCAAACACAATTAAAACCAATAGTTAATTAAATAACTGGCTTATGTGTATAAACTTTTCATCAGATTAAGTTGATATACGCTTTGTTAAAAACAAAAAAACAAGATAGTTTTCGCCTAATTTGCTTTGTTTATTCAGTTCAAAATGTTATCGATATTTATCTTGAGAAAACAGCTACTCAATGTCCGTTGTGAGATGGTCTAATGCTTTTGAAACAAAAAAATCACACGAATGGAATCTAAGAGTACCCACGTTTTTAAGCGCGGAGCAAGTTTTTTTTTAAATTATAAAATAACTTATTCTTTCTTTATAAATCAATTAGTTATTTGAATTATGTGGCAAAATAATTTCAAAGTGAATAGTGATAGAAAACCAAAAACTGAAACTTGTTTTATAAAGTATGTTACAAGACCCGAACAGGGCGAGTCTCATTGCACTGAGGCAACGTGTTCAGAAATCTATTCTCTGTTAACACGTACAACGAAAGCAGCAGTTCGTTGGAGAGTTCCCCTGTCTCCGTACAGAGCCAACTCACCAGGCGTACCAGTTTCTTTGTCACTCAAATGGCCAATTTTGGGGTGTAGTATCGCGAAGTCGTAAAGCAAGTGGTGAACCGTGTCGTCGTCTTGCTGGCAGTCTCTGCATCGTGATTCGAAGTTAGCTTTAAATTTAGCGAAATAAGCTCCAATCGGACAGTGTCCCGTTCTGTACCTAGCATTTGTTACCTGTTATTCCCTGTTTAACTGCCACCATTTTTTCGATTTACAGGGCCTCCCCAGAAGTTTTCCCAGACCTCTCTGCCTGTGCTTCCGTTTTCCCAATCGGTGTCAAAGCTACGTTAGTAGAGGTACTATGTTCTTCCCAGAGCACGTCAACACTCAACAAGAGAAGCAACTCGTGAATGTAGTTAATATGTTGTAGTTTAAAAAATGTTTGAAGTCCATACAATCAATCATTTTTTACTACACTCTCCTATCTACCCCATCTCTCCACGAGAACTCACTGACAATGATAGGCCTATCACACAAAAAAACTCAGATAATGGTGTTGAAAATACAAAATAGTTATTTTTGTTATTGGCTTATGTCATAAATAATTGTGGAAAGTTTCAACTGGATTCGAAAATGGGCGTGTTCAAATTATTGAGACAGACACACAGTGTAATTTGATGTAAGCTTAGTAAAAAGAAGAAGAGGCAGAGAATCACGTTCTCTTAGAAAATTAAGAGATATGGTATTAACAGAAGAATTGCAACTTGAGAAGACTTTCTTTAACACTTTTCTATTACCTTCTATTGGTTTATAATTATCAACGTATAAGTCTTCTACTTTCTGCATTTAGTTCAATCAAGGAAATACATGTATTCAGTTTCCCATACATTGTCATTATGTTTGATTCAAACATTGAATCATATATAAACTACTTAGGATGTTAAAGTACATTCTACGAAAAGTATTCCACCTACGAGTAGATGTCTACAGGTGAATGTAATTCTACTGAAAGTATTCCACCTACAAAGAGATGTCTACAGGTGAATGTAATTCTACTGAAAGTATTCCACCTACGATGAGATGTCTACAATTCTAGAATAAAGATTTACGAAGTCCTCATCCACATTATGTGTCCGCTCATAATGACGTTTAATTAGTTAAAAACTAAACAATTAGCCTAAAAAGGGAAACTCAACATCTTCTGTGAGCTGTTTGAATTTTTCTGAGACTAAACTCACTCTAATGGAATCTATAGTACTCACGATTTGTGTGTGTGGGGGACAATGTTCTTTTGTCTTAATTATAAATAATGTATTCATTGAGAAGTTTTTATCAGACTTTAAAGACAGTTCTTGTCTTGTACATTTGGAAAATGTAACGTTTTTTTTTTTTTATAAAAAAGAAAATAAACAAGAGAACATTAAAACTAAGTTCTAAACATTGTTTTTAGCTGAATATTCTAATGATGTTATAGTGTGTGTCTGGAGCAACACATTTCAGTATTTATCAAATATAAGTAAAATATACTTTTACAAAGTGGTAGCGCGTTGACCGAATGGTCTGAGTGGGGAACTTTACTTTATCGATATAAAAAAATATATATGAAGGTGATGACATTTTCTTGAAGCGATTACATTGTTCTTAAAAAATGAATGATTCAACTTTCCGAAAAATAAAACATGTTTTCGCCTTTGTATAAATCTAGTCAAAGTAAATGAAATTCGAGTTTAGTGATATAGATCCAGGAAACATTAAAAGACAAAAGTTTTGACTGGAATACTGTATCTAGCTAGAGATTTAGCATAGAAGATTCTAGTTTGGCCAAGCTAATGATTTGTACATAAGTCGTTACGCAAGATGTTCCTGCACATCTATCTGTTTAACTCCTTAATGAATATATTCGGGAATTTCCTCTGGCCTGTGTTCAAGATGGGGGGTGCGGTGGTTAGGTGGTTAAGCTCTCGGTTTCCAAACCTGGGGTCCTGGGTTTGAATCTCGGTGAAGGCTGGGATTTTGAATTTCGGGATTTTTAAGACGCCCCTGAGTCCACCCACTTCTAATGGGTACCTGACTTGATTTGGGGAAAGTAAAGGCGGTTGGTCGTTGTGCTGGCCGCATAACAGCCTGCTGGTTAACCGGTGGCCATAGAAACACATGACATCAACATCATCTTCCCCAAAGATCGCAAGATCTGAAGGGAAACTTAATTTTTTTTTATTGTGCTCAAGATACAAATCTTCAGAGCAAATGCAATTTTAAGATGATATTTGAAAAAATCAGATTTTTTACCAGTGTGGTCTGTAAGCTAGTAACTGTTTTCCCAAAGACATACATAAACTTTCAGACTTCTAGGAAAATCTACAAATCTGTATTGAAAATCCGTATCCAAGTTCCACCTATGATGAACTTACAGCCTAATAAGAGAAATTGTAAAGACGTTGAACATATTATCTTTGAACTCTTATAAGACAAGGGTCACTAAAAAAATAAATGATACATGCATATTAAACATAAATGAACAGCAGCACCAGGGACCAAGTTTGAAAAGGAGAGAAAGTAGTGGATTAAATTCGGCGAATATAAGGGACTGTGCCGACATAAGCCCGAACAGGTGACACTGGAAACAATAACACCGTCTAAAAGTAACGCACAGTAAAGCGAACTCTAGACTTGTGTGAGTGGGATACGGAAAGAGTTAGATGGGGTACACGCTTTGCACATAGCTAACTGTCACCACGGGTTTTATATATGTTGTTGAATGTTACTGTAGCACTGCGTTCACTGTAGGCGTGGAGGTGACATGCGGGTTCATTCATTAACTTGTTAATAGTAGACTCGTCAGGATCAATACTCTATATAATCTATACGTACTAACTTCACTTGTAAAATGAGGAAATAACTCGTCTTATAGCAGACACAAATAATACTTTAATAAGTACAAATATATACACCACTTGTAGAAAATGATACACAACTTCAGAATGATTCAAATATCCATAAACGAATGATTCACAAATAACTCATAGTAAATAACTTCAGTCCATTACAAAATCTTACACAACTTTATCAAATCAACTTCTTGTAACAACTACATACTAGTGACTGCTTCAAAGTTTCTCTCTCAACTCCTTGTTCACATCTCATTAAAAGTGTTCACATTCTCACAACATGGTAGTGAATTAAGTTCATAATATATTAACTGGGGTGTCCACCCAATGGCACCAACTTTGAGGTGGTGACATTACCTATCACCCCCCTTTTAAAAAATTTTTTGAAAAAAATTTTTTCAATTTGACAACATAATAAGTAGCGATCAATTGGAACAAATTGCTTAATGACGTCTTATATATGTACAATTACAGAGTACTAATTCAAATAATGTATGTGAAAATCATTCTCCGTGTAACAAAATGTCACTCAAGTTATACTTTGTCTCAAAAAATTATTCATACACTGGCGAAACTCTCAAAAATCTAACACATTCATGTAGGCAATTCAAAAATATACTCATTCTGAGTTAAATATTTTACATCTGTTCCAATATATATATTCAATGTTTAATGTCTGCGGTCTACAATATAATTTTATGTGTAAAGTGTGACAACTCTCAATGACAAATCTCAGTCACAATGTGAAAAAATTACAATATATTCTTAATATCTCTGTGTGAAAAAAATCTTTGACAATATAGTGTACTCATAATTCAAAATTGTCAGAAAATGCTTGACACCAATGTGTATCAATATGTACAAATAATATGAAAATGTTACCAGTAAGTCTCAATATACAATGATTGGTTCAAAAAATACATGTCTCAATATGCAAGTGTTAAGCAAGAATAATTAATTCAAAATGTGTGTCAAAATTCAAAATCAAATGGCTTGGCAATCATTGTTATACATTCTTCCTTCAATATTTGGTTTGACATCTCCATAAGAAAATTGTTGTGCATTGAAATAACACAAGTAAATATGTACACATATAAGTATCACAATATTTGAGGAAATGTAATAGCATCAATTCAAAATAATAAGTATCCTTCATTGTGTTTATTGTCCATGCACCTTATGTTCACTTAGTATTTCTCCATAAATGTAAGTAGTAATAGTTCAAGTTCAATAATACATTGTGTTTTCAACAAATAATAATTGTGCAAAGTTTAAAAAATCTTAACCGAACAAATTCAACTGAGAAAATTGTGTCAGTTGTGATACAATCTTAGTGTTTACATTACTTTGCTCATGAGAATATATATACAAGTAGAAGCATAACATCATAACATCTTAGTTGTATTCACATTAATTTTGTTTTGAAAAAAAATGTACAAGTCCAATACAAATATTATCAAGTTTCACTTTCAAATATCAAGTAGGTCTCAAAAAATGTGTACAAGAATCTTCTTGTTTACATGAATGCTTATTACAAAAAATAGTTCATTCAAAATAGTTGCACATTGTTGATTTCAAAAAATACAAGTCTATGTCCATATTCAAATAAATAATTGACATTAAATCAATCAGTTACATCTTGATTCAATCTCATTTTCCATACTATTGATACTAGGTTATATCATTGATGAATGACAAGAAGTAGTAAAAATTCAATCTTATTTACAATAGTTGTAGAAAAAATTCAAAGTTCTCAATACTATGAGAAAAATTTGTTTACACAAGTACTGAATGAGTTGGGAAAAAATTCAATAGTTTGTTTACATTATTGAGTTCAAAAAAATTCATTCTTGTTTACAAAAGCATGTCAAAAAATGTTGGTTACAAAATAGTAATGACATTCCAATGTTTGTTTACAATACACTTGAAAAAAATATGTGTTCTAGTACAATGTTTGAAAATAATGTTCAATGTTTACACAATAAAGATCAATGTTTACTAAATGACATCATAGTTGGTTGTAAAAAATAAGTGTGTTTACTTTATAAATCTCAAATCTTTGAAGTTTAGTGATACAAGTTTTGACTAACATGGCATAAGTCATTATCTAAGTCATTCTGATTATCTTGAATATATCTGGACATAAAATCAGCAATAACATTATCTTTCCCTTTTATTTGTTTTATTTCAAAATGAAAATCAGCTAGAATCATGGTCCATCTTGTAATTCTACTATTAGTATTTGCTTTAACATGCAGAGTAGTCAATGGTTTATGATCTGTAAATATTAGAAAAAATCTGCCTAGCAGATGTCTTTTCAGTCGCAGTGTACACCACACTATGGCTAAACATTCCTTTTCTATAGTACTGTATCTTGTTTCTGCCCTGGATAATCTTCTACTAAGATATTCTATGGGGACCAAATTATTCTTATCATCTCTTTGCATAAGACATGCTCCTATGGCAGTGTCAGATGCATCTGTGTATAGTTCAAATACTTTATCTTTACTAGGTATATGTAATCTCTTATCATCATTAAATATTTCTTTGAGTTTATCAACTGCTTCCCTGCATTCTTTAGAGGCTGCAATTATTTTCTTATATGTGTCCTTGTTAGCATTCTTTACTTTTAATAAGTCATAAAGAGGAGATATTAATGATGTATAGTTACTAATGAATTTCCTGTAAAAATTAAATAATCCTATAATGGCTTGAATGTCTTTTTTAGTTTCTGGTAGTTTAACTTGCATGATTTTATTGAGATTACTTCTAGTAGGCTTTATTTGTTTGTTTCCTATTTCATAGCCTAAAAATTCTATTTTGGTTTTCCCTATATGTAGTTTATCAGGGGCTATCATCAACTTATTCTCCCTTAATCTATCTAATACTTGTTTGAGAGTTTTAATGTGATTTTCCCATGTTTTTGAAAATATGCAGATATCATCTACGTAGAAAACTACATCTTCTATTCCTTGCAGTACTTTAGCCATACATTTTTGGAATGTTGCCGTACTGTTTACTAGACCAAATGGCATCACATTCCATTGGTACACTCCTACTAGACCTGGCAAATTGCAGCTGAACGCAGCAAACTTTTTGGATTTTTCCTCCATCTCTATTTGCCAGAACCCACGATTCAAATCACAAGTGGTAAATATTTCTGAGCTTCCTATTTTTTCTATCAATTGTTCTGGTAATGGCAGTGGTTCTGCATCAATCAGTGTTTTGCTATTCAATTCTCTAAAATCACAGCATACACGTAGAGTGTTATCTTTCTTTTTGACTATAACTATTGGGGACACATATTCACTTTGTTCCTCTACCCTTCTGATTGTCCCATCATTTAATAACTTATTTAATTCTTCTTTAACTTTGTCACAGTATGCTGTTGGTATTGTATAGTTCTTTCTCTTAATTGCAGAGTAGTCTTTCAATCTGATTTTATGCTGAATTATGCTTGTCCTCCCTAATTGATTTGTAATCACATCTCTGTACTCTCTCAATAAGTTTTCTACTTGCTCTTCATTTGCTGCTGGTGTTTCAATATGTTGGGATACAGCACAGGCATGGAGGAAACAATTTAATTGGCTATCTGTCTCATCTTCAAATATCTCACATTCATCTGTATCATTGCTTTGTGCTAACATGGCTTGTTCTCTTCTGGGACTATCCCTCAGTTTGTCGACATGTAATGACCTCACTATTCCATTCATCTCAACCTCATATGTTACATTTCCTGTTCTCTTTTTAATAGTATATGGACCCTCATAACTTTCTTCCTCATCTCGCATTTTTACATGGACTGTATCTCCTTCTTCAAATTCTCTTAACACTCTATTTTTGTTTTTAATGTCTCTGTGTTTCTTTGTGCTTCTTTTGATATTCTCCTGAGCTGTTTTGACTGCATATGTTAAGTTATTTTTGTTCTTCACTATTAGTGGGAAATCTTCTTCTTTAATCTCCAGCATGTTTTGTTTCCATAAATGTAATGGTCCTCTCATTGTTCTGTTATGCACTAATTCATATGGCGAGAAACCTGTTGATTCGTTTGTGGCTTCACGGTATGCAAACAATATATATGGTAGCATCTCGTCCCAGTTGTTTGGGTTTTCTATACATACTTTATCCAACATAATCTTCATAGATTTATTCCAACGTTCTACAATACTGTTCCCTTGTGCATGATAGACCGTACTAAAGACTTGATTGACTTCTGTTAACTTTGCGAATGCTGCTGTTAGGGCCGCTTTAAATTGGGTTCCGTTGTCACTGACGATGGTTTTAGGGAAACCTATCATTGTAAATAATAGTAATAATGTCTGACATATTGTACTTGCATCAATGTGTTTCAATGGGAAAGCTTCAGGCCAGCGTGTAGCAAAATCTATGAATGATAATATGTATCTATTTCCTTTAGCTGTTATAGTTGGAAGTTCAGCTATGTCCATGGCTAGTTTTTCAAATGGTGTCTCCACTGTGTCTGTTTCTTGTAGAGGTGCTTTGTGTTTCCCTGTGATTGGATTTCTTCTTATGCACTGTACACAACTCTTAGTATATGCTTTTACTTCTTGTTCCATCTTTGGCCAGAAACAATTGTGTCTTATTTTTTCTAGTGTCCTTGTGTGAGCCATGTGTCCAGCCAGGGGGCTGTCATGACATGTTTCAATGATGCTTTTTCTTAATTGCTGAGGTATTACTATCTGTATCACTTCATTTCCATTTTTTATTTTATTATGCTTTATAGCTACTCCATTTAATATGCTGTATTGTCCTTCAGCCCTATTACATAAATTTTTGCATATGTTTGCAATTGTTGGATCGTTTTGTTGCATTTCAATTAATTCATCTTTATTGACATTCATGTTAGGTATTATGGCCATAAAGGATTTTTCTTTCCTGTCATTTTGTATTCCTGGTGTATTTTCTGTTTGACACTCTATATCTATATCTCTTTCTTCAGTGGCTTCACTTGTGTCAGTATTTCTGCTGTCCTTATTTAATTTTGCTTGGGCTCTTGTTGTTACTGCAGCTACTTCTATATTTTCTTGATTTATACTGTTAGCCCATTTTATTAAAGCTTCTTCAGACAGTTCTTTTATGTTTTCAATATTGCCTATTATCAATTCTTCAGCTGGGTTGTCCATCAGTATGGCTTTGTAGTGTCCAGTGAACCATGGGGATTCTATAAAAATTAGTGCTGTTTCGCATATCTCCCAAAGGTCTTTGTTTGCATATGTCAGTGTGACCTTATCCTCCAGTATCTGTTCAGGCTTTACAAGCGATTTTTTAGCTATAATTGAGGTACAGCCGCTGTCACGTAATGCAAATACTTTTATGCCATCCACATAAGCAGGATACACTTTCAACTTGGCTACTTTGGTTTGAACATATGCCACCGTTTCATTTTGTACTGGTCTTTCTGTTGCCACTGCTGCTGTGTTTGATCTAGTGTAATTATTGTTGTGGTAATTATGTTGTCTATCTTGAAATTGGTAATCATGTTGTATATCTTGAAATTGATAATTATGTTGTCTATCATCAAATTGATCTCTTCGTGACATTCTGTTATTTTGCCATCTGTTCCCTTGATAAGATCTATTGTTAGGTGGACTGTAGCTTTGCCATGTTCTTCTGTTTGTTGGTTGCTCATATTGCTGTTGATAAGGTCTGTTATAATTTGGACTGTAGCTGTTTCTGCTCCCAAAATTTCTGTTCTGAAAATTTCTGTTATTTCTATATTGATTTTGTTGTTGTTGTCTCTTTCTACACTCTGCTTTGGTGTGACCCAAAATGCCACAGAAAAAACATTGAATGGTCTTTGCATATTTAAATTTGTTATTTGTTCTGGAGTTATCTTCTGTCGCTGTTGCTGCAATGTTGTACAGTTCTCTTTTATCTAAAGTGATGCCTGGATGAGAATCTTTGTATGTAATCAGGTTTGCCACTAATTCAGTTTCATTCTTTATCTTTCTTTCTTTCAGAAAAGAAAATACATTATCAGTTACATTTGTTAGCACATTTTCTATTAGAAAAAAATCTAGGATCTGTTTAGGGTCTTCTAGGTTGCAGTTAGCAAGTTGTAGCCACTTGATCATATTCTGTCTCATCTCGTGGATTGTCCTTTTTATGTCTGAACTTTTTGTGAGTTTAATTTCCCTGAATAGTTTACGGTAGCTTTCTTCTGTCTTCCCATAATGATCGATAAGTCTGGTTTTTACTGTGTTATAGTCTTTTCTTTGCTCAGTGGTTAAAGTATCAATGATATTCAAAGGTTCCCCTCTTAAGTTTGCAAGCAGTTGTTGTGCCATTTGTGTACTAGTCATATTTGATGTCTGGCAAATGAATTCAAATTGGATAATAAAGTTCTCTAGTGTGTCTTCTTTTGGATCAAACATCCTAAATTTACTGCGATACTGATGAGGATTTGAAGTTGCTTTCGCTTCTTTTTCTTTGTTTTCTTTAGCTAGGTTGGCCATTTTCTCTTCATGCTCTTTTAATTTGATTTCATGTTGGCGTTGTTTTTCTTTTTCTTCATGTTGGCGTTGTTTTTCTTTTTCTTCATGTTGGCGTTCTTTTTCTTTTTCTGAGTTTTCTTGTTCTTTCTCTCTAAATCTTCTTTCCTGTAGTCTTTCTTCCCGTTGCTTGTCTTTTTCAGCTCTGATTCGCTCTATTTCAATTTTAATGAATGCTGCTCTATCTTCTTCTTTTAACTTTAATTTATCAGCTACTTCTATGAGTTTGTCATATTCAGCCATTATAATTATTTAAATCAATAATGTGTACAATTTAATTGAATAATATATAATATATGTGTGCCTTAGATAGTTAATACAAATGTTAATATAGATTAAAGCCCTTATAAGAGATCTGATGAAATAATAATAATAGTAGATATGTACTTTGTTAAATTATGTGTTTATATGTCTCTAGTAGCTCAAATTGTAATGCAAAAATTATTGCCACAAATAAATCTTTAGTCTTTACTAGTGATCAATGTAATATTATATGTATGCCAATCAATCAATATATGCCAATTAAGTTACTTGTGCTTTCCCCACTTAAATGTGAAAAATAGTTACTTGTAGTCAAAATATATGTATATCCAAGTGTCAAAATAGTTATTTGTACTCAAAATATGTATATACAATTAATGTCACAATTCCAACTCAAAATTTATCACACAATGTATCAAAATATAATCTGAACTCAAAATTATGTCATAAGTGTATCAAGATGTGTTGTGGTAATAATAGTACAAAATTAAATTAAAAAGAATGAATAAGTGTAAAAAATAATTAATTAGACAGATATAAATACACTATAGATAACTAGACAGTCTGCTTTTAAAGGACGTTACAAGATAGTGGAAATAGTAGACAAAAGAATTACAATAAGTAATGACAGTGACGAAAAGAATTTAACAAATGTAAATAAAGACACTATAAGAGTTTGACAACACTATGGATGGATGACAAAATACTAACTTGACTAGACAGCTATACGATTAAGTATTTACTTTATCTAAAGAGTCCCTACCAATCCTGGATGCTTACTTGAAAAAAAAAAATTATAAATGCTCAGACTCAATAGATAATGAAATTTAGTTCCTAAAGATCAATAATATTACAGATATACATGTATGTAAACAATAAAATATGTGGTGCAGTTCAAAGAGAACTAATCAATCATAATATCAAAGGGTAATCAAAATAAGTTACTTCCCTTAAATGTCCACTTGACTTGTAAGTACAGTTCATAAATCAAAGTTCCGGTGATGCTCCTTCTTCAATTAGATCACAAGTATAGTTCATAATGTTCAAAAATATTAATATTAATCCACTCGTTACTCGTTAAAGTTCAAAGTACTTGCACGATAATAATAATAATAATCCAACTTGCTAGATAATCCACGGTAAAATGATAAAGTACTTCATTTGTCGTTGAAAAATAGTATCCAATTTGACAGTTTAAATCCACAGTATCATGGTAAAATACACAAGTCCTTGAGTAACAAATAGTAATAATCCAAAATCCATCAGCTGTCTTCAAACGACGACTTGCATTTTTCACCCACACAGGTTGTAGTATCAGGGTTGTCTAGTTTCACACTAGTGTAGTCTCAGCATGTCTGGTTTCACACCAGGGTTGTCTCAGCTTCTCACTTGTTAGGATGATAAATTGACTGGAACAATGATGATAATTATAATAATAGTGACTGGAACAATGATGAGCTCCTCAGGCTATTTCAACTGGTGTAAACGTACGACCACATATCAGGCTTCCAGATAGATGACACTTAGGACAGTAGTCAACTGGAAACAATATGTTGAAGTTGAAAATAATCCAACAGGAACAGATATAATTATTCAGATCATCACCGATGAAAATAATAGCTTGCTTAAAGTAGCCAGTGTGTAGTGTGTCATAGCAGGTCGATGTGACACGTAGACGATCAGGTGTGTAGTCAAATGTAGTCGAAAAAATACTGGCAATTCTGGATTCAATTTGAAGTACAGGATAAAATAGATCTAGATTCTAGTAGTCTGTTACGTTTAGAGCTCTTTTGTTGCTAAAAATAGATCTAGATTTTAATAATACAATGTTACTCTCTAGTCTAGTTTGGATAGGTTCACCTGTGTTCCCACGTGAATCTCGCTTTGAAAAAATATGGGCTGGTCTCAATGTTTGTAGATCTAGGTCATCTTTACGATTACAAATGAAATAAAGAGTCCAATAAAACAGGACTTGGCTTTGTTTACCAGCTTTCTCGATCTAGTTTACAATTGTACAAAAAATATCATAGAGTTACTTTTTCTTGATTGTATAGTTGTCAACTCCAAATCAAAATCATTCTTGAAATATCACTTTTAAATTACTTGTCGGCAATACAAATTACTTGACTTCTTCTTCTTAGGTACTGATAAATTCGTTACGTTGACAGACAAAACTTCTGGTACTATAAATGTCAGATACAAATATTACTTCTATAACCGCTTCTGGCAAAAAATGTCCTTTTGACGATACTTCTGATACTATAAATGTCCAATACAATATTACTTCTTTACTTCTGACAGTATAAATATGATACAAATAATACTTTTTCGCTACTTCTGACACCATAAAAAGAGTTCAATGGTTTAAACTACCACTTCTGACGCCATTTATCACTTGAAAAAATGAAGAAACTACCACTTCTGACACCATTTATGTCACCACGGGTTTTATATATGTTGTTGAATGTTACTGTAGCACTGCGTTCACTGTAGGCGTGGAGGTGACATGCGGGTTCATTCATTAACTTGTTAATAGTAGACTCGTCAGGATCAATACTCTATATAATCTATCCGTACTAACTTCACTTGTAAAATGAGGAAATAACTCGTCTTATAGCAGACACAAATAATACTTTAATAAGTACAAATATATACACCACTTGTAGAAAATGATACACAACTTCAGAATGATTCAAATATCCATAAACGAATGATTCACAAATAACTCATAGTAAATAACTTCAGTCCATTACAAAATCTTACACAACTTTATCAAATCAACTTCTTGTAACAACTACATACTAGTGACTGCTTCAAAGTTTCTCTCTCAACTCCTTGTTCACATCTCATTAAAAGTGTTCACATTCTCACAACATGGTAGTGAATTAAGTTCATAATATATTAACTGGGGTGTCCACCCAATGGCACCAACTTTGAGGTGGTGACACTAACTATGCTGATTCTTTTTAAATACAAGCAGGGCCGGTCCTAGTAATTGCGGGGCCCTATGCGTAACTGATTGCGCGGGGCCTAGTTTGTGTGGGAATGAGGATAATAAAATCGACTTAAAAATAAAAAATTGCTATCAAATTAACCTTTACTTTACGAACCTTGTAATCAATGGCATATTTACGTGCCAGTCACTATAAAAAGTAAATAAAGTGTGAGAACTTCTGATTAAGGTAAAAATTCGCCCGATTTTATTACATGAAAGCTGACAATGTCTTCTTTTTATCGCGCATAGGATGGAGTATTTTGGCAATGAAGTACACCCACAAATGATAATTTAGTCTATTTTTCTGGAGAATTTAGTAAATTCAGGATATTTCCAGGAATTTCCAGGAATTTTTCGCATATATTTTGCAATTTAATATTTACAACTTGAATTAGCGCGGGGCCTATGAAAGCGCGGGGCCCACTGCGACCGCATAGGTTGCAGTGGCCTAAGACCGGCACTGAATACAAGTTTAGTTTATAAATCAGAATGAAATATCAAAAGTTTTAAAATCCTTTTTATTGTTTATTCTAAGTTTTTACAAACTCAGATACAGTGCTATTTAACATTTTAAGACGAATTTCTACAAAGATCAGGAGAAGGATAGGAACGTTACAACTTCCGTCGACACGCCCACTTTTTCAATGGACCTCATTCACCAAATGTAAATAAACACATTTAGCCACGTCATAATATTATTAAAATAGTGAAAAATACGGATCACGTGACACCCTTACGTATTGCGTAATTTGTATAGAACATATAGAGAAAATGTTGTTTGTTTACGTTTGGTGAATGAGGTCCGTTTTCAATGTAAAAACTATGTTTCGATTTTTTAAAGAATGTATTTGATGTGTCATAGGTCAAACGTTTGCGAAACACTTCTCTAGACCATAGAAAAAAAATCACATTCCTCGTTTCATATGCTAGGACAAATTTGTACAAATCTCCTTCTTCACTAGCGCTATTAGAGCATGGAATGGGTTGCCAGTGACTTGGTAGAATTTAGATCATTAGTTAATATGCATGACTAAATGCATGGCGCGTAGGACGTAGTCATCTTCTCTTTTTTTTAAAGTAACGTCTGTATCATATAAGATAAGAAGATAACATAATGAATGTCAAGTGACAAAGAGCCTCGGTAGACCGTAGACGCTGTTACTTATGTTCTTCGCACTTAATTCACTACTTTCTCTCATTTAAAAAACTTGGTCCCTGGTGCTGCGTTTCAATTATGTTCTATCTGTATGTATCATTTGTTTCATCACATAGCCTCACAATGTATAAATAGAAAATAAGAAACCTGTCATCTGACAGTTCATCATCTCCATTCACAACAACCAAATCAGGTTATACCGACTGAGTGCGCAAAACTCCACCCCAAAAATGGCCATTTGAGTGAAATAGAAACTGGTTTGTGTGGAGAGTTGGCCCTGTATGCTGACAGGGCAACTCTGCAGAGAACTGCCGCCTTCCTTGTCCGTGTTATAAGAGAGTAGTGTTCTCAACACGGTGCCCAGTGAAGGATGAACACGGCGATCTTCTTATAGTATAGTAGAGTAGAATTAGGAACTAAGAGATGAATGAAATAAGTGAATGAACGACATAGACTGTGTCCTTTTGAATTATGATTAAATTGTTAAAGCTACTAGCCAGAGTTATTGAGTGTATTCCGTATTATCTGTTATTTGGTGTCCACGAGCTCGCATTGAATTACCCGGAACAAGACAAATATCTACAAACAGTGAAACACACCTTTAACAACGCACACATACACTTATAGAAAAGCAGACATCCACACATCCACACCCACAATTCTAAATGATTTTTTTTCATGCAAGGGAAACAACAATGTGATATACTTTCACTGATATTTTCTTACCGCCCTTTCAAGTCTAGGAAATTACAATCTCCTTTTTGGGGAAACTTAATGTCGATAAGATTTTTTAGAACGCAAATTAAAAAAAACAACAATGGATGGCGTGCAATCTTTTTTTTAAAGTCTGTATTTAAAATATTTTTAAAAATATGAAGTCCTTGTAAAGGGCAGTAACTGAAATGCTCCCTGCACATTATGGTGTGCATTACAAAGAATAATTCACTTTTCGTTAGATAATAGATCCAGACCTTGTAGGAAAAAAAGGCTTCTTTAAAGATGAAGATAACAGTCACATATAGATTTGATAGAAGAGATAAAAAATGGACTTTCCAAACACTAAAAAAAAATGGTAATCTAGATATAAAACGCAGTCTAGTTGTCTTATATTTTATAAAATTTATATTAACTCACTGTCAGTCACTCTGTCTGTCGGGTACAAACTGTCATGGCGTTATTTTAACCATTTCCCATCCAAAACACGAATAAATAATGAAACAAAAAATATTGGTAATTTGTTAATTTTGTTTTATATATCACACTGCATGTTTACATGTTTCAGATATTCCTTCAGAGTTAAAGATAATCCACTTCCTAGTCCAAACCTCCCGCAGGACGACGGAAGGTGGCAGCGAGCAAGGTTTAAACCCCAGTCTAGCGCGCATACAGCACGACCAGGCAGTCATCCGTTATGTAACCATCAGTCCATTCATTCATTCATCAAACATTTGAGTGAGGGCTTGAGAGGGTTAAATCCTCTCTTGCAAAAGCCCTGGACAGAAACCCTGCTGTCTTTTCGAAGTGCATAGGCGTCACCATACAGTAAATGGGGGCGGAAAGTTTTGGTTGTGTAGACTCGTTAGGAAACCATCAGCTGGTCTGTCGTAGTGCAAGTTAACTCTTTCTCTCCTAATCCCATCGTTGGTTCGACCTCATCAAATTAAATCACTATTTAATTTTAAAAACTTTTCTGTACGTTATATAGTAGGAGCATATACCAAAATAAAACATTTTCTGATCACAACGAAAAATGATTAATCATAATATGGTAGTGAAATAGTTTTGGGTGATATAAAGAATTTCGTCTGAATGTGAGAAAATAAGTACGGAGGGAAAGAGTTAATAAATAGTAGTAAGAACGTTGAATAAGGGGAGAGCAAGCGAGAGTCGTGGTACAGAAAGGACATGCATATTTTAGAGTGAGATATTTTGTTTAAATTAAAATTAGTATATAAAAAATTTACCCTATGTTTCCACATTGACGTTCAAAGCTGGGTATATTCATTATTATTATTATAGCTTTTATATATACTTTCATGCGTATAGCATGCTCAGGGCGCTTTGGTCCAATCTCATTTGTGGACTAGTGGGCCTTTAGGCGCTCAGTAAACACAACTCTGCCAGAGTGGGGTGTCGAACCTCGAGCCCCCTTCATAGGAAGCCAAGCCAAACTCAAGCGTACTTAGCCTCTCGACCACTCTTCCCAAATTAATAAAAATGTACATTCACTTTTGTTTCAAAAGCAGTGTGTTCAAGTTGATTTCAAGATTTACACTAAGAATGTCATACGCTTACTCCGATTAAGTTGTACGCTTTATGTGGGTCAACAAACTTAAAGTCCGAATAGGCACTAAGCTTGGCGACGCACCATAGTTGACGGACTTTGAACGCGACATTTAGTGACGTCACGGATAGCTGGATTTAGTTTGTTTATGCTATTTTTTATTCAGTTGGTATTATGACTTCAAGATGATAACATCGATTACTGAGAGACACTCGTCTGTGGACCCTTTTGGATTAAATTTAGTTTCATTGTTAAACAGTCTGGACAGTGGCGTAGCTATTGATTTGTGGGCACAAGGGGCTTGTTCCTTTATGGCGTCCCTGCATTTTGACATTCGATATCATGCCATAATATAATGTTGATAAAAGTTAATGAAAAAAAAATAATTTCTGACATTCATTAGAAGCCCTTCCCTCAAGTGGGAACCCGAAGGGGTTTCAAATTTGGCCCCCTCCTCCGCCTAAATTAGCTACGCCACTGAATCTGGACGTTGCTCTTCACTTGTTCGTTTATCTTTGCCAAGAAATTGCATTAATTCGCCCGTACAAGACACTCACAAATCTCTCAAGTAATTCGTCCAAGTAAGATATACATTTACAACTGTAAAGCAAACCTATTACACACAAACGATTGAAAGTATGTAACTCGCGATCTAGGCGCAAATTTATTCCACCTCACAAATTATCATAATTTTTCCTTTGCGTTCTTCATGGAACATACGGCCTTAGTAAAAACACGTCACTCTCCACGGTCTCTTGCTAGGTTTTTTTTAATGGCTTCCCAGCTCTTTCCGGTCCTCTCGGCTTTATCTAGTACACTGCGTCACCATGTTCTTTTTTTGGTCTTCCTCTACGTCTTGTGCCCTGGAAAGGGGGGGGGGTCCACTCTAAGGTCTGTCTAGATTCTTTGTTGGTATCCTTTCTGAGGGTGCGTTATTCCACGACAGCCCTCATTTAAAGAATTAAGAATGTTAGAACAAACCGACAAGCTCTTCCTAACAGCTCTTCTAAATGTTATCTCTAATTAGCTTTCAGTCCTTAGGCTCTGAACCAAGACATTTTTCTAAAGAGCTATTAAAAAGTAATTGTGAAATCAATACATCCAAGTTGCAACGAAACAAAAAATAAATGTCACTTTTCAAAAGGCTTTTACTGAATTAGGCGAGTGGAGAAATTACATTTGGTTCAATTAAAAGGAGATTTTTTTTTTCACAGACTCGTGACATTCTCATTTAGTTCTCACAATGCTCTTCAAAAATTGCCGCCTCTCTTGATTTCAAAATGTCTACTCTTGTCGTGTGAATCCTGGAAGAAGTTTAATCGACATTGTATATTACAATTTAGGTATCTAATATTTGGATACAGTTGTTTTAATATATACTATACTAAGTCAAAGTTTAATTAACATTTCTATAGTGCTATTGTATACTATAATTTAGGTATCGACTCTTTGAATACAATTTTTATTACGTTTTTAAGTTTCCGCGATACCGATTTTTTTTTGACATTTCAATATTAGATACATCTTAGAAATACACTACATTTTAAAATCAATACAATCTTTTGTTCAATTTTGAAGACATCTTTATAAAGCCACTTCTGCTATGAGAAGTAGAGAATCCATAGACTGTAGAGCTAATTTAAGTGGCACTAACTGAGATGTAGGACGTAGTTATCTTCTCTATTGAACGAACGTCAGTAATGTATAAGATAACGGGCCAATCGACTAGTGAGTGAAATCAACACTTGACGAGGTCAAGACTCACGGACCATTATTCTTCAATCCAAACTTGCTCTTGTAATTGTGCCTTGGCCTGGTGTATAATCATTAATTTCTTATCAAAAAATATATTCTCGAAGGAGTAATGTCGAAGATTTTAAGATTGATCTCAGTTTAAAATCCCCTTTAAACTATATGTATCTGGCAAGTATGCCTGCATTAAGTAAATGATAATGTTAGTATAAATGAGACCTCAAAATTTTAGCTGGATCAACACGCTCAATACATTTAATTTAAAAATGTCCATTTCTAATGTACAATATAAGTTTTTTTTTAAAGAACCAACTATTCTAATAAAATATTCTTATACATAAACTTAACAGAAGGTGATATTATATAAAAACTCTAGATTCAACGGAACAAATATTGCAATACAAACTCTTTGAACCGATGCTTAAAATGCAAGACTCGAGTATGTTCAACTTAAGTTTGACTCCGCGGATGGAAGGCGATCGTTTCGTTTCGGACGAAGTAACTTTCTATTTGACATTCTGGGTTTTTGTGGTGACAACAAATGCCCTGGCAGCATGGAGCACGCTCTCCAACATCCTTAATATCATCGTGTTTGTGAAGCAAGGTCTGAAGGAGAGGGTCAACTTTAATCTGTTTTGTCTGTCCTGCAGTGACCTGATGGAGGCTGTCGCGGTTGCAGCTATGAGCGTCGGCTTCCTCGGAGATGTTGACCTCCTGTTTGGCCGTATGGACGGGACATATTATTTAATTTACATCTCTTGGTACAGGGCGTTGTTTGTGGACATCTCTTCGGCCTTGACCGTATTCATTACCCTCGAGCGTTGCAGGTGTGTGGTGCGACCTTTGACCTTTAACACATCTTTCATTGCGAGGCGAGGTAAATGGATAGTATTCGTAATTTTAGTATTTGTTTTGGTCAATTATCTTCCCCTTCTGGCGACATTTGAGTTCATTCCTTCTGAGAGCAAGTATGCGCCAAATCTGAAAATAATAATAGTAGCATACTCGGAGCTAAATCTGGCAGTGGCTCGGTACAACGACCTTGTGTTTGGCATCACCTTAGCCGCTCTCTGTCAGCTCATCATCTTCGTCTGTGCTTTGCTTATGTTCAGGGGGCTTCAGAAAACCTCTAAAGTCCGCAGCACTAATGTACTGAAATCCAACGATGACCACTCGCTGGCTAAAAGCGCAATGACCAGCAAGGAAAGACGTGTGGTCAAGATGATCTTAGTCCTAGCTGGTCTTTACACTACTTCATTCTTGCCGCAAATGGTTTACTGTTGGGCAAGGGTGGTCATCCCGGATTTTGCCGACGGTAAAATAGGTAATCTCCAAGTGGTACTTGCGGTTTTCATCTATCTTCCAGCAATCTGGTATGGAGCGTTAAGTATATTTGTATATTATAACTTCAGTTCAAGCTATCGATTAACTTGTCAGGAGATCTTTCAAAGTTGTATCGGATAAGGCATACAAAACAATTTATACATTCATATTTACCTTCACCAATCCTAAGTCTTTTGGATCCTGTAGGTACCAACAAGATTTGTCGACCATCTTTTTCAACACCTTAGAAAGTTATACCTAGGATAGAGCATCTTTCAGTGACAGGCTCTTCCATTCTTTTATTGTCTTCTTATCGCATTCTGTGGCTGCCTCTTCTTCTTTTTCCTGGTTCTCTGAAGACTTGGTAATATGGCCATAGAGTTTTAATTTGCATTTTTTAACAGTAGTTAGCAGGTCGAATTGGGACCAATCACTGTAATAGCCATGTCTCTAATCTCTTGGTTCGTGATGCGATCTTTAAATGTGATATCTAGTATATTTCTGTAGCATATCAACTCTATTGCTAGGATCCTCCTCCTCTCTTGTTCTGCAGTTAACGCCCAAGACTTGCAAGCATATAAGAATCTGGCCCTGACCAGTGAGCGCATCCGTATGACTTTGGTGTTGAGGGATATGCCTTTGTCTTTCTATATTGCTCTGAGTTTTACAAACTGTGGACTGTTCCATTCTGGTCAATAGTTTAGATTTGGTTCCTTCAACTTTTTTTTTCTTCTTTCCAATACTTTAAAATTAAAAGAGTTATCTTAACATGTTGTTCTATATTTATGGCAAGCGACTCAAATAATGGAGATGAGGGTGTTTTGAATTTACCTTATCTATCCCTTAGTCTGTGGGACTGTTGGTACACCATGCGAAATATGTCGACCATCTTTCTTCATTCTTCTCTTTCTTTTGACTTAGAAAGATAGAAGCTCTTTCAATGGCAGGCCCGTCCATTCTTTTACGCTGTCTTCCCATCGCTTTCTCTGTCTGCCTCTTCTTCTTTTTCCTGGTACTGAAGGAATGTCTTTGAGAGACCCAAATGCCTTGTAATATGGCCATATATTTTTTTCCTTTCGTTTTTCTACGATAGCTTGCAGGTCGTCGTGGCTCCATGAATTACACGATTAATGTGGAAGGATGACTAGGACAGAAAGATCCACCTTTGAAAATCAGATCCACAACTTGTCATGACCTAAGGCTCAACCCCAACGTTACATTCTAATCTTCCAGTTTCACCAGTACTTCTTACTTCGACCCAGATTCCTCTGCCGTCACATTCAAATCTTGAGGTTCAATGTCAAGGACGCTAAATCAAAATTCAATGTTGCTGTGACATAATGGGGAGCGACCTATTTTTGGGTAATTGTAGAGTTAGGAGTGATTTCCCTTACGAAGTTTATACAAGGGCATGTAGACCGTGTTTAGTTGCCACTTGCTCCAGAGTTACCACTAGACCTGTGTTTTTCTTTTGTTAGCGTTCGCGTGACGTGGGGTATTCGGGAGAAGTGTGCCCTGCTCTGAGATCTTTGGGCTAAGGATATCTTTAGTATTATTGCATTTTATATAATGTATTAATTAGCAGATATAGCATCAAATAATTTCCAGGCAGTATGTTTTACCCTGATGTTCTGCATCCTGGGGTACTCCCAAACGTGACATTTTTGTAGCCTTGACTCTGAGGGATTTAACTCTGTATTGAATCATCAGATAGGCTTTACCGAAAGGATGTCTATAGGTGGGATTCTGTGAAGCTTGTAGGCTCATATGTTTCCCTGAAGTTAATAGTTCATCATGACCCTTTTGTTCTTTGGGCTAAAATTGGCTGTGTTGGCCTGAAGCCTGTGACCCCGGAGTGGCCAAAAGTGGCGTGTACTGACCCGAGGCCTGTGACCTTAGTTTTTCTACACTGATGTGTGATTACCAGAATATGACGATAGTGTATATATTATATGACTGGGCCGATGTGCCATACTGTTTTTGAAAGTGTATTTTGCCTGTAAAATGTGGTCCATTTATTTACACATTTGTAACATATGACTAGAGCGGTGTACCATACCCTTTTTGTATGTGCATCTTTTGTTTATTTTGTATTTGTATCTTTTGTTTATTTTGTATTGAGAAGGCCGGTGACTTGATGGCCATTTATTTACACATTTATTTTACTCATGTAAATAAACTTTGTATATTTGTTTACCTGTGACTTTGACAAGTCTTGTGCTGCAAACATTAGTTTAATTGTATACCTAGAGGTTATAGTTAGTAACCTAGGAAGTACAAGAAAGGACCAATGTACCTCTCGACGAACGTGCCAGCACACCTTTAACACTGATCTGTTGACCTGATTTAGCTAAATCCAGGCATACAATGGAGCTCGTTATTAACAATAAAGTCGCACGGGGACTGTTATTGACGATGCATCTCATAAACTACCTTTAGCTACATCCGCTATTAGGTCACGTTGACCGATCATATTGGTTCATGACTCCTCTTTAGGTCACAGTTGCCAACTATAAAAAAGCTTGGAACATTTGATTCTGTCGTGCACACAAAATAAATGGCACACAAATTATCAAAGACTTTATAAACATATATGTTAAAAACACTTCGTTTATTTTGTTTAGCGGATACACCAAAAAACGAGAGATTTATAGTTTTTTTTCCGCTTTAGGTGACCGCCTTTAATAACAATTGTATAAATATACAAATATAGAGACTTATTCATCCTCTTTATTTAATATTTTGGGAAGCGTGGTCGAGAGGCTAAGAGCGCTTGGACTTGGCTTGGCTACCAAGAAGAGGGCTCGAGGTTCGACACCCGACTAGGGCAGAGTTGTGTTTACTGAGCGCCGAAAGGCAACACTAGATACTCCCCTGTATCCAAACTCAATATAACTGTTATTAAAAATATACACAGATTCAAAATAGAGATACAGATCTAATAGTAACACAAAGAGATGATATTTAATCAAAATTTACTCACTACAAATACATCATCAAATGTCCTTATCTCTATTCTATAAGTCATCTCCCGTTAGCTATCGAACCCTACGCTTCTATTAAAATAAATTAGTACAGGCCATGTCAAGGTTTCCCTACACATGGCCGGTCTTAGGCATAAGCGAACCAGGAAGCCACCTAGGATCACCAACTGGTGGGGGCCTCGCAAAGGTCTCATCTAGATCTCTTTCTTAGACTACATATGTTAAAAGACCATTGTTTCTTCCTATGGGTGAGATGACAAAACGTTATTTCTAGTCTGGTGATCACAAAATCGACAATGAAACACATTTTGCTATCGGCTCTATATGAATATATCTTAGTTTTCTGATTCAGATATATAATTCTTATAATGCTTCTTGTATTTTTAGCGGCCCCCGTAAGGGGAAAAAGCCGCTATTAGGTTTGTGCAAAATGTCCGTCTGTCACACACAGGGCGCCAAAACTAGAAGAGATACGAAAAATATTTTTTCACCATTAAATGGGCTTGAAAAGTTTAGGTACAACGGCTACTTTTAGTTTTCTAAAAGCAAACCGTTTAATTTATAAAAATTATTATGCAAGCGATTTTTTAATAATAAAACACCAATTGTGAAGCAATTAGGTAAATGTAAGGGAGGAAATAATACTAGAAAAAATGCTCTTGGCATGTAGATATCACGCACATTTTTTAAAATGACTTTCTGTCTGTCTGTCCGTCTGTCAGACTCAGAGCGCCAAACTAGAAGAGATAAGAAAAATATTATTTCACCATTAAATGCGGCTTGAAAAGTTTAGGTGCAATGGATACTTTTAGTTTTCTAAAAGCAAACCGTTTAATTTATAAAATTAATTATGCAAGCGATTTTTTAATAACAAAACACCAATTCTAAAACAATTACGTAAATGTAAGGGAGGAAATGTTACTATAAAAAATGCTTCTGACATGTAGATATCATATACATTTTTTAAAACGAACTTTTAGCAGCGGCTTTCGTGTACTAGCGTAAAGCCCGGATATGACATAATTCCAAACTAATTTCTTAATTTTTAAAAAAATCAGATTTTTAAAAAAAAAATTGTTTAGTGTCCCCATTAGAATGAAACAAGCATATTTTTGTGCGTTTTGTCTGTTGGTTAGTCTGTCCGTCACGGTTAGAAAAAAACACTAAAGGCTTTTGAAAATATGATTTAACCTTTACTGTTCTTTCAGAAATATTGCGATAGTTTAAGGATGGGAGCATACAGGAATTGAGCCAGGGACTTAGAAGGAACATCCGAAACATCTTGCGAATAGGCGGATCTGACAGGGATCCGACTCCGACGGGGGCCGCCTCTGAGTTTGTGTATCACACAAACTCTCTTTGTAACCTTGTTTTTGTCTTCATTTTTCTTTTGATAATTCATATGAGACCACACTACTCACTTCGGCTAGGGCCACCAATGACCTAATGACCTAAGGTCGGACCTGCCCTACTGTAAAAAACCAGCTTCCTTTACATATCGCTGCCTTAGGATAATACACAGAAGGACACAAAGTTAGAGGCACATGTCTTACCACATATACTAAAACGAAGTCATACAAGTACCCCTAACTCCATAGTACTAATAGAGAATGGATTGGGTTGCCTGAATCAGCCAGGAAACCAACGACTTAGCAGAGTTTAAGCTATTGATTAATATGCATGACTAGATTGACACATGAAATGTGTAACTATCTTCTTTTCTAAAGTAGCATTCGAGTATATTGTTTATACTTCGTTCAGGATAATATTAATGAGAGTTCCACATTTTGAATGAAGAATTCTACATTGTGTTTTCAATTTACACTCCAACTTCCTTTCAAACACGTGGCACGCAAACTAACGTTTTATACATGTGACGACAAAACAAGCCTTGAACTAGACACGTGAAATACAGGGGAATGTATCTTGTAGGTTACTATGAGCTTCTAGTCTGTTGATTTATTTCCCCTGTTTTAATCATAACCCTAAGGCCCTAAGGTCTAAGGCAGTGGTTCTCAGGGGTCCAGTGTATCATTCATGGGGTACGTGAAAAGTAGAAATGGATTTGGGGATCCCTGAAGAATGTCAGTGGGTCTGCGCAAGGTTTAATATAAAATAATGAAAGTATGATTTGTGATGATGATTTTGGGTGGTTAATGTTTAACGAGATGGCTGTAGATTTCACTGTAGATCTAGTTTTCAAATTCAGGGTCAATTCTGGAAGAGTGAAAGAATCAATACTTCTCGCCATGTTCTATGCGTGGAGGACTGTCCTAAGGGCCTCCCGGTGGTTTGTGTTCATACCCTGCCCGCTCTCCCCCCCCCCCCAATCGTTTGCTAGAGGTTTGGACTAGGAAGTAGATTATCTTCAGCTCTGTAGGAACATTCGAAGCAATTAAAACATTTTTACAAACAATAAACCTATTGATAATATCTTTAACCGTCTTAACATATTTCAATAACAACTTCTCTGGATTTAAGCAAGTAAAGGTCCTCTTTCATATCTAGCAATCTATGGGGCATCATCTGTTTCTGAGTCAGCACTATGACAAACAGCTTTCATTGTAGGGTGAACTCGAGAATCCATCAGTCCAGCCATCAGATTAACACACTCGTGGAGTCCTGTGTGTTTCATTTGTTCCAGATGTACGTCTATTTAAGCCTAGAAATAAAAGCTACACTTGAAGCAAGCCAAACGTTTAAAAACCGTGTTTAAAAATAATTATCTGAGGTAAAGAACTTCGCTAATTACTCTTGAACTTAACTTGGCTACCTATGAAGTGGGCTCGAGGTTCGACACACAAATCGAGCAGAGTTGTGTTTACTGAGCGCCTAAAGGCAGCACGGAAAACATTCTCGCAGATACTCCCAATCCCTACCACTGATCCATAATGAGATCGGGCCATATCGCTCTGAACGCGCTATAAACATGAAAGTAGCGCTATATAAAAAAGCGTTTATAATATATCACTCAAGAATGTTGAAATTACTTCCATTTATTAAATATTAAACAAAATAATTAATAACAAATGACTAATTGTTTTTTTTTATCGATTCATGATTTTCAGGTTCAATAAATTATTGTTTAAAGTTTAACTTGACCCGATAATGGGTGTGGGAGAAATAATGTGTACAACTTTTTAAGAGAAAAAAAAAACCCGACATATTTAACCATATCTGTGAAACTGAAGGATTGATTTCCTTTGTCGGTATCAAACAAAATAAGTAATTGCTAGTATTAAATGACTAATTGTTTTATTATTGAATATCAGGTGACCGAGCCTTGCTCGGTTAAATAATTTATACTAAGAAAGGTTATATACAACTGCTACTGGTGCTACAGCCCATGGAAAGATATGGCCTGCTCTTAAACATCCCTCCATTCAGATATCTCCTGGGCCTATCGTCACCACGCCCTAATGGTAACCCCAAGTTTTTTACTGAGATTTATAGTTAAATCAAAAGTGGCTGCAGCGTAGCAAACTCGTTGACCGCTAGCTAGATATCTTGTTCAGTGTGAGAAAGTAAGGAGCAGTAGAGCAGCTGTGTAATCACCATTTCCTTTGTTTTGGTACGGGACATAGACACTGAAGCATGAACACATGGTCATAATTTTACCAGCAAAATAATTTAATTATAATAAGGCTTGACATCAAATCCGAAGATTAATGAGGAATCTACACCGCTCTACGCAATTAAAGTGTAAACAATTTATAAGCACTTAAAACGCAATAACTAATCATACATCGGTACATTTAATTTCATTACTTTCCTTCCATAGTTCTATAATACATCAATCTTCAATAAGATGGTGCGCAAATGT
The DNA here is from genome assembly GCA_021533235.1 of Biomphalaria straminea. Classification (NCBI taxonomy): domain Eukaryota; kingdom Metazoa; phylum Mollusca; class Gastropoda; family Planorbidae; genus Biomphalaria; species Biomphalaria straminea. Next base: position 21,139,436 of record JADKLZ010019686.1, read on the forward strand.
TTAATTAGGTCCATTGATACTTTAAAACTCGTTCTAGTTTGCATTGCCTAGTGACGTATGCATTTTTTCCCGTTTACGTCATGGAAAACTTTCATTCATAAATTTTCCATTTCATTCATAAAACCTTCAAACCACAATAAATTTTTCGATAATGAGACATTTTTCAAACCGATATAACGGTCAAACTCGAGTTTTCCCGATGTGGCCAATGAGTTCAGATTTTTTTTCTCACTAATACGCACATACCTTGAAATTTTAAAGAAAATCGTTAGAGCCGTTTTCGAAATAAAATTTATAAATAAATAAATAAATAAATAAATAAATAAATAAATATATATATATACAAGAATTGCTCGCTTAAGAGTATAGGATTCGTGTAATGTCTACGTTAATGAATAATTGTGCAAAGTTTCAACTAGATCCGAGAATGGGTGTCCAAAATTTTACTATTTTACTAGGCAGACTGATTAAAAGACAGACAGACAGACAGACTAACAAAGTGAGCTGTAAAAAAACGGATTTTGACACTAGAATAATTATTAAAACAATTATAGCATATTAAAAAAAATAAAATCCAGACCTCTAGAGTACACTCATTACACACAACGTTAGAATCGTTTAGCTATCGATCAATACAGCCAGCTATTCTCATTCTAAAGCCCATAAAACGGAAAAATGCTATCTTTTCCAGCAGACGCAAGTTTACAAATTAAAGAAAATAGAATTACAAACAAATAAAAATCAAGAAAATCTCTAGTTCCAGATCGAGAAAAGGATGACGTAAAGCATATTGACCCAAAACGAAAAAAAAAAAAATTTGCAAAGATTTTTCTTAACGAATATTCGTTTAACTTAAGGTGAAAAAAATCTTAGTAAATAATATCGTACTAAAAAAATATTCCCATTGTATGGAGTACAGTATGTATACATATACACAAGCATACAATGCAAATAAAGCAATGTATTCGATTCCGAAGATTATGGATGAGTACTTATAGTATCGGTCTACTGCGACTTGCATTTTGTCACATCAAATAATTCAGATCAAGCCGTTGTCCACTGGGCGGGGGGGGGGGGGGAAGGGTGAGGGCAGAGGAAAAGGGAGTACTCAAGCTGTCTTT
>JADKLZ010019686.1:21158387-21178598 GCA_021533235.1 Biomphalaria straminea
TGGTTAAGCGCTTGGCTTCCGAACCTGAGGTCCTGGGTTCGAATCCCAGTGAAGACTGAGATTTTGAATTTCGGGATTTTTAGGGCACCCCTGAGTCCACCCAACTCCAATGGGTACCTAACTTTAGTTGGGGAAAGTAAAGGCGGTTGGTCGTTGTGCTGGCCACATAACACCCTGCTCGTATAACCGTTGGCCAAAGAAACAGATGACCTTAGCATTATCTGGCCCATAGATCGCAAGGTCTGAAGGGGTCACTTTACTTTTTTTTTTACTACATTATTGAGATATAAAGATGTAAATGTGGAGTTTTTCCCATTGAACACTGTTTGTTAAAAACTATTTTATATATCTATTTTTTTTAAAATATGCATTTGTGTGTAAACAGATCTACATACTTACAGCATGCTCAGTGGTCCAGTCTCTTTTATGGGCTTGTGAGGAGGGGTAGTAATACTCAGCTCAAGTCGTGATTCGAACTCAATCCCCTTAGATAGGTACCCAAGTGGTTAATACCAGCTAGCCACACATCCATGAAGGCCCAATTAATTCCCGAGACATATTACTGCAAAAAAAAACAAAAACAAAAAAACCTTTATTTTTTGCAGATGTACAGATGTTTCGAAAACTCTATGGCTCCTAGTCACTGACCAGATCTGACCCGACGGTCGTAGTTTGGGACATCACTGCTTTACGATATTACAGCAGAAAAAAAAGGTGTCTCCGGAACATACTGAAAACAAATCATCTATATTTGGACGTCATTATTTCCATATAATTAATCTTACCAGAAATAAAGACATTATTTACTAAGAGTTTAAAAAATAAAAAGGATCCTAGCCACCAACTTAATTGATAGTCTGTTGTCTGGCCAGGAAAAGATAATTATCGGTTAGCATTCCAGCCAGAGTGCCTTCCCTGTAGTTAAATTACGTCATGTTGTAGTGGTACTACTGAATTTGTACTTTAACTTTTAACATTCTTATAAAAGTACGCAACGAATAAAAAAAAAGATCACTCTTTTTTTTTAATAACATGCCCCCAAACTATTTTTTTCTTTACATATTGCCCAACATGCGCAGTCGAAAATCAACATAGAATTGCGTGAGGCAATTAATCGCCCACCCTCCCCTTTACATTTGTGTAATTAGCCCCATGAATAAGACAGATCTTAAAATACGTGTCAAATTCCCCGAGGGCACCGATTTAGAACCCTAGTAGGAGTAGTATTTGTTTTGATTTTAATTTAAGGGGAGGGAGAGGCGGAAAGATGGAGACCTGATTGAAAGTTTGTAGTCTCGGAGAGCCACCTATTGAAAGAAATATCTGTCTTTTTTCGTATTTGTCTCCCTGTTTGGTTAACAATGGTGTGGAAAACTTTTGTGGAAAACTTTTGGTCAACAAAGGAAAATGCCGTGAGGTATTTGTGAGTCCTGTCAGAGAGGTTTGTGCGTCATTTGTGTGGTGTGCGGTGTAGATTACTGATAAATCCGGAACAAATCCAGTTGTTTCCCATTTTGCATTTTTAACATTTTTTTTTGTTCGCCAGTCGGATTATAAATAATTAGGAATTAGATTTTGTTTGTTCTGATGAGTCTTTAAAGTACGAGTTACATTTCCTTGTTTGTGTGTTTTAAACCGTTAGATGTTTCATAACGTTTTTTGAACAATATACTTTCTCGATTTGATTTCTTCTCACCCTCTTTTTCTTCCTTTCTCCCTATCTCTATTTCTCTCCCTTCCGTTCTCTCTCTCTCTCTCTCTCTCTCTCTCTTTCTCACGCTTTCATTCACACATCCAAACCTATTTATAAATATATAAGCTTCTTTGTTTTGTAATCCTTTTATAATTATAATTCAAAACAAAACAAAAAAAAAGATGACTGAATCAGTAAATGCTTTCACACGAACTCGCGGGTGGCCCATGTGGGTCCATTGTCTGGTAAACAAAGAATCATGGGGAGGTAAAATTTTGTACAAAGTTTATATCAACTCATTCTGTCTGTCTGCCGGGTACACTTTCTGCACACCTGTTTTCTTCCATACCCAATCTCGGAAAAAATTAACTCTTTCTCTCCTAACTGACGATACCAACGTTGATTCCATTAGAACTTGTTAAATAATAACGGAGAGAAAGAGTTAAAATTTCGCAATTTATTTCTTGTCCCTGACAAAACAAGTAAAAAAAAATATTTACCGATTATTATTAATTATTGAAAACGTTATATTTTTTTTGTTATCTATCAAAGGAAATAAATTGTACTTGACAAATGTGGCTCTATGAATTGAACTTATCCATTTATACTTTGTTTAGAGAATTACGTCGTCGCTTAACTCATTCTCTCTTAACTGACGATACCAACGTTGATTACACCAGAATGTGGTAAATAATTACGGAGAGAAAGAGTTAAAAGTTTAAAATTAACAATAGATAGAAAGAAAACTCTTCTATTTTTATAAGCACTTTGCTGGCACATTGGTTAGTGTATTGGACGGAGGAGACTTTTTATATATATTTATACATCCACTTAAAAACTATCACGGAAACCTTCACCCAGATACCCCTCCTCTTTTCCGACCCCCACCATTCCCAACTTGTCCTAGTGAAACTTGAAGTACACCAGCTTTTAAATAAATTGCTTACTTTTATTTTTTCGTTGCTTATTTTTTATTTTTCTATTTCATTTGGTGGCCAGCAAGTTCACTTAACCTCCAATTATGTACCACCGGTGGTGGTATCGTCTAAAGTCTAGGATAATCTTACAAGCATAGCGTCATCGCTTCGAAATTTTTTGATGTAAAAGGCAAATGACAATTGTTTATTTAACTAGGAACGGTGGAAGCCAAAATGTCGGATTATCAACACTGTACAGTCTACATTTTTTTAGGTTTGACCACGCTTTTACCGTCATGCAGACACAATTAAGTTATTTAAATAAGATGATTAGTTAAACATAGATTCAGGGCCGGACTCGACCGCTGCAGCGTACTCGATCGCAGTGGGCCCGGACTTTCATAGGCCCCGCGCTAAGTCTAGGTGCAATTTATGAAATCCAAACATTTAAACTTATATATAATAGCAGGTTTTCCGCGACCTCCTGATTTTCCAGGGGGGCTCCTGGAAATCTGTAATTGCAAAATATATACTAAAAAGTCCCGGAAATCTCTTGAAAACTCATAAAATTTGCTGGAAACATTAAAATCTCCTAGAAAATAGACAAAAGTTTCATTTTGGGGTGCCAATTTTACCTGCGATAAAAAAAAAGGGCACTGTATGTATGTATTGTATTGTCAAACACAATATCTTAATTTTGTCCTTATGCTTATCCTTACCCAGACTGAGCCCCGCAAAATCCGTTTCGCATAGGGCCCCGCAATTGCAAGGACCGGCCATGCATAGATTTCTTCATTCAAACTGAAAGGATTAAATTAGAAAACCAATATATATGTATAAGAGTTACTTCTGCTAATGGAGCTGAAATTTCAGTTATCTACCTGCTCCAATTAAGATCCTCTATCGTTGACCCCCCCCCCATTTAAATCTCATAAGACTTATTTGAACCATTGTAAGTCGTCGTTCACCACTGGACGTCTATATCGACCACTTCGGGTATCACTGGTCAACAGTGTTATGAGGTGTTTGTGTGTTTCTGGGAGATTGATGTGTGAAAGAATGAATGGTGATGTTGGTTTGAGGATAAGAAGTATTTGATGTAACCACAAGATGGTCTGTCATAATTCATGTTGATACAAGTCACGGGTGTGATTTGGAGGTTTTATCAGAGGTTGGGGTTAGATCATTTTTACTAGAGTGAAACGGCAAAGATTTGTAGTGAGTCATAACTTTTTCAAATTAAGATTTACATCTACGTTAGTTAAATATTTGTATCTTTACGTATTTAAAGGTATATATTAATTTAGGTTTATTTAATATGGTGGTCTGTTCATGCATTGATTTACTTTAAGCAACTTAATTTTCAACCAATGCTAATCTACACACGAATAACATTCATAGGATAAAAAGAAGATCGATTTTTGTATAACTTAAAGGTTAAAATCTTGTTTTTAGATAGGTGTAGATGTGTAAAAAAAATATATTTTTGTTATAAAAACAACAGGTCATGAGATCATCGCGTACCTATTTTGAACACGATAAAGGCGATCTACGCTCGAGAGACATACTTTGTCAATAAATGATAACTTCAAACCATCAAAAGTAACTGACAGTGTGGGACATGTAGAGATTTAAATTGTAATGGTACGTATCAAAAATTTCTAAACTGTAACAACAGCTGTGTATCAAGGTCAAGGAGGGGTCTCTTTAGTGTCACAAGAGGTTGCCAAATGGGAAAGTCGCTCGAAACTTAATTAAAAAAAAGTAAATCTATATAAAGTGATTTATAGGGCAGATGATGTAAAGGTCATCTGTTTCAAACATAGGCAAATGTAACTTGTGAAGCCTGCGTGCCATGTTAAGTGAAACTATATTACTACATTATACATACGTTTGTGAATGCGAGTATCGTTACTAGACTACGACATTACAATAGCTGATAACTGAGACAATAGTAAAGATGAAGCAACAGCTTTTCTTATACTCCTAAGCGAATTGCTTTAAGGCTATGTGGGACACTAAATCTGGGTAAAAAGGTCTAAAAATTACGATTTTCAGTTTTAACCTAATTTAAATAGCCCAAACATTTCTGGACATAAAAATATAATTTTCAAGATTGGCAAATCATTACTTATTTTTTTATAATAAACGGACAGCCCCTTAACGTGGTAGATCACTTCACATATCTTGGTAGCATAATGTCAAATGACGCCTCACTTTCAAGGGAAGTTGATAACCGTCTGGCCAGGGCAAGTAACGCTTTTGGACGCCTACAGGTGAGAGTTTGGAAGAACAAATCGCTTCGCCTACCTACAAAAAAATAAATGTCTACCAGGCGGTGGTTCTCTCAACCCTTCTATATGGCTCTGAGACATGGACACTATATAGAAAACAGTTAAGACTCCTTGAGCGCTTTCACCAAAGGTGCTTGCGCTCCATCATGGACATACGATGGCAAGACCGCACTACAAACAGCGATGTCCTTGCGAACGCCGGTATGGACAGTATAGAGGGACTTCTTATGGTCCGACAGCTAAGCTGGGCAGGGCACGTGTCCCGTATGGGAGACGAACGTATGCCAAAGGCAGTCTTTTTTGGTGAGCTAAAAGGTGGTCGACGTAACAGAGGCGCCCCACGGAAACGCTTCAAAGACCAGCTTAGGCGTCAACTTTCCTTGGCTGACATAGAAGAGAGCACCTGGCTGCATGCGGCGTCGGAACGAGACAGCTGGAGGTCACTCACGAAGGCCGCGGGATACACATTTGAGACCAAAAGAAAATCTGCCGCCGAGGACAAACGCAGACGACGAAAAGAAAATCTAAACCGACCACCTGCGGACAATGGTTTTGCTTGCCCTGGATGTGGCAAAATATGTAGGTCACAGCTGGGACTGCACAGCCACGGGAAACACTGTATTCCTCACTAATCTTCGGATTCGAAGACAAGCCTATTACATAAATTTTTCTTCTTTCCTTTCGATTTTCTCAAAATACTATTTTTATTCACTTTTTTTACTACTCCTTCACTAATTCTGCATAGAAGTCTACCAAACTTGTCCAGCTTATTGTTTATACCATGTACAACAACTTCTATAGAACATTTTTTAAGTTTGAATTAATATTTTGTCTTAATTGCAATAAAATACTTCAAAAAATTTGAAAAAAATTTAGCAAGGTTAGAAAAAAAATTATAAAAAAAGTGTTTACTATATTCAGAAATTATTCTATAGAAAATGTTTTGGAATGTATGTTCTATACACTGCATATTTTTGTTTGGCAATAGCTTAAATAGTTTTAAAGCCTTAGCGATTTAAAAAACAATATACAAAAATCCAATATGGCGGCCGTTGCCATGACAACCATTCATAGGAAAACATTTTTAACCACATTTTTTTAAAATGGTTATTCATAGGGAGTATACATATAAAGTTTGGAGAAATTTGATTAATAAATAAAAAAAAAAGGTGTCTAAGTGTCCTTATATAAATTAGCGTCAAATCCCTCTAGAGGTGAGAGGCTTAAATAAATGTCCTGTGGAGTATTTTTTTAACTTCTACCCCTCTTGAATACGCTAATAGACACACATTGTTCTGTTATTGTTTATGGTTGTTTGGTTGTTGTTGTTTGTGTTTTTTGTGCATATCTCTTTCATGTTTGTGTTAACGATTCGCTATGTGATTAAAAAAAAACAACTAAATTCTATGACGTCAAAATGTCTCCATATTGTTTTTATCAAAGCCTTCAATAGGCCTCTTCTTAATGTTACACTTCCTGCGTCAATGTGAACTGTCATTTAGTGTTGAAAATATCGTTCATGACCAGATACTGTTTCTTGTTCTCAGAGTGTGGGAGTCTGCAGGCCGTCGAGTCGTACATATTAATGACCACCGCCCCACTGGAGGTGAACGAGTTATAGTTTTTTTTTGTGTCGACTTAGACACAGACTGTTTTATTGATCCCTTATGGGAGATTTGTCGTGATTACAAGGAGTATTTAGTTTTCAATTAAAAGCGCAAACAAAAAACAAACAGGGAGATGTTTACAGAGGTGTAGTGGGAGGGGGGGGGGCAAAAGAAAGCATGATGCCCCGGCCGCCACCTTCAGAGGGAGGGTCGTTGTGGTGATTGTGTTTGTATAGACTAGTATAGAGCCTTGTAGAAATTACTTGATAGAACCTTGGTTGTTAAGAGTTGTGAATTCTATGTTTATTTACTATTATTTATTATGATTTCATTGGCTGACTAGGTAAAGTGGGGTGACGGCCCTTGAGTTTTTATTATTGTTGTCAGTGGACTAGAGTTTTGTGATTGACTAGTATAAGTACGATATATATTTTACAGTCTGACAGAGTAAGGGAAAAAAAACACGAGTTTTTGTAACATTCGGTTCTAGTCAGGGGTCACCCATGTCGCGACGACCTGATTTAGGTATAATAGAGCGGCTGGCTGTTGTCTTCTTAGAGTTTTCTTTTCTGTAATAAAAGTCCATTTCAGTATGGTGGGAGTCGAGGTCTCAAGAGACGTGTCAACAGGAAGTTTATTTATACATTGCTTATGCGAAACATTCAAGTTTTTAAAAGAAAAGATCGGAGAATGAAAGGGAGTTAATTAGAAGCAAAAGTGTTGTTGTTTTTTTTTCGTGTTCCAGACGTTTCTACTTAACGCCGTTTATCCGGAGGCCAGTCCTTCACAGTATCAAATATCCAGACTGCTTAAATTGGTGTGCGACTTTGTCTGTGCACTCTATAGTTTCCTGACCTTAGTCTATTCTGACTTTCGTATATCACGTGTTTCTGAAACTCACGTGCATAACCCTTTAAATTTTACCCGAATTTTTTTTTTTACATACGGTGCGATAAACTCATCCCCCCCTTTTTTTATTCTTTTTTTACTTCTGATGAAATTTACCCTTTTATAATCTTCGGCAATCGAGTATTCGGACAGATCCTGTTTCCAATTGATCTGGATAATCGACATTGTGTGGTAAAACCAATAAAAGGGGTCTTTCAGTAAATAACTTTGAGCTTCATGTTACTGCTACAAAGGGACATGTTTGTGAACAACTGCCCAGACAGATCTATGTACATAGATGTCTATTTCTAAGCGCTGGTGATGAGTGTGTTGTATGTCTTCTTTTCATGTGTGAATGTTGTCTGTATGTGCATCGATATCGTAAATCTATGTTGTTGTTGTACAGTATTTACGCTGAGGTTGTCAATTGAAGTCAAAACAAATTTCCATTTGTTTGGATCAATAACGTTAAGAATAAGAAACAAATAACTTATTCGTAATCATGTTATAACAAGACAAGAGATATATGAAATTCTCCTTAAGAAATAACACACTTATGTTCTATAAGTAGAAATCACGACAAGATGGAGCACACAATATTAACACATAAGGTAGCTTAATTATAATAATATATGCACTAAAGTACTGAACATAAGATAAGATAAGATAAGATAACTTTATTGATTCAAACAAATGGAAATTTGTTTTGACTACAATCGACAACCTCAGCGTAAATAATGTACAACAACAACATAGATTTACGATATAGATGCACATACAAAGAACATTCACACACGAAAAGAAGACATACAACACACTCACAACCAGCGCTTAGAAATAGACATCTATGTACATCTTGATGATGGCAAAATGTTAATTTTTATATTGGTCATCCAGGGTCTATTGTAGCTGAATTTTTTAAATTTTTCCTTCTTTCATATAATGTTTTCACAGAACTTGATTTATGAATTAACAGTTAAGTTCATCTGTCTGGGAAGTTGTTCACAAACCTGTCCCAATCTTTTTGCTCCTGACAACTCTGTAGCAGCAAAACAGCGTCGTCAGACCGTGACAGGGTGGACTGTTTTGACGTTGATATAATGGCGCGACTCGTTAAAACTAGACTAGGATTTTAAGAAGAATAGCGAAATATAAACAGAATATTTTTGACGGCTTTAAAAGAGAGCTGCAGTTTTTATGGACGTAAAAATTTAGCTTGACGACATTTGACTGTACCCCTCGTTATTATTAAACGTCTTATTCGAAATTCGCAATCAGCTAACTTATATTATTGACCTCTCGTCTGTGTTATTTTATTTCGTCATTTGAGTGTTACCACAGTACCACTGCAAGAGCCGAAGCGCGGAAGGAAAAAAACACTCATTACCTGAACAAATATGTCTGGCTTACTTTGGAAATTTCTATCGTAAGAGCTATCTTCTGAAAATATCGAGAACTTATTAACCAATTAATGTCAACTTTACAGATTTACGCTCTTTTTATAACAGTGTCCTAGCAGGCCTAGCATACTTTTGTAAATGTTAAAAACATTAGACATCAATTTGTAAGAGGCTATAAACATCGCCCAGGACCAATCTCTCAGGCGACTACTTGCCGATCATGAAGCAGGACGGAGTGGGAGGTACTAAGTCTAATCTCTTACTGAAATAGTGTTTAGTAATGCTTAATGTGATGATTATTGATTTCTTCTTGTCTAAAGACCATCCTGTCCCATTAATCGTTTGTCTATAGTTTTGTCTTCTATTGATTAGTAGTTGGCAATACCATTTCCCCTGATACATAATGTTGTCAATTTTGATTTTTTGTTTGTTTGTTGGTTTTTACATGTTCCTTTAGAATTGTAGATGGTTAAATTTAGCCCAAACCTCCCATAGGACCTCGGGTACGGAACCGGTCAGGGTTCGAACCCGGCACTTTCGAGATGGCAGTCCAGTGCCCATACTACACGACCAGGCAGTAAAAAAAAGTTTTTGTTTACTTCAAATGGTTCTGTGTAAAATCAAATGTGTGTGTGTGTGTTTTAGTTTTTAGTCTTTGTTTTTAATTTTATTATAATTACCAGAAAAAAAATGACTTGTCTGTGTCGATTGTTTATTGTTACGTTGTGATGCCAATGTTGGAATTGAGAGGTCTCGACCCATTCATAAGAAAAGCGAATCCTTGTGTTTCTTTGAATTCGGTTATTTCGATACACTGTTATTTTTTAAGTAGTTATGCTGCGGTGGTCAATCGTGGTCATACTGAATTACCATTTGTTTGGACCAATAATCTTATCTTATCCCTCGATATACAAAAAAACAGGGACTCGAGATAACAAGGTCAAGGCATTTAAACATTTTCAACAAAGTGACCAAGACTTTTGCCGAAAATCAAAAACTCTTCGGAACATTCACATTTTTATTTCTTTTTTTTTTTAAAACAGGGGCGTAGCAACGAATTTTTCATCGTTTGGGGCAAGGAGGGTTTGACTTTTTTTTAGAGGCCCCTGCACTTTGCGTAATATTAATTTTTAATGTAAAAAACACTCAATTGGGGGACCCGGGGATTTTCAAATTCTCCCCCTCTTTCCCCCACCCTAGCTACGCCACTGTTTTGAAGAGTCTATTAGTGGCATTTTACGTCACGTGAGACTATCTCACCCTTTGCAGCTTCTTGTGTGACTAAAGAGGCCAATCATTAATACACAACGGTCACAGGTAATCGTCAGGCTTTGTGGTACTTTCGTCTTAAGGCAGGCAGTAGCTATCCAGTGATGCTAAAGAGCCTCTCCTGCAGTCGAGAGTGGTACCTGACCGTTCCAGTTTATGCCAGTTAGCTAGGAACTTATCATATCACCAGTGCCTACCACTTTCCGTAGTATTGTGTTGTTGTTGTTTTTTCAGAGACATTCCTGTCAGATGGAGTGAGTCTCCATTGCTTGGGGGTAAGCCTGGGCGATGAGATGGGCTAGCCACAAGCCAACAAACGTATACAACTCTTTGGCGACTTAAAATAATATAATAGTAGTAATAATTTTAAAAATTAGCCACATAACGACTAGACTCTATATTACAAGAGTCACGGGAAGACGGTTCAAGATGCAAAGGTACAGAGTCACATTTTTATTTTGTGTTAATCTCTGTACTTGTTATTTTGAATTACTTTGCTAAAGTTACTTCACTTTAGTTTAACCAGAGCTATTTTACGAAGCAGGACGTTTTGGCGCCGCCGTTTTGGCGCCGCCGTTTTGGCGCCGCCGTTTTGGCGACAATGTCGTTTTGGCGCCGCCGTTTTGGCGATAGGGACGTTTTGGCGCTAAGTACATTATTTACGTTTATTGTATTATTTATTAAAAAAGAATTATATATATCTATGTTTTGCATGAGTGTTTGTGTTAAGACATAATTTCTAGTCAAAATTATTAAGTTATCATATTTTTTTTTCGTTGGAGCGGGGGGGGGATAGAATATATATTTTGTTTGTCTCGGTATAAAATAGTAAAAAAGCTGTTTGTTATACATTTTTAAACACATATTTAAGCAAAAATAATTAGTAGCTTTCGTACATTATATATGTTATTTGAGCAATTATTTTTAGATCTGTTCCTAAAACCTTCTTTATGTGAGCTATAACAAGTCCATTAATCAATGTGACTTATCATTTACTAAATGTAAATATGTGTTTGTGTTTCACATCATTTTCTTTAATAAGCATTTCGCCTTGTGTATGTGTGTTTATTAAGAGGCACACATGGAGGAACACTTTTATTTTCAAAGTAAAAGTTTTTTTTAAAGATATTACTTTAAAATTAAAAACAAAAACAAAATGAAACAATGATAGACAAAACATTGATGCAATTATTTGTTTACATGAACATTGGTTTATTTAATGACTTACGCGTGAGAGAGGGAAGGGGTAGAGGAAAGAGTATACAAAAGAAGTGAAATGTGAGCGGGAGGATAAGGGGGGATAGGTGTCACAGGTAATGACCAGTCCCAAGGAGATAATCGCCAGACGTATGACGCCAACGACCAGTGCTCGGTGCTAGTCTTATCTTCATTTGTTTAACTGTACCTGCGTCAATGCGAGATGTGTCACCCAAATCACCCCTACCAAATTTCTCAAAATATATCTTTTCAAAGTATTTTAGTGTCGTGAAATTTAATCTATCTATTGTTGCCCCTAGTATTTTTTCCCATTTGTGGATTCACGTTAGAGTTTGTACTGACCACATTCCGTGTCTTAATTTTTACTATGTGTGGAGTTATTGTCATTCTGCGTAATAAAGCTTTAGATGTAAATATGCTTTTTTTTGTTATATTAAATTAAAGTGTGACACTTAGCTAGTACTTATTCAGTATTAATTTCAAATAAACAAATATGTCTTTTAGAAAGACATAGGAAAATGTCATCCAGTACGATTAGCAGAGATCACATACAAAAAAGGGAAGAGGATAGCATGTCATTACCATTCAGGAATCTGACATATTCATGAAAGAAGCAAAACCTTTATATTACAAAAAAAATAATAATCGCTGGACGGTGTTAGAATTCATACTATACATACAATATTATGGTACAGTGAAATAAACATTGTTATAAAAGCTACGCGCTATATACATTATCGTCAAATTATATCTCGCGCCAAAACGTCACTATCGCCAAACCGGCTGGCGCCAAAACGTCTCGGGCCAAAACGGCGTCGCCAAAACGGCGGCTCCAAAAAGGCGGCGCCAAAACGTCACGTACCCGCTATTTTAATGGTGCTCGGGTATTTTTGCTTGAAGTTGGCCAGTGTCATTTGTTGTAGCCGCTTTGTACGTAGATCTGGTAATCTAGTTCTTACTTCGTATGCTGCTATTGACCAGCGTGTGGTCAGTAGGCTTTATATGGGGATTACTCTCTGGACTACAACTACATTGTGGCTAGAGTAATGTGTAGGATAAACAACCAAATACACTTTGCACACGTGGACAATAACGCACGTGCCGCCTTTCCACGTGACTCTAAGGTCAACATAACTGCATTTAAATATCACGTGACTTTCGGTAACTAATCAATACTTTAAATTGTTTCCTTTAACAGCTGTACACGTTTCTTCCGAGGTGAAATTTAAAAAGTCCAAAACCTAAAACATCTGCAGGAATGCTGGAGATAGAAGCGAGCAGGTTTAGAGGCCATCTTGTTTAAAGCCCGTTCCACGGCACCAGGCAGACATGTTTGCTTGTCTTCTGAATTTTTTTGTAAAAAAAAAAATCGATCCGATGAAATCTTCAAGTCATTACGTCAACAACATAACAAAACATTTTGTCCTTTAATGGGGCTCTCGGCGTATTTTCAATGAGACATCTGACGTATCTGTACCGAGACAGATGATGTCTTGAGCGAGACAAATGATGTCTTGAGCGAGACAAATGATGTCTTGAAGGAGACAAGCAGTTTTGTTTTCATTTCTGACCCTGAACTAGAAATCGTACGCCAATAATGAAGACATTTTGATCTTGTTATTCAGCCAGGTCTCCTAATGACATTATTTCTATAACTCAGTTATCCCCAAACTACGGCCTGCGGACCATATCCAGCCCGCAACGCGATAATTTTGTCTTTCCCCGCCCCGTTAAAATGCCTGAGCACAGTGAATAATGAGGCCGCATAAGTTAAATTGACATATTTTTTTTTAATTGATGCGGACCGTTACACGTATGTCGGCAAATTATATAACCCCTAGATGAAAAATGTTGGGTACCACTGCGTCACATACACATTCCTCTATCCTTTAGTCTTTTGAGCACCACACATGATCTGTCGACCGTCTTTCTCCATTCCTCTTTGTCTTTTGCCTTGATCTTTGTGTTGTGCCATTAAAGCATGGAATGGGTTGCCTGAGCTAGCCAGGAAAACAATGAACTTGGCAGAATTTAAGTCACTGGTAAATATGCATGACTGAATGCATGACGCGTAGGACTTAATCATCTTCTTTTTTGAAGTAACGCCTTATAAGATAAGGTAAGATAAGATAAGAATATCTTTTAATGACAGGCCCGTCCATTCGTTGATATTGTTTCTCAATGCTTGCCTCTTCTTCTTTTTCCTGGTACTGTTCCATGAAGGAAGGGAGCCCTAATGATATGACAATAATAATTAAGTTTGCTTTGTTATTTTTTTGTTATTTTTTTTTGGACAATGGTCAGCAGGTTATTGTGGGGCCCATCGCCGCCGTGATCCTGTTTTTAATATCTTCCTTTCTGATACGATATTTGATTTACATTAATTTTTAAAAATGTTCCTATGATTGGACCTCATTGACCAATCGTAAACAATCATTTTGCCACGTGATAATATTGATAAAACAACGAAAAAAACTGCAACATTATAGCCTGTGTGTATTACGTAATTTGTATAGAAGAGATAGAGAATCACGAGGCTAAATGTTGATTGTTTACGATTGGGGAATAAGATCCTTTGAACTTTGTTATGTAGTACGTTTTGATCTAGAAAATATAATGATGTCATTGTTACTTAATTTTTTTTTAAAATCCTTTCTCATTTAGCTTTCTGATTAAAATAAAGTGACAGTTATTTACTTAGAAGATTTAGCAATTCTTCAGAATATTGCTTATAGAAAAGTAAAAAAAAATTATTTTTTTTCGATAAAGTTGAAAATGAAACATCTTGGCCTGGATTTAGGTCAAAAGAGAAATTTGTATTAGTGAATCAAAGGAAGATTATTGTTACAGTTTAATCTATTTATATATTCTGATTATTTTTTAGCGGACAATTTTTTAAAAAAATCTGATTTAAATCCGAAGTCTGTGTGTTTTTAAATTAACACTGTAATTTTTAATACGATTTTTAAGCATAGTTGGTTTTGATTGATTTAAATGCAATACCGCTCATCACTCATCCATTATGAAATCCATAGTGTCTGCTATGGACAAAGGGGGTTGGGGGACGGTACATTCCAGGTATCATCATAGCGCGACTCATGAGGGTCGAGTAACGATTTGCCAGGGGTCACCTAAGACCATTGAAAAATATGGATTGTTTTTGTTGATTCCTCTATTGCTGTGTGTGTGGGTGGAGGAGGGGTCGCGGCAGAAAGGGGAGATAGTAAAAAGGGGTGTAATGATCTTCTCGTTCTGTTGTAATGCTAGTTCTTGCTGTAGCTGATGTATTTCTAAGTTACTTAAGGATACTAGGTGCGTGGGTTTCTTGTGAAGATGTATTTCAATTTCGCGAGTATCGTAGAGAAGACATCACATAACACGAACAAAGACTTGAATACTCAAATAACTAAGTTGACTTCGAGATAAAGTTTAAAATACTAACTTTATTTACAAGATGGGCCACAGTCTAGTCAGAAGATAAAATATGTCTGATCACCCCAAGAGACTAGCAGTAACTGAAATCCTATTACGTCAAACTTAACCTCTAACCCTAAGTCTATGTCGTCATAAAATGTGCGTTCAATGTCGATACCAAAAAGTGCGCAATTCTAAAAGACTAAACTAACTATCTAAAAAATGTGCGCAATTCTAAACTAGCTATCTAACAGGGGTCGCCAAGCTTAAAAGGTTGAGAACCGCTGTCTTAGCACCATCGTAGTAACTTATGTTAGGGAAGAAAATAGGCCAGAGGTGGCCTTACGTAGGGAAGAGAGGGGAAACCGTTCCAGGCCTTTTACCTTCGGGGGAGGGGGAGATTCTTGAAGAGGTTGCCCATCCCTGTAATTATATTATACTAATGACCATGAAAGCTCTTAACATGATATTGTTTGTTTTTTGAAAGACTGTCTTGTTATATAAAATTCTAATTTTTTTTACAAAATAAGACCTTCACTCTCAAAGACTGCTGGTTGAATTTAGTTTACGCTTCCAGGCCCGCTGTGACACTCGAACTGCTAAGGGCGCCTCTGGTTAGGCCAACAGAGATGGAGACATTTATCTACTGGGCGCCCACAACACGTTCTAGCGAGCATGATTTGCACGTGTGGAGTATGAAAGAATGGCTCCCTGAACCCGCCCAGTCCGCAACGGCGTCCATCACGTGGACCATACGAAGGTCTCCGTGATAGCGATCGCACGGTCAGTGGCGGCATACCACCCAGGAACTGCTCTTGAAAAGCCTCGCTGGAATGTTGGTCAAACAACAGATGTGATTTAATACACATCTGGTTAATGGGAAGAAGGCTTCGAACAGAGGAATCGGTTAAGAGCTATATCTCATTCCTGGCATCTGGGTTAAAGGTCAAGAGTCATAGTAGGTGAACTGTATCAGAAATATAAAATATTCATATTAACTATTATATTGTAATAACTTCAAGTGAAAGCAACTCAACGAGGACAACAATGTTTATTTACATGACATGACAGTTACATAAAACAACATCTTTATTCAGCACTGTTTCTCCATCTTGACTCTCAACGTGGGCGGAAGTCGTTATTCTCACAATGTCAATATCCTGTTCTAGTCCGTTCACTAGAGGTGCGAACCTGTGCACTAGCCTGAATGAATGTGCGCAAGTCATGTCATTACAATATTTAGTATAATTACAAAACTAATCTCTATTAATTCTTTAACCAATCAAGTTATTACTCCAACCAATCAGGTACTTTTCTGTATAGCGTTATATCAGTGATCGCCGGATGTTTGCGACGTCATTGGAAAAAACACTGGCCTTGAATTGAGTGTATTATTTTAAAATTATTAAATTAAATAATATTTTTGATATTGATACGTGACAATAACAATACAAGAATCAATCAGAGTAATCAGTTAGTTAACCAATGGACCTCATTCAACAAATGTAAACAAACAACATTTTCTCTATATGTTCTATATAAATAACGCAATACGTAAGGGTGTCAGGTGATCCGTATATTTCACTATTTTATCAATATTATGACGTGACTAAATTTGGTGAATGATGTCCATTAAAAAAAAAAGTAAAGTTCCCCTTTCAGACCTAGTGGTCTATAGGGCAGATGATGTAAAGGTCATCTGATTCTGTCTGTGGCATTTTACGTCTCGTGAGACGATCTTTTCCCTTTGCAACGTCTTGTGTGGCTAAAGAGGCCAATCCTTGATACACAGCTGCGGTTGCAGGTTGGGCATATAAAATCACCAGGAGCAGCTGCATTGTTAGCCTTCTTTCTGCCTCTGTTGTGTATGGCATCTGCAATCCGAGACCCTTCTCTTATGCTCTCTTTCCATGTGGATCTATCCAGTGCTACTTTTTCCCAGCTGCTAGTGTCGATTTCAAAAAGCTTCATGTCACGTTTGCACACATCTGTATACCGTAAAAGTGGGCGACCAGCGGCTCTCCTGCCTTCAATAAGATCGCCATACAGTATATCTTGTGGTAGTCTACCTACTGGCATTCTGCAAACGTGGCCAAGCCAGCCAAGGCGTCTGCTGCTGATAATAGAGCGGATGTCCTGGCACCCTGCTCTTTGTAGCACTTCCTCATTTGTTATTTTATCTTGCCACCTTATTTTTAAGATCCGCCTTAGGCATCGGAGGTGGAAGACATTCAGCTTTTTTTCCTGCCATGAGTATGTTGACCATGTTTCGCTTCCATATAGCAAAGTGCTCATCACGCAGGTCCGGTAGACTAAGGCTTTAGTATTGTTAGTCAGCAATATGTTGTCCCACACTCTTTTCTGCAACCTTGACATGGTTCCCATTGCTTTGGCTATCCTATTGTTGATGTCTTTATCCAGTAGAGCATCGTTGGATATGATGGAGCCAAGATAGCAAAAATGATCAAAAATCTGATTCTGTGGCCCACGGTTAACGAGGGTGTCATGTGGCCAGCACAACGACCAACCGCCTTTACTTTTCCCCAACTAATGTCAGGTACCCATTAGAGCTGGGTGGACTCAAGGGCGCCCGAAAGTCCCGAAATAAAAATCCCAGCCTTCACCAGGATTTGAACCCGGGACCTCCAGTACGGAAGCCAAGCGCTTTACCGCTCAGCCACCGCGCCCTCCATGATGTCCATTGGTGGTACTTAATTAATTTTGTTTTAGAGAGCAGAAAAGAGCTCAAAAGAGACGAAAGTCTACAAAGTCCTCAACACTGACCTGCAACGTCACAACCTATGGGCACTTTAGACCAATAGCTCCTTGCCACGTCACAGGTCTGTACGACGTGGCTACGAGCTATTGGTCTAAACTTCCCACAACTTGTGACGTTGCAGGTCTGTGTTGAAGCCTTCTGTAACACTGTCATCTTGAGAGAAACAGTAGAAATTAAGTGGTTCTCTCCCTTAGATAAGCTTTGGCTTTAAAATATTTACTTTCTTTCGCTTGTTAAATACAGGGCTCTAGCATACACAGACATGCACACACACACCGTGACCTCCGTGACCTCAGGCCAAAAGACTGGTTTGTGACGTAGTAGGTCGGAGACCATTGTTTCTGATCGTAACCAGAGCCTGGCTGCGTGTTAGCATTAGCGCTTAGGCGAAGTGTTGTAGTAAACTGTAACACAGCCAACGTGTAGTTGTTGTCCCGATGACTATAAACAGACGTATTATTAAAGTAGACTAATTACTATGTATTTACTATAGACACACTAAGTGATTGAAGATTGCCTTGCTGCGTGTTAGCATTAGCGCTTAGGCGAAGTGTTGTAAACTGTAACACAGCCAACATGTAGTTGTCCTGATGACTATAAACAGACGTATTATTAAAGTAGACTAATTACTAGATCTAGACTTTATGTATTTATTTACTTAGTAGGCCCTTTAAACACTAATTGAAAACTGCCTTACGTATTATTATTAAACTAGACTAATTACTAGATCTAGACTTTATGTTTTACTTAATATACACACTAAGGTGACTAAGTGATTGAAGACTGCCTTACGTATTATTAAAGTAGACTAATTGCTAGATCTAGACATTATGTATTTATTTAACACACACACTAAGTGATTGAAGACTGCCTTCTGCGTGTTAGCATTAGAACTTAGGCGAAGTGTTGCAAACTGTAACACAGCCAACAAGTAGTTGTTATCCTGATGACTATAAACAGACGTATTATTTAAGTAGACTAATTACTAGATCTAGACTTTATGTATTTACTTATATTATACACACTAAATGATTGAAGACTGTCTTGCGTGTGTTGTAAACTGAACTGTAGCACACCTGGATGAATGTTTACATCAGTGCTTACTAAAGTGATTAGGCAAAATGGTATAGTTTGTAACTCACCAACATGTAGACATGTATGTTATGACTATAAACAAAATTTTACCTACATATACCAGTATATTATTAGAATTTAAAATTCACAACTTCATGTATGTACACAGAATACAATATTGATAGCAAGCATCACAACAGAAATAACACACAAAGTGAAAACAAATGTGTGGTGCTATATAGCAATTTTATTTGCAGACAAAATATACCACTTTAAAGAATTAAGTTTTTATCTCAAATGCTTAATGAACATATTAAGAGAAAAAATATATTTTATATTGCAATAATTTAAAATACACTATTGTAAAATGATTTCTAAAATTGCAACAAACTATAGTTTTGACCAAGTACTTTATTGCTTTTGTATACTATCGGCCATAAATTGAAAAACCATATGCATATATTTTAAAAGTTGAACACTTTCAAGTTCATTTCATTTCAAAGTGTTAGAAGTTTTAAGATGTTTTGATTAATGATTAAAATTAGGAAAGTCAATAGAAATCTTTTATCTTTCTGATTTACCCTATTGTATCTTAAACATTAAAATATATGTACATGGTCAATAACAAAAAAACAGGACCTATTAGCAGGAATCTGCAGGATGTGGATAAAAAATGCCTAATTTAGTAAGACCCATAAAAAGTGACATGGTCTTCTTAATGATGACCTTATTACACACACAAAATTTAGTCATTTCATAAAAGTCAATTTAAAACATTTAATTTAATCTCATTTTTTTGTTAGAGTACTTTTTTTAAAATGTTTTTTTAATAGTACTATTAAACTGTTAGTATTGATAGTATTGTAGGTTAAATTTTTTGTAATAGAAATTTGTTCTATGAGTTAATTTATTGATAAAATTGATATTGAGTAAATTAATTGATAAATGTAGGATACGGTTTTAGCTAGTTGCTTATCACCTTTACAAAATACTTAAATTTGCTTCTTTAAAAAAAAAAACGTACCAAGAGATGTACCAAGAAAAATATAATATATAATATAATATATACTACCTCAGCTGGACCAGAACCTTTACAATGTACATAAATCATACACTCCTCTTGACAAAGAACATCCAAAATGAAGACATTTATATTCGTACAGTATCTTGAAATCAATGATGCCTCCTTCAGTCTAAATGACTATGATTCAACTCGAACACTTTTTTATATGGTTGTGGAGCCCTACTTAGGAGAGATACTCCTGTCCACATATATTGTGGATCAAATTGGTATTCGCTTTGGTGGTGGAGGAGCCTGCCATTTTTCATATGGCTGGCTTTTCTTCAAGAGCACAGACCCATGTTTTCAAAATCTCTCTCGAAACTAGTGCCGTCTAGTGTACAGAGACTTTACTCTTTTCTTCAATGCACTCTCTATTCTTTCATGTATAGTACCTAGGCCGCAATACTTCATTGTCTTCAAAAGGTTAATGGCAGATCTGAAAGTGAAATATAGTATACTATAAATATTTTTGAAATGAAATGCAAACAGTAAATATATAACATAATAATATCTAACATTTACTTGAATAATTTGGTACACATATGACAGATCTTATATTGGCTAACATTCAATCTGTACATAGATCTAGTAACTG
>JADKLZ010019686.1:21232870-21244611 GCA_021533235.1 Biomphalaria straminea
AACCTGCGATGATATTCGAGCTTCTCAAAGGGCGATGAATATTTGTGGCATGCAACCAGCATAAAAATTTGAATTATTCAACCAGCGATGAAATTTGAGTCATTGAGCTAGTGATGCAAATCTGTGTCGTTCAAAAGACGATGCAAGTTTCAATCATTCTACCAGAGATGAAAGAATATAACAAGTTCATTTTCTCTTCAGGGTTAAAAAACAATAGTAAAGAATTGTTTGGGGAAAGACACTTAGACAGTCATGTAAAACTTTAACGTTTGGTACATCTACCTGCGAATCTCTCTGTTACTCTCAGTACACAGTTAAAAGGGAAGGAAAAGATTGGTGTTAAGTTGCTGGGGGGTTTATGTTATTTATTACTTTATTTGTGGGACGTAGTGGTTGAATGGTAAAGTGCTTCTAAGACTAAAACTGCTTTATTGATCCTTATGGAAATTTGTCGAGATAACATGGACTCTACTCTCATTTAAAGACAACACAACAGAAACATACGCATAAACAGAACAGACACGACACAAAGAGTTCATTCAGCGACTACACAAAGGCATCTTGGTCCTTTTCGTGTTTCCTGATCTACAAGTGGCGTTGATATACAATAGTCCTACATAGTCTTATCCAAATTTCTTTTTAGAGTAGTAAAAAAAAAGTGTCCCCTTCAGACCTTGCGATCCATGGGGCAGATGATGTTAAGGTCATCTGTTTCTTTGGCCAACGGTTAACGAGCAGGGTGTTATGTGGCCAGCACAACGACCAACCGCCTTTACTTTCCCTAACTAAAGTCAGGTACCCATTAGAGTTGGGTGGACTCAGGGGGCGCCCTAAAAATCAAAAAATTCAAAATCCCCGTCTTCACCGGGATTCGAACCCAGGACCTCAGGTTCGGAAGCCAAGCGCTTAACCATTCGACCACCGCGCCCCTCGTGTTGGAGTGTTTTAGAACTATTTTAGGGAAAGAAAAGTTTTATAATAATTGTATGCAACCCCCCCGCCCCCACCGGGGGGGGGGGTATTATTTTTTTTTTTTACTTTTATTGTCAACGAGAATTAGTTCCTGTCACGGATGAATGTGTGTATATGTGTATAATCAAATTTTACTTCTTATGTCGGAATGCATGAGTGAATGACCGGAAGTGTGCAAGTGTGCACGAGGATGGTGGCCAGTGTGTGATTAAAAAGAATAAAGTTTGTGCTTAGTGATCTGACCTAGTTATTTTTGTGTGTTATTGTTAGGGTTAGGGATCTTGAGGGACACCTAGACGATTGAGGAGAGACTATTGAACTGCTTTGCGAAGGTATTTAAGACCCAGTAGACTGGGCCACTGCCTCTTTGTCCATTAGCATTGAGCAGATCACTAGATATTACTTTTATAGTGTAACCTTAACTTTTGTTTCTAATATCAGGTGGCCGTGCCTTGCTCGGTTAAATAATTATTAATCTGAAGAGTTGCTTTAGTGTTCTGTTAGTTCTAAATGTAATTGTACATGGCGATTAAATATAAAGTCTCTTAAGTCTTCCTACAGTCTAGAGTCTAGACCACAGCTCACGTCAGTCTTATAGATTTACAATCCATCTTTTCCATAAAACTATTGTAGGCCTACTATTATTGTCTTGGAAGAAAGTCTTTGCAGTGTAACTTCTCAGATGATTACGTTCAGAAATTTAATTATGGAATTAGTATATTCATTATGGCTTTAGTATGAAACACCATGTGGCGCAACTATCTACGTTATAGGGTAAAACAGGCACTTTTTGACTAAAATGGCGCATGTTTTCTTAATAGACTTAAATAATTGCATTAGTTTTCTAAAGAAAGGTTTCCGTGGGGCACCTCTGTTACGCCGAACAATATGTTCGTCCCCCATACAGGATACGTTCCCTGCCCTTTTCGACTTTCGGACTATAAGAAGTTCATACCGGCTTTTGCTATCCATGCCAATGGTTCTATAACACGGGACAGTAGACACCGAAGCATGAACACGTGGTAATAATTCACCAGCAAAATAATAATAATAATAATAAGGCTTTTCTTCGAGTCCAAAGCTTAATCAGGATTGCAGTTTTTCCCGTGGCTACGCAGCCCCAGCTATGATCTACATATTTCTCACTTCCAAGTCAAGCATAACTATTGTCCGCCGGTAGTCGATTACGATTTTCTTTTCGCGTCTGCGTCTGTTCTCGGCAGTAGATTTTCTTTTGGTCTCAAATGTGTATCCGCGCCCTTTGTGTAGATGGAATTCCTTAAGTCCGATAGTTACGCTGGACAGAGCAGTATCCTGTACGGGAGACGAATCTCAGAGGAACGCATGCCAATGGCAGTCTTTTGGTATCTTTAATTTAATTACTTTTCTTTCATAGTTCTATAATAAATCAATCAATAAGATGGTGCGCAAATGTTTAATTAGGTCAATGATTCGTTAAAACTCGTTCTTGTTAGCAAAGAAATATTTTAGTGTACTACGGTAAGCATAGCGACGTAAGAAGTGTTTTTCCCGTACACGTCATGGAAAATTTTCATTCATAAAACCTTCGAACCAAAATTAATTTTTCGATTTTGAGACATATTCAAATCAAAATAACGGTCGAACTCGAGTTTTCTCAATGTGGCCAATGAGTTCAGAATTTTTTTTCTCACTATATATATATATATATACAAGAATTGCTTGCTTAAGAGTATAGGATGACACAGTGGCTTATTTAATTTGTCATATTTTTTTAAATTTATTTTTAGGCCAGTAAACTTCAGGCCATTTCCTTTTTTTTTTATTAAAAGCAATCCTTATAGAATTTTAGGATTCGTAATCATCAGTAAATTATATTCCTGGAGCCTCTAGGATCTATAATTGGTAGCAAAATAATTCGGCACCAACCAATACCGTTGGACTAACTGGCCAGTACAAGTGTCACTGTTCTTATGACCTAATACTAGCACCAGGTCACTCTTCCAAATGAGATCTATCTGAATTATAAATTTCTACAATTCTAGTGACCAAAGCCTGGTAAACTTAGTCATTAGTAACCTCTGTAACGGCAATCGGTAGTGTTAAATGAACGGATTATATTTGATTAGTAAACTCTGCTAGATAAGAAATCGACAATTAAAAAAATTAACGGAATTATTCAAGATATTAAGAAATGTTGCAAGGCTGGACAAGTCACGCCTCCAGCTTCCGTAAAATTGTGGACCTATGTAGGCGTGGTCAAAGGTCAGACAAAATGAAGTGTAACACATCTAATGACACACTGAGTCACTATCTTGCCTTGTCTTGTACTTTACAAGGCCGAGATAATGATTGACACTACTTATGTGTGTTTTCAGTCAAAAACTATGTCGGATTCAAGAATCACTAAAGATAAGACTAGCGCTAAGTCAGAATGTAGACAATGCAATTGGATCAAAGTCATAATGGAGAGAATTAAACCCCACATTTTGTTCAGGCCGACAGTTGCTGTCCAGAGGAACTTTGAAATATTTATTTGAGGTCTCGTATGTTCTGGTCGTCGCCAAGATGCTCTTGTTTCTATGTTTAATGTCGTTTAGTGGTCTAGGTGTTAACGCAGAAGGGAATACGACAGTGGGTGTTAGTTCGAATCTCACCTGGTGGCAGAAAGGAGTGTTTTATCAGATCTACCCACGGTCTTTCCAGGACTCGAACGGAGATGGTGTTGGTGATTTGAAAGGTAAGGGTTACATGACACATTAAACAAATATATTTTTTTTGAATTATAAACGTGTAAGGTTAACAAGAAGACTCGAGTAAGTGGTTCATCTTTCTTTTACGTCCTTCCCCTCGCTTTTCTCTTTTTTATCTAATCTCTTCTTTTCTCTTTCTCGTTCATTTCTCCTACTTTCTAAACAAAATCTTTTTCATTCCCTACCTTTTTTGTATCATGAATTTCTGTTATTACTTCTTTCTACTTTTTCTGTAGTACTTTAATACGAAAACTAGATACTAAACTTTCTCTCTTTCCACCCTTGTCTGTTTCTTCTTTTGTTACGTACTATCTATTCCTCTCTCTCTTATCTTCTTTCTTTTTCCCTTGCTCCTCTCTCTCATTCCTCTTAGTTATCATCTTTTTTTTCTCGTCTTCCTCTTTATCTTTTTTTTTTCTCTTTCTAAATTATTTTTCTTTTTTTTTCTCATTTTCATTTCACCCAAGACATCTCACTGTTTCTCTCTTACTCTGTCTTCTTTTAAAATCTATGTCCTCATGTATACGATTGCGCAATAGACCATTCATCATGTGTGGCCTTGTTTTCTATAAATCATATTATATTT
Organism: Biomphalaria straminea; assembly: GCA_021533235.1. Taxonomy (NCBI): domain Eukaryota; kingdom Metazoa; phylum Mollusca; class Gastropoda; family Planorbidae; genus Biomphalaria; species Biomphalaria straminea. The sequence continues at coordinate 21,237,161 of JADKLZ010019686.1, forward strand.
TATTTTTATATGTCGACCTATATTTGTTAAAAAAAAACAAATACTCATTAACCCATAATGAAAAATTTTACATAAACATGGTTCTGTTCTACAGTGTTACATACCCAAACCAATTATACTTGTGAATTTGTGAAATAATTTTGTTTATTGTTTTGTTTTTAGTACTTCTAATAGTAAATATTTCACTAGCACATTCTGAGCAGAAAACGTGTTGGCCTACACTATATCCGCTAACGTAGAGAGTAATGGAGACATGAGATGACCTTCTGAAATGACATTCTGAATAAAGGTAGAAAAAAAACAACTTGTTGCAGGTATCACTACCAGAATCGGTTACCTGAAAGACCTTGGTATCGACTGTGTCTGGCTGAGTCCAATCTGTCGATCTCCGATGAAAGACTTCGGTTACGATTGTTCTGATGCGGAAGATGTGGATCCAATCTTTGGAAATCTAGAAGACTTCAAGGAACTTTTAGCTGAAGTCCACAATCAAGGTGTGTCTATGTGTCTCTGTGTGTGTGTGTGTGTGTATGTGTCTGTGTGTGTAGATCATGAAATTTCATTAAAACCCATACTTCCTGATTTTTTTTTCTTTTCTAAATTGAGTTAGTCGGTTCAAAGATGTTTATCTTCTTTGCTTTTATTAATTTTTCAATTTTTCCACTTTATAAAGTTACAATTACAATGCTATTATTTTGAAGATCTCTAATAATTTAAAAACTTTTGCAACATTTTTTTTCTTCTGTTTTTTCTTTGTTATAATATTTGTTCTGTTTTTTCTTTGTTTTGTTTTCTGTTGTGTATAATATTTTCTTTTTTTTTTTTTTGCCATGCCAGATTAAGACTTGTCTAAAAAAATTGACAATTGAAGATTTTCACGATAAAATGGCCGTTGTCAAGGACACCTAACTAAACGCCACTGATGAAATCTAAATAAAAAAGAAATGAGCTATAGATTAAACAGTTTCTCAATACATAGCAGTTGCTAAGTATCTACTCTCCTAGAGTACAGTTGATCTTTGTATCTACTCTACTAGAGTACAGTTGATCTTTGTATCTACTCTCCTAGAGTACAGTGGATCTTTGTATCTACTCTCCTATAGTACAGTTGATCTTTGTATCTACTCTCCTAGAGTACAGTGGATCTTTGTATCTACTCTCCTAGAGTACAGTTGATCTTTGTATCTACTCTTCTAGAGTACAGTTGATCTTTGTATCTACTCTCCTAGAGTACAGTGGATCTTTGTATCTACTCTCCTAGAGTACAGTTGATCTTTGTATCTACTCTCCTAGAGTACAGTGGATCTTTGTATCTACTCTCCTAGAGTACAGTGGATCTTTGTATCTACTCTCCTAGAGTACAGTTGATCTTTGTACATCAGTTGTCGAGCTGTTATATCTGAAGTGGTTGTGGGCTTTTGCCTCTTTTCTTCCCTCTTCTTTTGGTCACTGAGTGTAGCACTTGCTATTGGCCTCTTTTTTTGAGCATTTTTTTTTCAAACAAAAATTTTATTTCAATAAAATTAACCTATATTATTGATACTAATGATAATAATATAGACTTTTATACAAGCATTTGAATACATGTACAAAATGGGCAAGAAGCATCTCAAGGATCTATATTGCATCGATTTCTAAATAAAAAAAAGATTAATGTCAAATATATTTACCTTCCCTTCATTGACTATTAATATTTTCGATTGCCTCCCTTGAGATCTGGAATCTCTTCTGCTAGAGTCAGCATTCTGAGAGTACCTTATTCCGACAACATCTCCCCGACTGACCTTAGTCACGGGGCGTTATATTATAGTCGTACTAAAAGTATTTTCTTTATTATAATATTTGGCATTGTATGTTATAAGATGGCAATATCTTAGTTGCATTAACTCTTTTTCTCCTAATCGACGATGCCAACGTTGATTTGACCCCCATTATACTAAATTAATTTTTTGGATTTATAAACTTTGTGTAACAAGAGCATGCTTTCTCTTAGGATTTGATACCAAATATAACATTTTCTGATAACAAAAAAAAAATTATTGAGGTTTATTCATTACACTATAATGCAATACAAATGAGCAAAATGAATTATATTATAAAAAAAAAAAAATAATTATGCTAGGAATAAGGTGTAAGAGCATTTTTTACAAACATAGTTACAGAATCTATAAAATGTTGGCATAATACTGGGAAGATTGTCTAAACATTAACTTAAAATAATACTATAATAATAATAATACTATTGTAATTTATTGTTTATGAAATAGAATTTCTTTTTACAATTTTTAAAAGTGTGTGGTTTTCAACAATCGAATAGTAAGAACATCCGTGCACTTTTTTCTAATAAATGTCAATAAACTAAGAAATGGATTTATTAATTTGCTTTTCTTATAATTTTATGAAAATAACGAAAAGCTTGTACATCACAAAAGAGATACAAGACACCGATAGCAAAGACAAACAGACACAAAAACTCTTTTGTTCCTCTGGCAATCAGATCATTAAATAGAACCAATCTAATGTAAACTTTCCATATGTAAATTGTGAGTGAGTCTGGTGTGAATGTACATTTTTTAGAATAATGTTTTGTTTTGTATAATGCACAAATTGTAAGACAAATTTCCTTACGGACAATAAAGATTATTATTATGTTAGAAAAGAACGAGTATTCTTTCTCTGGCGGAGCCAGGGTCGAGTTTCGTTAAAGGGAGACAAAATTCATCGTATTCCCTTTATCAGTTTCGTCTGAGGAATTTTCTGGTGATGTGGCAGGTCTGCAGCAGTACCGCCCTCTGACAGGCAACGAGAATGTTCCTAGGAATGCCCAGAGCCTTGATCCCAGGTACCCTCAATCAAATTTTCAAAGTGAGGTGTATGTTGGTATCGTAAAGCAGATATTCAACAAAGCATACAAAAGTGGGAAAGATCCATATCTCGCTATGCTCGAGTATAGAAATACTCCAATAAGTGGACTGCCGTATTCACCATCACAACTGCTGATGAGTAGAAGACTCAGGGACATAATTCCAACTGATCCCAAACTATTTGAACCATCGATAGCTGAAAATGCAGAGAGATTACTCAACGAACGACAGATGAAAAGCAAAGTAAAATACGATGCAAAAGCAAGACTACCTAAAGATTATTCTGTCGGAGAGAAGGTGAGAGTGCGTCTAGGACAAACATGGCAGAAAGCTGTCGTCATTAAGAAACATCCATCACCCAGATCTTACATCATAAAGACAAATGATGGAAAAACCTTCAGAAGAAACCAACGGTTTTTAAACAAGAGTTTTGATGAAGACATCTCTGGGTACTATGATACTGACGAAGACAATGAACAACAAACTGTTAAAACAACCGAAACAGACAGTTATAGACCAACGTCTAGAGAACTTGTCGTGCCAGTCAAAACAACCAGAAGTGGCCGAGTTGTTAAGATTCCTTCTAGATATCAGTAGGCCCTATTAAGAACTTTAAAAGGAAGGATGTGCTAATATAAAATATATTACGTCATTGTTTATTGTTTATGTTTTAAGTGAACGTAAAAGATAGAGCGGAAATAAAAGAGTTCTCCATGTCTACCTTAATGAAGACAGTCTCGTTACATTATTTATTGTTAAATTGTAAAGTCTACAGTAGTTTATTAATCTGTGACAACAGAACATATTATTATTATTATCACACATCGGCATCAAAACATGTCATCGTTTTTGGTTCAGATTAATATGTCATCATTAAACATTGAATGAGGTTGTTTGTAAGAGTATCCCATATTACAAAATAATGGGGATTGATTCTAAAAGAGCATCCCATTCAACATATCGCAATTTATTAATTTACCTTCTAGCGGGTATAGCTAAAAGGTTTCAATTAGACTCATCACTAGATTTAGGTATTTTAGATCAACAGATCAGTGTGTACTGTCACGTTCGTCCAGTGGTATATTGGCCCCTACGTGTACTGCCTAGGTTATTAACTATAACTTATATTTATACAATTAAGCTAATGTATGCAAAACAAGGTTTAAAGTCGCAGGTAAACATATATACAACGTTTATTGACATGAGTAAAATAAATGTGTAAATAAATGGCCATTAACTCACAGGCCATCTCAACACAAAATAAGCAAAAGTTAAACATTCAAAAATAGTATGGCAAACCGCCCTAGTCATATTTTACAACTAAACACACAATCTATTGTCAAATCCGGGAAATTTCAAACCAGTGTAAACAAACATGAAGGTCACAGGCCTCAGGTCAAAACACGACCACTTTTGGCCACTCTGGGGTTACAGGCTTCAGGCTGACAATAGCCACTTTCAGCCAAAAAAAAACAAAGGGTCATAATAAACTATTAAACCTATGAGCATACAAGCTTCATAAAATCCCACTTATAGACATCCATTCGGTAAAGCCTATCTGATGATTCAATACAGGTTGAAATCCCTCAGAGTCAAGGCTACAAAAATGTCACATTTGGGAGTACCCCAGGATGCATAACATCAGGGTAAAACATACTGCCTGGAAATCATTCGAGGCTATATCTACTAATTAATACATTATATAAAATACAATAATGACCAAATATAAACTTAGCCCAAAGATCTCCAGAGCAGGGCACACTTCTCCCGAGTACCCAAGACACACGACCGCTAAGAGAAACAAATACAATGGGTCAAGTGGTCAAGCTGGTAACTCAGGAGCAAGTGACAACTAAACATGGTCTACATGCCCTTATATTAACTTCCTAAGGGGAATCACTCCTGTCTATACTCCACATTAGGTCACAGTCTTCATTAAATAAACCGGAAAACCAATGACTTGGTAGAGCATTAGTCTCTAATCGACTAGAGTCACTAGACTAGAACTTCAGCACAATACTTTGCTTTTTTTCTTATCTTATATAGTACAGACGTTACTTCAAAAAAAAAGATGATTACGTCCTACGCGTCATGCATTCAGTCATGCATATTAACCAGTGACTTCAATTCTGCCAAGTCACTGGTTTTCCTAGCTAGCTCAGGCAATCCATTCCATGCTCTAATAGCGCTAGGGAAGAAAAAGCATTTGTACAGATTTGTTCTAGCATATGGGACGAGGAATGTGCCTTTATCTTTGTGTCTTTCTGTGTATTTTATTAAGTTTTGTAGGCCTATTTGAAGATTATGGCTCAGTGTTTTATGTATAATTGCTACTTTACTTTTGAGTCTTCTATCCTGAAGGCTTTCTAAATTTAGTGATTTTACTGAAGGTCAAATGTAAATATTCGTTTGTTATGAATCTCACTGCTCTATTTTGTGTCTGTTTCAGTTTCTTAATGTTTTCTTGAGTTGAGAGGTTCCCAAATGGAGGATGCATATTCGATTATTGGCCTAACCAAGGTTCAATAGCATTTAAGTTTTATGTTCTTATTTGATTTATATAATTTTTTTTTCATAAACCCTAATGCGTTGCTTGATTTTTGATAGTTCAGACAATATGGGGATTCCATGACAGTTTTTTCATTTATTATTATTATCCTTTTAGAAGGAATAACTAACATACAAGATTAGTGACAATAAATGAAGTCTTGAGATCTGAGTGCTATAAAGTTTGATATCATTATCAATGCCTCGTTCTATTTCTATCATTCCTGCTACTAAACCATCTCTTTTCAAAATACAGTATGTTCTTTTTACACTCGCCAGGACTGAAGCTAATTGTGGACTTCGTACCTGGCTATACCAGTGACCAACACATTTGGTTTCAGAAGTCAATCAGACGTGAAGGGAAGTACACCAACTATTACGTCTGGGACGACGGCAAGTTACTGGACAATGGGACACGCGTCCCGCCAAATAACTGGGTAATTTGTACTTTGTATTTTTTTTTAACAAAACTTGTATTAACTCACTCTATCGGTCCGGTTCGAATCTTGTGCACGCATTTCTTCCATTTCCCATTCTCGGACCAAGTTGAAACTCTGCACAATTATTGATTATCGAAGACAATACACCAATCAATTAAAATATAACCAATAAGTCAATGAATTAGTGGTAATTAATTAATTTTGTTTTATATAGGAAAGGATGATAGATCTTGCAGTATTAAGTGATATTTCAGTCATTGTACAGTTATTTCCCTTTTTTATATAGTGGGAGTTTTATTTTATTATGATTTTAGATATATTTATTATTATTACTATTATTATTGTAACTGATTTGTAGTGCTCATCTTTCGTTCTCCCATGATCTTATCAATTACTTTTGTCGACATTTGAGGAAACGATATGTGGGAACATTTTCCCGTCTGGTGTTTGGTGGCTTAGCAAACTGGGATCTAGTCTTCCTTTAATTCGGGATTTGAACTCCAGCCCTATGTTACGTAGCCAAGTGGTGTATGACGCAGAGGCTGACGTCCCACTAAAAATAAATAATTCTTTCTATAATATGGATGATTTGTGTCCATTTAAATTTTCCTTTGTGTTTTGGGAGTGCATTAGCCGAGTACTTGGCGATGTCCAGTCTGTCCAGTAGTTCTTGAAAGGAGACATTATCAGTACCTAACAGGTCACGAAGTCATGGTCACGAGGTCATGGTCACGAAGTCATGGTCACGAGGTCATGGTCACGAGGTCATGGTCACGAGGCTCATCAGGCTAATGGATAGGTGAAGATAAACAATTAATGTTCCTAAACTATGTTTTTTTTTTGGTCTGTCTTTAGTCTGTTCACTGTTTTCCGTCTGTTAACTGTTATTCTTGTGTCCATTTTTTTGGTCTACCCCGGCTTGTTATTTTCACATGCCATATCTGGATACCCGACTGTAGTACTTTCTTTTTATCGGACGGTCCCTCGAGGTTTCGCAAGTAGCTCGCTAAGTTTTGAATGAATTCAGGGGAAACAAGAAAACGTCTTCCGGTTTTTTAGCGCTGACTAGAAAGAGTCATGGTGAACACCCTTTTAAATATTAGCCGATGTTAAGGATTTTCTTCGAATAACCAGGAAAAAAAGATTAGAATCTCTTCATTGACGTTATGTTTAATAGTCCACATCAACTAGGATAGCTTCCTTCTAGAGTACAGACTATTACAGGGTTCAGTTCCTTTTAGCTACATCAAATACCCCGCAGGTGCCAGACCGACGATCGAGCAAAACTGGTGGGGGGGAGAGTCCTACTCGTACTTTCCAGATTTAACTGCTTGAAAAACAAGTATAAGTCAAATGAACTGGAGATGAAGAAGAAAGTGGAGTTAAACAGACTTTATAGTGGAGAAGTGTGTAACTTTCAGACTTTAAATATCATCAGGGAACTTTGTATTAGATTGACATGAGATGTCTGATCAGTGCTACCTTATCTGCACTACCTTATCAGTACTACCTTATCTGCACTACCTTATCAGTGCTACCTTATCTGTTCTACCTTATCAGTTCTAACTTATCAGTGCTACATTATCAGTGCTACCTTACC
>JADKLZ010019686.1:21253398-21278589 GCA_021533235.1 Biomphalaria straminea
TTTGCTTGATTTCAAATTTAATTTGGATAGAGTTTATTTTAATTTTGGCTAGAGTTTATTTTAATTTTGGCTAGAGTTTATTTTATTTTTGGCTTTAGTTTTTCATTATTATTATTATTATTTTATCTTTGACTTTTTCGAAAAACTTTGGCTTGATTCTTGTCTTAATTTTGGTTAGAGTTTTTTTTTCTTTTTATTTGGAAAGAGTTTATTTTAATTTCGGTTTATAGATTCTAGGAGTCTTGTTTTCCTTAACTGAGTTGGCTGCCTGGTCGAGTGGTAGTTACTCGGGACTGTTGTCTCGATGGTTTCGTGTTCGAGCCCATCTCCCCGCCGTAACCCCTCTACTTTCCTTCAGGAGGTCTGGGCTAGAACGTAATAATCTTCACGTCTGAAACTTGCACAAGTCAATACAAAACTTAACAATCTGACATTAAAATTCCAATCTTCGAGATTGGAACTCGGGATCTCTCGGTTCATAAGCAAATAGCTTTAACATTCAACCACCAAGCCCCCTTTAATAATCTGGTTTTCTATAAATATGAACCAATTTTTCACCTAATGTCTCTGAAAGGAACAGCTTATACCATCACCAGATTCTGAAAACCAGATCACATTGTCTTAAGAAGATAGTTAGAAAGATACACAAATTCAACCAGTTTAATCGGATGAAGATTTTATTGCATATTTAATGCCATATTTTGCGTTATATACAACCAGTACTGGATTTAACCCTTTAGGTAACATAACCTATAACTTAAGGCCTCCAGTTGGCTTGTTGCCCCCAATATTATTTTAAAGAAAAAAGCAAAGGAATAAATGTCCGTATGTTGATGACAAGGGGCCTCATATCTCAAATATCTTACGGCCTTATCAATTGTAAATCCGGCCTTGTAAAATAACATGTTCATTCTTGATAGAAGGTATTCAATTGTCTAGTTCAATTACGAATTTGTTCAGGGTGTAAATGTTATACCTTTTAAAGTGTCGTCTAACTATAATCCATGGGTTGTAAGCTACATCAAAATATTAATGGTAGGAGATTAGAAATTACTCTCTCATCTGACTTGCATTGTAGTGTTCGCTTAATCAAATCCCTAAACTTTCTCTGGTCAGAGGGAGTTCTTGCATTCTTGTATAATATCCAACCAGCGACACTTTTTTGGTGCTCTTTTAACTGAAATCACTATATAAAGTCTTAATTAATAATCCCATTGAGAATGTATGAATACCAACTGTAATATCCCATCAGCTATCTTAAATTTTACTTTTCTGTTTAATGCGTTGTTTAAAGATTTCAGAAATTAAGGTCATTACCTCCTAGACCAGACATTCTGTTAGTGTTAAAGGCAGGAATGACAGCGGACAGGATTTGAACCCTAGACTAGAGACACAACGACCCGGCGTATACCACACCACAAAACAGCCAGCCTCCAACCTGATATTTCAGAAATGACAGTTACGTTATCTGGAAACCTCTGCAATAATCGTTGACTGTTGTCATTTCGTGATTGTTACTTAGGTTTCTCTCTAAATCTTGAAACAGACTGCCGTGTTATTTCAGCTTCAGAGAAATCAAAACTCTTCTGTAAAATGTTTTTTTTTTTCAGAAATTACGTCATGGAAGAAAGATGATACTGTTTCCTTGACCAGTCTAAAGCTTGGGTCGGGCGATGGTGTAGTGCTGAGGGTTAAACCCCCCTCTGACTCGGAGTTAATCGGCTGAGTTTGTACATATATAAGTAATGTAGCAGTCTTACAACCTTGTCGTGTATCACTTATATTTTATATTTCTCTTATATTATAAAGAATATCATTTGTACATTGTTGTCACCTCTTTGTTATTATCATTTTGGGTGTTGTTATTTTTTTAATTTGCCAAGATTAAATCATTACTTTGAATAGTCGCTTTAAGAACCATTTGTACAATTCTTGCAAAGTCTTCACGAGTTTAAAAAAAAAAATTAAAGTCTCTGACGATTTTAATAGAAAATTTATATTTTATGGATTTAAAAATACTAAGCTAATTTAGCCACAAATAGAAAACTCATTTATTAGTTATTAAGATGGTGAGTTGTAACTCTTAACAGTAGCCATTAGTTTCATTATTAAAAAAAATTGTTGAAAACTTTCTTTAGGTTTAATGGACCTCATTCACCAAACGTAAACAAACATTTTTTCTATATGTTCTATACAAATTACGCAATACGTAAGGCTGTCACGTGATACGTATTTTTCACTATTTTATCAATATTATAACGTGGCTAAATGTGTTTATTTACAATTGGTGAATGAGGTCCATTGACAGTATTGTATTTTGGGACATTGTATTATCCGACAAAGTGACAGGTGACAACAGTTTCATTGTGACTGCTGCTTTTTCTTTCCCTGGTACTTCTAAATGTAATACCTAACAGTTCCTTCGTATTCACATATATAACTATTTAATGCATTTTCCAAGCAAGTATTTATATTCGTTCATAGTGTTTATGAATTATGGGTAACGTTACACGCAATAGATTTACACATGAAATGCTTGCAACGCAAAATGCAGTTTTTTGACTTTCTAAATTAGAAAACAGAAAGAGCAGCATCGTCGAAATTTGGCGTTGAACTTATAGTAGATTAAGACGTTGAAACATGAGTTTAGCATCTGGGCAGACGTCATGACGTTCACTTCCGCCTGGATTATGTTCTGGTACCTTCTGCCTATGGTCAGTTCCGGTTCTAGTGCCACTGCGATGTTGAGCACGACCTTGGGGAAGTTGCAGACGATATAAACTACGCAGATTAATATAATCTGTTTGACCAGGACTTTATCCTTTTTCGCGCTTTTTGAGTCCGTTTTTTCAATGGGCTGAGAAATGTCACTATGACTTCGAGTGATTATTATCGAAGAGATGATAGCCACGTGCTCTTTGCGAAATCGGGACGACCTCCGAAGAATATTTGCCATGACAGCGACACAGATACTTATAATGACCTGTGAGGCTATGGAAATGGCGGTGTCTCGTGTTGCCCAAATGATTACTTTAATAAACTCCCTTTCCGAGGTGATCCACAGTAAAAGCCTTGTACTGTTAGTCCTTCTGTCCACTTGAGCATCCATGCCCATCTGAAACAAAAGCGGGAGGTACGACCCGATCGTGAAAACGGCCAACGCACAAAGACAGAACACAGACCTGCGTTGAGTGAAAATGTTTTTGAAGTGAAACGGCTTGGCGACGCAGAGACACCTGACGATGGCCAGGTATAAGGTGGTCAACATGGTCATTACGTAGAGCATGAAACTGACATTGGCGGCTATCGTGTACCCGCCAAACGGGTCGACAACAAACCACATCCGGTATTCTGTTCCCATCTCTAAAGCCCAGAAGATGGAGAAAAATCCCATGGACATTGATGAAACGACGTACAGAAGATCCGCCACTGAGAGAACGAAGAAAGAGAGGGTGACGCCGTCTGTCACGCCCATCGTTAGAAATGTTCTGATGCTAATTATGTTAGTGATGACTCCAAAAACTCCCAGAAAAAGTAAAATCCAAGCAAATATCCAGACGACATAGATCTGTTCTTCGTCGTTGATAATTCCATTGCTGACATACTTTTGAATCACAGTTATCAGCATTTCTTTTCCTTATTATATATATCTAGACATCTATAATATAAAGCATAAAGTAAGGGGTATGTATGTATGTATGTACGTATGTGTGTATGTCCATAATAGATATCAAAACCGTTTGACCAATATTTATAAAACTTGGCATATACTTGGTGTATATATAATTTGTATTAATTTATACACCATTAATTCTCCCAGTTGTCGTGACTAAAAATACTAAAATTTAACCTGTTATTATTTTCTTTGATGTAAGACATACAAATATTGAACATAAATGAATAGCACCACCGGGGACAAAGTTTTAAAGAGAGAAAGTAGTGAATTAAATGCTACGAAAATAAGGGACTGCGCGGCCCGAACACTTTTAACTTGACATCAGTCTATTGCTATAAGTTATATAAATATAAATAAATAAACGGAGGGGGGCTTCATTATATTGTTATTGCTACACGGAAACCTTCTCCCAGGCGGCCTCTTCACCTCTCCCACCCCCTTCTCCCAGAGCGCATTGAGTTTGCTTGTAGCAAGAAAATAGAAATATTCAAAAGTAATGTTTACAAAAAATTCAAAAACTCATTTTTGAGATAAACCTTTTTGTGACCTATGCAATTTATATATCATCTATAAGTTATTTAGACCTATTCTAAGGGAAGGAGGTCTACAAATGAATACTTGGCCTCAGCCTAGTTCTATCAATTCTCAGCTATAATAATTAATATCTATGGCATCGGACCGTTTCAATCTATTCAAAACTCATTCCCAGAATTCCCTTTCCTATCTTATCTAAAAAGCAGCATTTAAACTATACCAAAAACAGATATTAGATTTTACAAGTGGCAATTCATCCAGCCACTCTGCCCATGGTAATTGTTCCTATCCTGCTCCACGTAGTTTGATATTCAATCTGTAATTATACAGGTCGGTGCAGTTTAAACTCATTTGATGCCAAAACTGTTTGAATACAGATAATTTCCTGTTATACGATTCAGTGTATAAAAACTCTCGATGTAAAAACAGTCTCATCACACTAAAAAGAAGATGTCGACACTATGCCCAATTTTTACATACATTGTAAATTTAGATCGATGGAACTGATTTTTTTGTCAACCTCTGTGATGTAATTGCTACAAATGTATTATCACTCAATTTAGCTTCACGAGCAACAGTTGTTAATAAAGCTTCAATTACAATGATTAATTGATTTTTAAATTGTAGTTATTTATATTGAGTCATTAGAACATAAAAGAGATAGTTAATATATTTAATTATCTCAAAAAAAGAGAAGAAAAATAATTCAGCAAAAAAAACCACTTCATAAACTGGATATGAAAGATTTCGACCAAAAGGCAAAGTGAACAACATTGACATCACATGTAGATCTAAATCAATCTGAACAATGCAGAACACATCTAGCAGACATACTAACATATTCTAACAAAACTTAGCAAAATGGCTTATTTGTGTCTTTGGCATAACCTAAGGAGACAGTGTTTCATTGCAATAATTTTAAGATCGGACCAGACTAGGTTCAAACCTCTTGAGAAAAAAAAAAGCGTAGGTACTGTTGAAGTTGAGAGGTGAATAGCTTTCAATCTAGTATTTCTTGATAATAACATCATTAAATCTTACTTTGCGAGCCTTCTTCGTCTGTCATTAGTCGGCTGACATTAGTGTGCCTACTACTATTCACTCTACCGAGTGTCATGGTGACGGACTATTAAAAGCCTTTTCCCCTAGACAGGCGCGCCACAGGATATTGGAGGGCATAACTCCGTTCCAAAACGGTCAATCTACAAGCCCATAGCCCAAGACATTACAAAACGAAAATGGAGCTGGATAGACATACCCTGCGAAAACCAGCTACCAATGTTGCAAGGCAGGCTCCTGAATGGAACCCACAAGGAAAGAGGAAAGTGGGCAGACCCAAGCAAACCTGGAAGAGGTCAGTCATCAGTGAAGCTGAGGGTACTGGAATGACATGGGAGCAGATGAAGAAAGCTGCTCAGAACTGAGTTGGTTGGAGAGGTGTGGTTGCGGCCCTATGCTCCCCTGGGAGTACACAGGATTAAGAAGAAGACAGGTCGACACGTGACGAACACAAGGGGTCAATAAAGAAAATAAACCAATTAGATTGTTAACTATTGGTAGGCCTAATTAATTATTTAATTTAGCATCTTGAACAAGGAAAAGAAATTGTACTCGACTGAAGCTGAATTATTCCTATTTATAGGTCACCGCCTTAAAGTAAGTTTGAAATAAACAATAGATAAACTATACTATCTTCTAATTTTCATAATCTTATCACTAGCAAATTGATTATTATGTCAGCTTAATGATGCTTGAGCCATGAGTTCAAATTTAGGTAGTCCCCCCCTTTTTTAGTGTAAATTCATTAAAAAAGCGTTTACGGTAAAATTTGCCTATATATCCCATTCTCTCTTTCCCATACCCCCCCACACACACATATATTCCCAACTGGTCCAGACAATTGATACGATGGTATTGAGAAAGCTAAACGCAAGAAATAGCACTAAACAAAAACTATTGGTAAAACTGTTTCTAATAGCACAGATGTATTCTTGTTGGTCTAGATCAGTGATGCCCAAAGTACGGCCCGCGGGCCAAAACCGGCCCGCGACGTGGTTCCATCCGGCCCGTCGAAACGTCGGCACAAAAATTTAATACCCCTTCAAAATAAATTGAAAATGTATCTTTACCTTCGTGATGGATTGGTACCATGACCTTTAAAAGAGTGTGCGTTTATGAGTTTAGGAAATGGAACTCTGATTCTAGAATTTACCAAGGAACGTGAATGGTATAGAAAGGAAGCTATTTTTAGACGCGTAAAAAATTATAGACTTTAAATATCTCATTAATTAATGTGAGTACTAGATGCAATAGTTTAAAATAGTTTCAAGTGAATTTCATTTTCATTTTTTGTACCTTTTTGTTGATGTGGCCCGCGACACGCGTATCGAAAGTTAAAATGGCCCGCAGGTCGAATGAGGTTGAGCATCTCTGGTCTAGATATATTACAAAGTTAATTACGACTGATCGAAACTAATTGATTCACACTTTGTATACGTTTTTTCTGAAGTATTGTTAACGTTATCCAGCCAGCTTTTCTTTGGAAGACTTTCGTGCTCTTTTCACGGTACCTTGAAGAATAACTTTTGATAATGAGTCATGCCATACAATATAAACGCACCAGCTTAGATTTTGTTACTTTACAGAGTTTCTTTTTGCCAGCCAGAATGTTGACTTGTAAAAAGTACAAACTCAATTCTTTTCTTGGTATCTGATATCAAACACTTCTCTGTGTCATTTATTCTCAAAGGCTTGGGTTCTTCTTTCAACCTCAGCATTCAGTGTTCAACTTTCACAAACATATTAGAATACAGAGACAACTATCACCAAAAAGTCTTAACTTATATATGCATAGAGAAACTAATTATGTCTCTAGTTTCTGTCCTTTTTCATTTCATACTTTAGCCCTAACTCAAACCCCCAAGATTTGACAATAGCGTGCTGAGCACATTAATGCAGGAAACATGCGCTTAACAAAAGTATTGTTGTAAGGAGAGTTGTAGATCTTTACGTTTAAAAAAACTTCATTTTCGACCATTCACTGAAAGTTTAGTTGTACATTGTAAACCTGATGAAGAGACTTTACACGTGTGTTCAATTTTAGTAAATCGCTGCGATGTTTTAAGCCAGGGGAGATCACTATGTTGTGTTCATGAAAAAAAAAGTCAAATCGAGTTTCTTTTTTACACATGACTTTTTACTTTAATCAAATCATCAATGAAATGATTGTCATTAAGATTATTTAAAAAAAAAATATATATAAATAAATAAACCCTTATTTCATAAAACGAATTATTATTGGAAACATTTGTAAACAGTAACATATAATGCAATTATGAACCTATAATTTCAAGTATTTTTCCACAGCTCAAGAATATTACATAACCACATAATGGGAAACGTAATAACTTAGGCAGATACAACATCTTAAACATTTATACTGAAAGCATTTAAAATTCTACATTCTAAACATTGATACTGAAAGCATTTAAAATTCTATCATTGTTGAGCTTATGGATCACATGAAATTTTAATAATACATTGATATACCATGAGCACTCCTAGTTCTTTGGCTCTAAAACGTCTGGTAAAATAGGAGAATGAGTTACTTGGAATACCTGAAAAAGTTCCCATTTCAGACTTTGCAATCTGTAGAACAGATGGTGTAAAGGACATCTGTTTTGTGGACCACGTTTAACTAGGATGTCATGTGGACAACACAACGACCAACCGCCTTTACTTTTCATGTACTAATGTCAATGCCACGTACATGAGCAGACAAGACTCTCAATCATGCACCAAAACAGACCCTTCTCAGAACCTTCATCATGGTTCAACAAACAACAATACTTCATTTTTTAATCCTTTTCTTCTCCTTTGAACAAGTATTCGCACCATTTCATATCCACACTATGATGCATACGTAACACTCAGTAGCCCATCAGAGCCGCAGCTAGGGTGGGGGACGGAAAACCCCCCAGGGCCTACATTTGAGAGGGGTCCCAAATGAGTGTTTTTTTTTAGCATTAAATATTACGCAAAATGTAGGGTCCCCAAAAAGGTCATGCCCTCCGGGTCCCGAAATGATTTCAAATTTCTAGCTAAGCCACTGGAACCCATTAGAGCTGGGTGTACCCAGAGGCGTCCTAACGATCCTGAAAAAAAAAAAACGTTTTCACCAGGACTTGGCAACCAAGCGCTCTATAACTCAACCACCTCGACTCCAGGATTATCAAAAAGCGATTAGAATTCTTATAAAACAATGTTTTCAAAATAACATCAATGAAGAATGACTTAGTTACTGGTCTACAATGTTGGAGAGGTTTCTGGCAATAGAATTATGATAAAGTACACAATATTGGGAAACGTTTTATATTATTTACACGATGTATCATTTCAAAGTTAAACAAATTGATGAACTGCTAATATTGAAACTCAACAATGTGATATGTAACCTATAATTGAATATCGTCTGCATGATAAAACAATGAAAGAAAAACACAATTATCTTGTTTCTTGGTATTTTGTTCATATTATCAGCATATAGACATACACAAATAAAGACCACCTCGCTGCAGATAACATATAACATACTTTTGCTGTAAGGTAGACATACATAATATAATTTAGTAGATTGTCAAGTTTGGTTCAGTTCATGTATAATATCGAGTCATGGAGTAAATGAATGCAATAAAAATGTTGTTGTTTTTTTACATAAAAGCAATAATTTGATTTTCATAACAAGACCTCTACACCAAAGGCTAGTACATTTACTTTTTTTTAATGTGTTAATATTATTTGTTTGTGAAAGCGTTTCGGATACCTTTTTTTTTTACAAAGGTTCTATCAACTCTGTCTTTTCGTCTGGTAAGAAGTTTGTACACCTTATTTCTCCCACCCTATACCTCTGATCAAGCTGAAAATTTCGCACGATTATTTCTTTTACCTGACAACACAAGAATGAATTACAAAAAAAAACTAATGTCAATGCCACGTACATGAGCAGACTAGACTCTCAATCATGCACCAAAACAGACCCATCAATAATAGATTGGTATTTATTTTGTTTGGTATCTTGACCAAGGGAAAGAACGTTTAGTTGACTGATAAGGTGGTTATAAGTTGAATTATTTCCCTTTAATGTTTGTAGATTGAAATGTTTGTAAGTAACCAGAAAACCTATTTACGTAAGCAGCTGCCTGGCACAGTGGTCAACGTGTTGGCTTGAGGAGGCCTCAGCCTTCATGTTTGAATTCAGGTAGCTCACTTTTATTTTATAAATACATTTAAAAAGCGATCAACCAGATAACTCCGTCTTCCCCCCTCCCAGCTTACACCTTTCCAACTGGTCCAGACAAGTGATAGGGCCATGGTGTGAAAGCTAACAGCATGAAATAGAAATAAACAAAAAGAACTGGTAAAAATATTTGTAATCGCACAGATGCATTATTGTTAGTCTATATCTATTACATATTTAATTACAAGACTGATCCAAATTAATTAATACAACTACATTAATATATTTTTTAAAGTATTTTTTACTTGTTTAAAGTTACCTTTAGTTTGTCTCTTTAGAAAAGATGATGCTATATAAAATCCACTTTGACAATTGAATGGCAGCGAATGATCACGAAGATTCTATTTTAATACTAATACATGTTAGTTGTTTTTTTTAATTTTTTAGAGTAACAGCATTACCTTTTATTTAGATCTTTATAACTTACTTAAATTTGGAGTTTATATTTTTAAAAATATCAAACATTCAACATTATGTCAGAGTGATCTTCAAAGAGCTCTCCAGTCTCCATATCTGGAACTGGTCTTTTCCACAAGATTTTTTTTAAAATGTCTGGTAAGGATGTGTCCATCTCAAGATAGCCACTTCTTGTCAAGTCTTGAAAATATAGAGATAGCTAAAGTCTAGGAGATACGTTCACCTAAAAGTATCCTAATTTTTTTACGAACTTGATCTTGCTCTTCATTAATTCTTGATCTCAGGTACGGAGGTAACTGGAAATAGACAAGAAAATATTTTTATTTCAACCTGCAAAATGTATAAGCCGGCATTCTATAAATATTTCAGGTAAAGTAGGGAGGATTTTTTATTCCTAAATCTATACAATAAAAAAAAGTAAAGTTCCCATTTCAGACCTTGCGATCTACTAGGGCAGTTGGTATTAAATGTCATCTGTTTCTTAGGCCATCGGTTAAGAAGTAGGTGTAATTATGAAAGCAAAACGACCAACCGCCTTTAATTTCCTTTAAAGTCAGGTGACTAATAGAGCTAGATGAACTCAGAGTGTCCTCAAAATCTCGAAATTCAAAATCCTAGTCTTCTGCTAGATTCGAACCCAGAACTTCAGGTTCGGAAGCCAGGCACTTAAACAGTCAGCCACCACACCCAACATGTTATAGAATGACTAGAACTGCTCCAGGCTAAGTGTGAAATCTTGATTCAAAGTATTTTATAAGTAATAAAAGTTTCCGGAAAAATATTTCTACCCTCCAGTAGACTAAATAATATAGTCCTGTTCTTTAAAGTGTTCATTTTTTTAAAATTTACACAGCTTTATGTACATTGTTGGTTATAGTGTATGAAAGTCGAAATTAAAAAGAATATGTGATCCATGAGAATATAATTACAAAGAAATAACAGCATGACTTGATTTATATTTTAGTGGGATGAGATCGTGGAGAGCTCAAGTTAATTCATTGTGACAAGCAAGCCTTCGGTGCCATACATTTTTTGCTTGAAATATTTACACAGATTTTGCCTTTGTACTTTGTATTTAAGTTGAAGATGATCACATCTATTTCCATGAACTCTTATATAGCTATGGAGTCCAATCCTCGCTATAAAAAACCATTCACGAACATATCATGAATAGGCTTGGTATCCGTAAATGATAATAAATAATAACTTTACTCGTTTCGAAATCAACTACATGGGCTAAGATAGAAAAAAACAATAATTATAATAGGTGGTTTTGTCATTTAAATTCTTGCTGTCAGCTTGATCGGAATTGGGCTCGCACCCAAATAAAAATACATGATAGTAATCCCTAGTGATAACTCCCTTATACATACAAGTAATAATTTTTTTCCTTACATTGAATATATATATATATATATATATATATATATATATATATATATATACTAGCGTAACTCAGTAGATATAGATTTTATGTACGTTTCATTTATTATATTACATCTCATATTACATCTCATATTACATCTCATATTACATCTCATATTACATCTCATATACACAAATTCTATAACTTACCTTTGGGTCAAGAAGCTGCATAATATATTTCTTCGACTGATTAATGAGCAAATGTAGGGTTTCAGGTTGTTCTATTCGCTGCGGACTTCTCGCTGCTGTTGCTATAAACAATGGAGTGTCTATAGGCTGGGGAGGTTCCACGCACATTCCAAACGCTTTAGGACCAGAAAAGCTAAATCCCAAGAAAAAAAATATTTTTCTCTTAAACATCTCATTTCTTTGAACTGGGTTCGCGGTGGGCACAGACAGAGAGAATTCCCGACTGCTGCTAACTTTGACTTTGACTATCACCTCATGACCACCTTCCGCTAAGACACCATTTAGGATGCGTACGTTTCTCCTGAATTGTGGTGTCGTATACATTTGCAGAACTTCTGCTTTTTCAAAGAAAACCAGGTCTAACAATGGAGGACCATTCCCAAGGAAAAACAACGTCGTTTCTCTTCTTTTGAGATATTTTACAGACTTGGGATAATTTTTGTTGAAAGCTTTTCTCCATTCTTCAATGGCCAGTTTTAAATCGGCTTCCATTCTCAATCCGTAAGTTGATCTTTCTTCAGTTGGGAAATTATACAGGACAAAATACAAAAACATTTCCAAATGATATCTGTTGTTTGTTTGCTTCTGTTTCCCAAGTGAGTACATCTGTTTGCACCAATCCAAAATATGAACGTATGTTATTCCTGGAGCCAAATTTCTGTCGAGAAGACAGACTGTTACGATATCCAACATACTGCGTAGATCATCAAAATTTCTTTCCTTTGAAACTACATTCATGTACAGTAAATGAAAGATTTGAGACAAAATTTCCTTTTTGCCTTCTTTTCTTAATTCCAGTAAAGAGTGTAAGGACTTGGCCCCAAGAAGCCGTGCTCGTCTTCTTCTGTAGGCACAGCTATCAACTTCGCTGTAATAGTTCGGGACCTCATCGCTGCATTCTCCAAAGTAAACATCTAGACTGGCTTTGAGGTCAATTAATGTTTTTCTGTCCGTCTCGTGTCTGTCCGTGTTGTAGGCAGATTTTCCTTTCATTTGGAGAAACTCGTCGTCCAGGCGACGCATGGCTTCTTTAGAACACTGTTCCAGACTTTTTAAAAACTCTTGTTGCTCGTCTCCTAGGAATGTAAGCTCTTCGTCCATCTTGTCACTACTGGTTAAGTAGCTATGCAAGGCGTCTCTGTCCTTGAAACGTGTGGACAGCTCCAGAGCAGTGAGGAGCAAGGCTATCACTCTAAGTTCACCGAAATAAGAAGCCAGATTGTTTTCTTCGTTAGTGGATGGTTCTAGCTCGCTTACGCTTTGCCCTTTTCTGAATGCCCATATACTCATTTGACCTAAGCTGATAAACTCACAGATATCATGTTCCTTAAACCTCATCCCTTCCTGCAAATTTTTCTCAAACGACACGAGCTCATATAACTGGCTTTTAAACACTTGTCCGTAAGTGTCCCATAGAAATGAATTCTCATCCAGCGTGCTAGTGGCGCATTTAGCGAAATGTTTGGCTTTGTCCCAGCACTTTTGCTCTATGTAATATCTAGCTAGCAACTGAGCTGTGAAAGGGTCGTTGTTTAAAGAGTAAAGTTGCTCCAGCAATTCTGCAACAGTTTCAACATTTTCATTGGACTCGACTTGAAGAATGAACTCAGAAAATTTGTTCTTCACTAAACCATTCTTTTGATAGTCTCTTTTTATGAAAATTTTGTTTATAATGGCTTGCAATGACTTGTAATCAGAGGTGGTTTGGTGGAAAACATGATTCAATATTTCCGACATTATGTTACTGTCTTTTTGTCCCGTTCTTTCTTTCATTCGCGACAAAACTTCCTGGGCCATGACTTTACAGCAAACTTGCAAGTGCTGGGAGTTCTTGCTTGTGAGTTTTTTATTAGAGGAAACATTTAGTAAAACTTTGACTGCTTGGCTCAATTTGGCTTCCCAGTTTACATTTCGCATTCCTTGCTGACGGACTGAAACGTAATTTAATATTTTGTCGAAGCAAGAGATTGGAATGCCTTTGAAATCAGGGTCATACGTGTTTAATAATGCCACGATCTTAAGAAGTTTGATTTCACGCTCATCGGTTATCCCCTGTGTGAAAGCTTTGACAACATTGGACACATAGTCTTTGTTGAAATTGTGGCGCAAAATATTGAACGCAATTAAAAACTCTGGGTTGACATTTTCGTTTTTGTTATCATTATATCTTTTCGTCAGAGTTTTGTGTCGATTTTTAAACCATTCTAGTTCTCTGGGGGTGAACTCCTGCCTCAGTGCGACATGATCTTCTTTGAGCATATGAATAGGCAGTGACGTTCGTCGTAAGCATACAATGATTACACAATAAATTTGGAATGCTTCATTACCATAACGCAATCTTTCTCGTCCTTTCTCTTCTAAACTGTCCCGTAGTTGATCGAATTTCTCTTCATTATCTACTAATATTACCACAGGTTTAGGACGCTGTTCTTTATACAGTCGAAAATCATCGATCTGAGAACAAGTCTGATTCGTTATTCTGTCCACAACACAGCACCTGAACTCATTTCGAAGGTCCCATAAAATTTGCTTTGCAGATGTAGTTCCACCAGCGCCAGGCTGGTGTAGAATAGATACTACATTCACACAATCCAGATCATCTTTGCGTCGAACTGCGACGGCTTTGCGAACATTCTCCATAAGTGTTTCATGAACATCTCTTCTTAAAACCTGATCGTGAAAGACAAAGTTCCACCAATCCACTTGTTCACCCCTGTAGAATTTCTCCTCTACGGTTTTCTTCCTATTCTCTTTATCATTCTTTGCAATTTTCAAATCAAAATTTTTAGCAGGCAGAACGTTAATATCGCTCCAGTCCTTTAACTTCTTTTCTCTTATTTCAACAAAGGCTCCCGTGGAGCTCGGGATACAGCAGTTCTCATTTGGTTCTTTGTTGGTAGCTTGACAAATAATTAAGTTTACCTGTTCCCATGGCAACCCAACCACACATCTTTCATTGACATCAGATCTATTTGCACGGTTTCTACACAAAATTTGATCTTGCCAAAGTCGGGCGATCTCTTCCGTCTCAGCTAATACTATCCAGTTATCTGGAAGTTTTCTAAGAACTTCGTCACACGCTTCAATCATAGTGACATAATTGCTTGAAAATAAACAAATGATGATGGTGATTCTATCTTTTTCATATATCTCCATAAAACACTTTAGTGCTTTTTGAAACGAGCTGCTTCTGTCTCTATTCCATTCCAAAGGTTTTAAAGCGGGAATACACATGTCTTTGTAACCATTACAGAACATCCAAGCTATTTTCATTTCTTGATCAAGACTTGTTCTTAACTCATTGTATTGTTCTATTTTCACCTTAGCTTCATCAAAATCATCAGTCGTTAGGATCCGTAGGCTCTCTTCATGTCTGTCTTCCAAATTTTTAAACAGTCCTACATCCGCTCCGTTGTCGTCAAAATCAAAAACGACTTGGGGTTGAAGATGTTTTATAAACTTTGTTCTGTTCGTCAGATAATCTTGGTTCATGTGTTCATCTAAGGGACTCGTCATAAGAAAAGGAAAAATGACGTCTTGAATTGTCTCTGGGCCCCCAGTTAAAAAATTTAAAAGTTTGACTCTTAAATTTCGGCTTGGTTCAATATTTGATAGACTCTCTTCTTCTTGTTTTCTTTGCTCAACAATCCTTGGCTGAACTTTTTCATACAGGCAAAGTTCTTCGGAGGAAACAACCTTTGGAAAACCTTCATCGGAAAATTTAAATACAACTACATCTTTTCCTTTATGGTTTCTGCGAAATCGATCAGGGAGAAATTTTTCTTTAGTTCTGACAATATCTTTATCGAGAGCAACTGTCGCAGGTACAATATCTAGCTCTATGACGTACCGATGGTCTTCAGCATCAATCACTGGCACAAAGCGAACATCCCTGACTGTACTGAGGACAACCTCTTTTTGATTTTCTGTGAATGAGCAACCAAGGGCTTCTCGGATTTCAGCTTCCACTTCCTCCTTGGGCAGACAAACACCAACTATCTCCCCTTGCCTAAACTTTTCGTTTTCACTGGGACTAATTCCTAAATATATTGTGCCATTTCTTCTATCGTTCAGACAGGCTGAAACAAAAGGCACAACCTCTTCAGAAATGAAAATTAGAGCATTTTCTTGGTCCGTATCTTCAATTAGATAAAAGTTTCTAACAGGAAGCGTTTTTCTGCCTCGGATATTTATAGACACATCCGCACAGTGACCTTTGGTGTATTTATCAGTGTGTGTAACTTCGGTATCGAATCTCCGTAAAAATGCTCGGTACACATTGGTTTTGTGTGAAAGTGCTGTTACCAACAAAGCCAATGTTTTTTTAACACCATACGTTGAAGTTTTCGGAAGGACCTTATCAAAGTCTTCCTCTTTCATGGTTAAGAATATCTTCCCAGAAATATTTTGCATCTCCAAGACACACAAGTCTTCAGTGGGTTGTCCTTCTTGCTCGAGACGAAACGTCAGAAATTCTCGAAGCTCAGTATTTGACATGTCTCTAACCTCTTTCTGTTCTTTGAGTTCTTTCTGTTCTTTGAGTTCTTTCTGTTCTTTGAGTTCTTTCTGTTCTTTGAGTTCCTTTTGTTCTTTGGATTCCACGTTTCCACCTGATAAATAACATGAAAATTAATTTTATAAATGTATTTTATAAAGTGTGATTAATGAGAAATGATAATTATAAGATCTTCAGTCATTTCCCTAATACAAACATTACAGAAAAAACAATAGAACTAATTTGAAGGACTTAATTATAAATGACAATTTATCAATAATGTTTATTTCATAACACCTTATTATATGCATGTCCTTGTGTTCCGTTAGGTATATCTTCAGGGCCGGATTTACGACAGTGCGAGACTGTGCAGTAAATAGATAAGTGATACTAACATTCACTATCCAAAAGTATTGGGAGGGGCGTTTGAAAGCGTGGTAAATATTACCTTCAGAAATGTGGCTCGCCTCTAATTCCTTTGGCTCTTCAGGGCTTTCAGGTTTCACCTCCGGAGCTTGTTCCACACTTTCAATGATTGGACCAATGTTAACAAAGCAACTTTAGGGAGTCAAGGGTTAATGAACATTTACTACAACTTCATAAAAGCTGCTAAAAAAAAGTTTTACGTTTATAGAAAGACAAAACACCTTCGTATCTTTCATATACTTTCCTTGTTATAATCTAAACAGTCTTGTACATGATTATGTGACAGGAAAGCATTTATTAAACTCCTTCGACTTTTCCCTATTGACATTTTAAATGATGAACAAGATTACAAAGAGATACACAAACTCAGAGGCGGCCACCGTCGGAGTCGGATCCCTGTCAGATCCGCCTATTCGCAAGATGTTTCGGATGTTCCTTCTAAGTCCCTGGCTTAATTACTGTATGCTCCCATCCTTAAACTATCGCAATATTTCTGAAAGAACAGTAAAGGTCAAATCATATTTTCAAAAGCCTTTAGTGTTTTTTTTCTAACCGTGACGGACAGACCAACCAACTGACAAAACGCACAAAAATATGATTGTTTCATTTTAATGGGGGGCACTAAACAATTTTTTAAAAAAATCTGATTTTTTTTTAAATTTAAGAAATTAGTTTAGAATCATGTCATTTCCGGGCTTTACGCTAGTACACGAAAGCCGCTGCTAAAAGTTCATTTTAAAAAATGTGCGTGATATCTACTTGTTAAAAGCATTTCTTATAGTAACATTTCCTCCCTTACATTTACGTAATTGTTTTAGAATTGATGTTTTGTTATTAAAAAATCGCTTGCATAATTAATTTTATAAATTAAACAGTTTGCTTTTAGAAAACTAAAAGTAGCCGTTGCACCTAAACTTTTCAAGCCGCATCTAATGGTGTAAAAATATTTTTCGTATCTCTCTAGTTTTGGCGCCCTGAGTGTGACAGACGGACAGACAGGCATTTTGCACAAACTTAATAGCGGCTTTTTCCCCTTACGGGGGAAGCTAATAAAACAATATCAAAGACGCTAAATAGAACTTTTAATGCTGCCAACTAAATTGGAAAAAAAAATGCGCTACAAACTAAAGAGATTTGAGTATTTAATACTGCAGTGCTAAAAAAGTGCAACCAAAAATATTTTTAAAAATTATCTTTAAACTTTAAAAACTTTAGAACTTTAACTAGAAAAAGCTTAGCTTATCAACATCTCACGTTTTTGCTGTACAACGGATACAGCAAAAATCTAGCATGAAATAGTAAAAAAAAAAGGCCACTCTCAGACCATAAGATCTATAGAGTAGATGATGCAAAGGCCTAGTGTTTCTGTGGCACATGGTTAACGAGGTTGTCATGTGGCCAGCACAACGACCAACCGCCTTTTCTTTTCCCCAATTAATGTCAGGTACCCTTCAGAGCTTTGTGAACTCAAGAGGCGCCCGAATTATCGCGAAGTTAAAAATCCCAGTCTTCATTATAATTCGAAATGCACAAAAAACTATCGTCAAGTAAGTAGCTAGCATTAAATAATGAAATACATTTCAATCAGAATTGAAAGAAATTGTTCATGTAAGTTAGATCTATACTATGAGGAATGTTTTATATTAGAATAACTAAGCAAGTAGCCTCGACCATATAAAAGTTAGTTTAATAACAGTAAATCTACTTTTGCGCCACCCTGTAGTTTTTCTGCCATAGATGAAAATTAATTCACAATGTTACATAAAAAAACAAATACTGGAAACTAGGTCATTTATTTGACCAATAATGCTGTACAAGTTTGTGAGCACTAGAGTTTCACCAAACAACCAACGTTGTCTTTGTTTCTAAATTCAGGTCTACATTTCTATACTGTTAACAAGCTGCTTACAAATTTCATACAAAGTAAACAAACAAATAATAACGAGGCGCGGTGGCTGAGCGGTAAAGCCCTTGGTTTCTGAACCTGGGGTCCCTTGTTCGAATCGAATACCGGTGAAGAGTATGATTTTTTTCTTTCGGGATCTTTGGGCGCCTCTTGAGTCCACCTGACATTAGTTGGGGAAAAAGTAAAGGCGGTTGGTCGTTCTGCTGGCCACATGACATCCTCTTTAATTGTAGATCACAGAATCAGATGACCTTTTTACATCATCTGCCCTATAGACCACAAGGTCTGAAAGTGGAACTACTAATGAAAGGATACATGGTGGTACTTCTTTTACGTAGTCCTTTCACTTTAGTAACTTCAACCCTGGTGAATGTTTCTTTGACAAACTCTATAAGCATCTCGTTGCTCCACTCATCATGACCAGAGAACACTGACTTAGACTTCAGCAACTCTCTCACTTCAGAGACTGGAATGGTCTCTTTGGGGATGCAGGTAAAATTTGAAAGTAAAATCTTTCTAACAGTCTCGTTCAACATATCAGGATTGGCTGAAATTTAAAAAAAAGTGTAACGGGATGATTATGTAATAAAATTGTTATAATAATATAATTATTTATATAACATTTAAGATTTTACTATCAGCAATGCAGTAAGTAAAAGGACTCTTTGCGTTCTTATAAGCTAACACGTTTAGGAGCTTTAAATACTTCGGAGATATCGCTTCAGATGGAGCAAAAAAAATGAACTACTAGCCAGGATTGCTCAGTCCCCAGCAGACCTAGCAAAACTTAAACAATACAGAAAGGCTAAGGCAGTCAGACTGATGCGCTCCCTGGTCATGACCACATATGCATTTAAGTCTTGGACGCAGACTGCAGAGCTAGAGAGGAGGATCCTAGCAATGGAATTGAGATGCTACAGAAAGATCCTAGGCATTACATTAAAAGACCGCATCACAAACCAAGAGATTAGAGACAGGGTTACTGCAGCCATCGGACCTGACCGCATCACGAACCAAGAGATTAGAGGCAGGGTTACTGCAGCCATCGGACCTGACCGCATCACAAACCAAGAGATTAGAGACAGGGTCACTGCAGCCATCGGACCTGACCGCATCACGAACCAAGAGATTAGAGGCAGGGTTACTGCAGCCATCGGACCTGACCGCATCACAAACCAAGAGATTAGAGACAGGGTCACTGCAGCCATCGGACCTGACCGCATTACGAACCAAGAGATTAGAGGCAGGGTTACTGCAGCCATCGGACCTGCTAACTACTGTGAATAACACGAAAACTAAAATTTTATGGCCATATTACAAGGTCTTTGGGGCTCGCAACGTCCTTCATTTAGGGAACAGCACCAGGAAAAAGAAGAAGAGGCAGACAGAGAAAGCGATGGGAAGACAACATATAAGAATGGCCTGCCATTGAAAGAGGCTTTATTTCAGGCAAAAGATAGAGAAATGGAAAAAGAGAAAAAGGTTTCCTAATCTTATGTGGTGCCCCAACAGTCCAAGAGATAGATGAAGGTAAAGACATTAACCCTAACATTGACGGTAACTCCATCAAATGTACTTTCAATAATTTATTTCTAAAGAAAAAAATTCCTGTACTTCATTCAAATGCATAGACATAAATAAATATAGACTGGAAAAAGGAAGTAACTTCATGTAACCTGAAAACATGTATATCTATTGAATTCGGATTTCCGAAGTATGAAAAAAATTAAAAATTGCATGATCTTCAGTCTTAGAGATTAAAAAATATTTATAGACATAAAATAAAGTACACACAATTGCAATTCACAAATTTTAGTTTCATAAAACTCTCTCATTGGCTAGTCTATATATAAATATTTGTCTATATTCAAATGTTTCTTTGTATTCAGAATGGAGCTGAATAACTAACTAGACTTTGCGCACTATGTATAAAATCATTAACTGAACTGTTATAGAAAAGCATGAGTATGAAGAGCTCACTGGAAACAAAAAACTCTTGCAATAATGGAGAATAACATAAAATAAATAGTATGAAAAATATTTGATCACCACCATATTAATTTTTTATTTATTATAATTTAGTTAATTTTCTCATGCTTCTTGCTAAATACTTACTCTTGCTTTTCAGAGATGCGTCAGATTTTGATTCAGTCCCCGTGATCTTATCAGCAATCAACTTATTCACAGGATCAATTTTCAAGGCGTCCACAAAATGTCTGCACAAACAAAAATTTAAAAAAAAATATTATATAATATATAATTTTACAAACTACTCTTTGAATAGTGTAGACGCCCTGAAATTTATAAATTCTCAGATATTAGCTTATGATATAAATGTCATATACATGACATAATAATGACACAAATTTCACGTCTTGTAAATGTCCCATAACGATATTGAGGGTACCTGAAACCTTTGTATTTCTCTGGTTTCCCTTTAAGTATTTTCAAAAGCTTTCTCATCTGTCTGTCATACACTTTAATCTTCTCTATGGCGACCTTCTCTGAAAGCTCTATCACATCTTTCTGTCAAGGAGGAAAATTTAAAAGTAACCTTCTTAGAAAGACAACAAAAAAATATTCACACTATTTACCCTTTACCTATCCCTTGGTCTGATGGACCGTTGGGGTTTCAAGCAAGACTTGTCGACCGTCTCTTACCATTCAACTCTATTCTTTGCCCTGTTTAGAAACTCTTTCAATTCACATACAAATTTATCTATTTTCAGTAATGAAGACAAGTTTTAAGTACCTAAACAAGCGTGCTATACAACAAGATTGCATAACAAAAAAAAAAACAAAGCTTATCTAAGGGGAAGAACTCAACACTTTAAATATATATATATCAATACTGAACGATTTACTTCTTATTCTTTTAATTCAACCAAAAATTAATTAAATACCTCTACTTATTTAAATAATTAGTTAAATTTTCGCGGATTCGTGTGTTGTTAGAAACCATTAATAATCGTGCAAAGGCAGAATTTAAGTCAATGGTAAATATGTATGACTGAATACAAAACACGTAGGACGTAATCATCTTCTTTTTTTTTAAGTATCGTCTATATTGTATAAGATACATAAATTGATCGAAGAATGGGAAGTGGGAGAAATAACATGCTCAAAATTTTTATCAGACAGACAGACAGACAGAATGAGTTAATACAAACTTTATTCTTTTTTTAATGTAGTATAACACATTTAAAATGAGGATAATTCTAGGTTTCATTCTAAATAATATTGTAAACCTAGTAAATAGCCCTTTCTGTTCAATGTTTTCAGGTTTAATTAAGCCTCAATTTGCTTGCACGACTCTTTCTCTTTATGAGCACAGCCCAACTGGAGTTATACATTTCAGTCTAAACCTCTCATGAAAACTAGAAGTTGTACTCGATATTGGAGGTTAATTGAGACGCATGTCATCAGAAGTAATATAGTCAGTGCTGATTTCCAGCCCTTGGTCCTTGCACTGAAAAAGCCAACAGACCGTTGCTTTAGAGGGAGAAACGTGGCACCACTTAGAAGTGTTGAGTCCATTGAGCGCAGGGCTCTATGATGGACATATGGAGTGATCAGTTCACCATGGTTTAAGGATATGATGCAATCGTACGTTATTGAGTCCTAAATGTAAAATTTTAGATGCAAACACACACATTTCGATAAATGATAAGCATTCCAACCTTTGCTAGTCTTCCGAACCTAAGGTCCTGGGTTCATGTCCCGGAGAAGACTGGGATTTTGAATTTCGGGATTTTTAGGGCGCCCCTGAGTCCACCCAACTCTAATGGGTACCTGACTTTAGTTGGAGAAAGTAAAGACGGTTGGTCGTTGTGCTGGCCACATAACATCCTGCTCGTTAACCGTTGGCCAAAGAAACTGATGCCCCATAGATCACAAGATCTGAAAGGGGACACTTTTTCAACTTTTACATTGTAGATAACGTGTCTATTAATGTAAAAAAAAATATGTTTTTTTATTGCACACATTTAAAAAATCTACCCTGCTGCCTGGTCGAGCGGTTTGCATGCTGGACTTTTGTATCGATTTACCGATGGTCCCGGGTTCAAACCCTGCCCGCTCCCATCCCCCGTCGTCCTGCGGGAGGTTTGGACTAGGAAATAACTATCTTCAACGCTGAAGGAATTTCCGAAACATGTAAAACATTTTACAAAACCCTGAGTAGAACTACAACTGAAAAAAGGGCATATTATTTTTTTTTAAATCCCATTAAATCAGAAACGGATGATAGGTTAAAAATTGGGATTAACCATTACTTTCACTTTATTAATATTAACTTTTATAACATGAACTTCTATAATATCAAATTTTATAATATCAACGTTGATAACATTAAAAATGGTCAAAATTAGCTGTAAATGAATGAATCTTCCTTTATAAACTAATTTATATATGATCATGTTTGCAAATAAATAGTTACCTCATAAAGGTGGATAATGATTGGATAGACTGGATTAATCTCTAGAAGATCCTCCAAATTTCTCTGAAGCTTTTCCCAGTCTTGGGCGTTCATTTTTTGTTATCAGGCTGGGCTCATAAATATGTTCCTCTTACTTATTACCCAATAGATGAATCGGGTGATAGTTAATTCCTAAAACAATTGTTCAATGTATACAAAATCTAGGTCAATTTTTTAAAACCATTATTACAACCATAATATATAAAATTAGTTACAAATATAATAAAAGCTCCTCCTTTGTGGTCAAAGATAACGCTCTATCACAAATTTACTAAGGGGTTCGACTCCCAGCTCGGTATAGAGTTTGCTTGACCGAGACCCGATCTCTATAACTGACTCCTAAAATCAATCTTAGACATCTTTGTTGAGACAACTTTTTCATTTCGGCAGGTGACTATTTACTGCAGTTAATTAATGGAGCCAAGCCACTTGTAGAAATGTGTAACCTTTCTTGGTTACGCTCTTGGAATTAGGTGACTGTAGTTTGCTTTAGATTTATATTGAAAAGGAAAGTTTTATCATTAAAATCATTTTTTACTGAAATTTGCTTTACAATGCAATTGAAGAGAGAGCGCTTCAACCTCAAAACTCTATGTATGGGGTGTTTAAACTCAAAACCATAAGGAGGGTTTTTAAGTTTTAAAAAATTGCCCTCTGGAGGAGGGGGGCTTAAACTCAAATGTATGTAATTTTTATTTAATATTGAAGAGGTGGTTTTTAGCTCTAAACCCCGCTGGAGCGGTATTTTAAACACAAAACCCCTATTGGCTGGTGACTGATGAATGGATATGATGTCTTATATTGAAGAGGGGGTTTTATCGTAAATTTCGGAGGAGGTTGTAAAATCAAAATCTTTCTTAGCTATGCTCTTGGAATTTAGGAATTTTCATTTGCATTGTTTTTTGGTTTTGTTTTATAGGCCTACAAGAGGAAAGTTTGACTGCAAAAACTACTGGTAGGGAGTTTAACTCAAAACTCCTTGCCCGTGGCTGGGCTGGGGCAAGTGATGGTTTAGTGTTAAAATATCTCCTAATTAAACAAAATCAAAGCAAAAAAATCAGTAACTAAATTCCGACACCCCCCTCAGCTACGCCCATGATATATACAGTCTAAATCAGGCATGTCAAACTCATTAAGGTGTATGGGCCGCATACCTTTCATAATCAGAAACAATACAATTTCCTCACATAGTGCAAAAAAAGACATTCAAATTTGTGTCATCCAAAAACATTCGAAATGGGCGATGATTTAAACCACGGGCACGAATAAAATTGAGAGCCACTAAAACCAGTCTTATGACATGTTGAAACTGTAATTGCTGTGCGCAGAATGTTTCTTGGTGAATGATGCACTGAAAATGAGCAAATTTAAAATTAGCGTGGGTCTCTTTATTTTTTTAAAGTAGCTTTGTGTCAAAATCATTTAATTTCATGGTTGGTGTGCTTATTGTGCTATCCGTTGTTAGACTAGTTAGCTTTACCAAAAGTAAATTGTATTTCAATATCACCTTTTGTTATTTCTCAAACACAACCTCCCTTTTTTGTGGTGTGATGCATAAATAGAGCTCAATTAGCTCTTCATCTATCTTCAACTTCCTGTCACAGAACCTTATTAATACAATCAACTGTGTTAGACCCGTTACATGTGTTGATTCATCGAGAGCCATTGAAAATAAATTCAAAATAAACTTTTTTGTTCTTTAATTGTTCACGCAATCTGACTGACATGTCATTTATTCTATCAGCCATGGTTTTCCTAGTTAACGCTATTTCTTTGAATGCTTTCACCTTTTCTGTATAAATTACTTCCTCAGCTTTAACGACAAACAATAATTCATAAAATCACCTCCACAAAATAATTTTCTATGGCTTGCAATTAAGTTTGACAAATGGTAGTTAACTTTCACTGCAGACTCATTCCCTTTGTTCAGTTTAACAACCGCTATTTTCCAGCGTGATAGTATAAAATTATTTTCATAATTTTTGAGGTGGCCAAGCGGGCCGCATGCGGCCCCCGAACGTCGTGTTTGACATGCCTGGTCTAGATAGATAGGCAGATAGATAGTAAGATTTTAGTTCTACAGTTAGACATGCACACGAGAATACACTGAATCATCAAGTCGTTAAACTAATGTGTTACTCAAAGCTATTGTGCTGACTATATTAAATAGGCCATAGTACGGCCCTTTCTACAAAATCAACACACTTTGTTTTTAACTTGATTATCACGTTAATCACGCTCATTATTCGCTGTTAATCATTATTTACCTTTTACTTGATATAGATTAATATAGATTGATCAAGTAACTTACAAACATAATGTAGATAGATCTAGAGTCTATCTAGATTCT
>JADKLZ010019686.1:21278689-21289694 GCA_021533235.1 Biomphalaria straminea
TTCATATATCTCCTGGGCCTTTCGTCACCACGCCCTAACGGTAACCCCAAGTTTAGATATCTTGTTCAGTGTGAGAAAGTAAGGAGCAGTAGAGCAGCTGTGTAATCACCATTTCCTTTGTTTTGGTACGGGACATTAGACACTGAAGCATGAACACATGGTCATAATTTTACCAGCAAAATTATAATTATAATAAGGCTTGACATCAAATCCGAAGATTAATGAGAAATCTACACCGCTCTACGCAATTAAAGTGTAAACAATTTATTAAGCACTT
The DNA here is from genome assembly GCA_021533235.1 of Biomphalaria straminea. Taxonomy (NCBI): domain Eukaryota; kingdom Metazoa; phylum Mollusca; class Gastropoda; family Planorbidae; genus Biomphalaria; species Biomphalaria straminea. Next base: position 21,278,967 of record JADKLZ010019686.1, read on the forward strand.
AATACGCAATAACTAATCATACATCGGTACATTTAATTTCATTACTTTCCTTCCATAGTTCTATAATAAATCAATCTTCAATAAGATGGTGCGCAAATGTTTAATTAGGTCCATTGATACTTTAAAACTCGTTCTTGTTTGCATTATAGTAAGGTAAGCATAGTGACGTAAGCAGCGTTTTTCCCGTTTTCGTCATGGAAAACTTTCATTCATAAATTTTCCATTTCATTCATAAAGTATTCTGACCAAAATTAAATTGAGACATTTTCATATCGAAATAACGGTCGAACTCGAGTTTTCCCGATGTGGCCAATGAGTTCAGAATTTTTTTCTCACTAATACGCACATACCTTGAAATTTTAAAGAAAATCGTTAGAGCCGTTTTCGAAATAAAATTTATATATATATATATATAAATAAATAAATATATATATATACAAGAATTGCTCGCTTAAGAGTATAGGATATATATATATATCTATATCTATCTATCTCTCTCTCTCTATATATATATATATAGATAGATAGATATAGATATATATAGATATAGATATAATTACCTGTTTGTTTTTATTTGGAATTATCTGGAATTATGTAAATTATTTAGCATTTTGATTTCTTACTAAACTATATCCTTGGTTTTTGTTTGCAGACGAGGGCCTAGCGGTTTTAAAGATGTCTCCAGCTCAGCTCAAAGTACACCTAACAGATCAATTTCAACAAGAAAACCTTCCTATAGATAAATTAGAGATTTTAGAGAAGAAAGGTGTTTCAGGCAGGTCTTTTGCATCGATAGACACACAAAAATTAGACAATCTTCTACCAGACGCTGCCTCCGATGTCAAGCAACAACTAATAATGTTGGCTACGGAGCTTTCTCTCAAAATGAACAAGAATACTCAAGCACTACGTGAATTTGATACCAAAGTGACTCATCTTTGTAAATATGTACCAGGTTATTTTACAGATGTGTCTGTAAACCCCAGAAGCAAACTAACTTATCCAATAAAAAACTTTCATCTCATAAAGGACAAGTGTCCAGAAAAAGCCTTGAAACGTATAACTCGTGAAGCTATACCGTTTATATCGGCCTGTTTAAACGCTAGACGCAATGGTACAGTTTATTTTGGGATCTGCCCAAATGACGATGGGGCGTTTAGAGAAGGGGAAATTGTAGGCGTTAGACTTCCAAAAGAGGACGTGAATGCTGCGGTACAAGATGCACTTTGTGGTTCATTTAATGACGATGTTATTAAGAAGGTCGTGAGAGACGTTGCATTTGTCCCGCTAACCGGCACTGAAGAGAGATATGTCATTGAGATAGATGTTGTGCCAAGCTTTGAGTTACTGGGTGATGACATGTTTTGGACTACAGAAAACCTTCTTCCTGATTGTTCTAAAAATAATTCGACTCTAGTTATTTTTAGGTTTTCAGACTTCGGATATCCTGAAATACTTCCAAATGAACAATTTAACCAGTTTAAAACCGTTCAGTTGCCTAAAATTGTAGAACAAAGAAAACTAGAAGAAGCAAACTTAACCAAGGACAAAAAATGGAAAGATTTAAAAACTCAACTTTTAAACCTTGTCACTGGAGGATCTGAATATATCCCTGATTCTATATTTCCTTTTCTTGTGACCAGTCCATTAGATACAGCTATGATACAAGAATACTTAAAAGATAAGACAGAATTTATTAAACATCTACATCCCAGGGTCGTATTTGACTTCGATGAAAATAGTGCGAGTTCAGGTCTGTTAAACTCTCTAGAAGAACAACATAAAGAAAGTCCAAGAATTCTAACCACAGAAAACTTTAACCAAAACACTGAAGAAAAAGTTAATGAAATAAAAGAGAGTATATATAAGGAACGAAGAATACCTTGGCTTTTTTGTAACGGTTACAGAGAGCAGTCAATAGAAGCTCTGAATCCCATTCAATGGAATAGAACAAGACGTCGCTCTTTTCAAACGGCTTTAAATATTTTTACCGATATGTACAAAAGGGAAAGAACTGTTGTCATCATTTGCCTATTTTCATTGAATTACGAAGCATTGCTAACCGCTTGTGGAGATATTTTGAGTAACGTACACCATTGGGTTGTTTTGGCTGAAACAGAACATATAGCTAGAAATTGGCAAGACAAGATGCTGTCTGCAAACATAGCAGATGAATCAGAAATAACCAATAAGAGTGTGATTGGTTTACACTGGGAAGATGTCAATCAGATTCTTTGCCACGCTGCCAATGCGAGCATTTGCTCCCCGTATTCTATAGTCTGCTCTACAGGACATGTCATTCAAGTTGAAAGTAATAAATTTAATGACTGGTCTGACCTATCTATACCCAGTGAGGATTTACTGGAGAATGTCTCAGATACTGAAAGAAATGAAATTATTAAAAATGTGGAAGAAAGATTCTATAGAGGCGATCAAGTAGACTGGCTGAATTTCCAGTTTGGGCACGTTGTCAAACGCGATAACCATGACCTTCTCGTGACTCTTGTTCATGATGCTCTGACAACGAGAGTAAAAGATGGTCAGGAAATGGTTAAAGTTGTTAAGATTCTGCACCACCCTGGAGCCGGTGGTACAACTTTCGCCAAACAAATCCTTTGGAATCAAAAGAAATTATACAGATGTTGTGTTGTAAACGAAATTACCGATCAGACATGTGATCAGTTGGATGAATTCAGAAATTATAAAGATTCTAACCCAAAGCCAATTCTGATAGTTGTCGATAATAGCGAAAAATTGAAACAGTTGAAAGATGAGTTAGAAGAGAAAGCAAGAGCACAATTAGAACAAACAGATGTCGTCTATTGTACAATTATTGCTTGCAAACGGACTTCAAAAGGGACATTACAAATAATTCCAAATGAAGTGTCTTTAAGACAAGAATTAACTTCGAAAGAATTATTGCTTCTGAAGCATAAACACTCTATACTAATACGAAAATATAACGAAAACCACAAAATCAATGTAAATCCAAAATTTTTAATTGCATTTAACATTATGCTGGAAAATTATAACCGAGAGTACATCGCCAATGTGGTGGGAGAATTTTTAGAGGGAATCTCAAATCAAGAGGAAATATCCATACTTAAGATTGTATCCCTATTAAATGTGTTTGACCCAGACTTTAATGAGATTCCAGTTTCTTGTTTTGATGCACTTTTAAACTCACAGCCTGAGATTGATGACAGATGGGTTCGGGAGTTGCACTGGGAGAGTGAGCTGAGTGACTCAATCAAAGTTTTATTAAACATTTCTTCAAATCGACACCACAATAGAACTCAGTGTGTCAAAATGTTTTGCAAAGTCATGGCTCGAGAGGTTTTAGTCCAGATTAAGAAACGATTGTGTCAAAAGGACAGCGAGATTATGTTTGAGCTTTTGACGAAAAATGCTATTCAGCAAGTTACTAAGGACTACCTTTGTTTGTCTATGATTGTCGAAAACATTTTCAAGAAAAGAAACCCTTGGAAAGATGAATCAAATCCTCTAAAGTTTTCTGAATTCATTCATCATGTCGATTCACACGAGAATGCAGAGACGGTAATTCGTCTTTTAGAGCAAGTATTATCCCACAAAAAAGATGCTTTTATTGCTCAGGTGCTGGCTAGGTTTTACATAGATAAAAAAATGTGGACCAAAGCTGAGGAGACTGCAAAAATGGCAACAGATCTGCGTCCAAACAATTCATTTTTAAGGCACACTTATGGCTTGGTGTTTCAAAATCAGATTTTAGAAAAACTTTCTTCTGCAAATTCACATTCACAAAAATCAGTTCAATTTTCTAACTCAGAAATTCAAACTTTTCTTAGTTTAGCTAAAAAAGGGATTGACATTTTTAGAAGAGGTCAAACTATTTGTGAATTGGAACAATCGACTCGGGAAAAGAGCAATCTGGCTTCATACTTTGGTGAACTAGAAACAATTGTTCATCTACTAAATACGCTTAAAATGTCAGCGACTTTTAAAAACATAGATGTACTTCGCAGCTTTCTAACTGATTTCGAACCTCGAATCAGTGTTCTTTCTAGAGAGGAAATTTCCTTTATTAAATCCTTGGAGACAAGTTCACTCGAGGCGATGCGCCGCCTAGACGACGAGTTTCTTCAGATGAAAGAGCAATTCGCTAAAAATGCAGAGCAAATTAAATACAACAGAAGTAAACTTAAGGTAATTGAAATCAAAGCAAATCTGGACTATTTTTTTGGAGAGTTTGGAGTTAAAGCTCCAGATAATTTGAATGAAAGAGAAAAATGTCAATACAGACATAGAAGAGCACGACTTCTTGGGGCCTTTTCTCTCAATTCTTTGTTAGCCATGAGAAGAGCCGGCAAAAAAGACGATCTCATAAAAATATTTCACCTGTTCAAAGAAAACATGGAATCCAGGACAAAAAATTTTGAAGATTATCGAAGTATGATTGAAATCACTACTGTGTGTCTGCTAGATGATAAGGACATCCCTGGTATTACTTATGACAGAATGCTGGATTGGACACATGCGATGTACTTATCAAACAGCAAAGATAAAAGACCCCATCTTGAAATGTTTCTTTATTACGTACTGTATAATTTCCCAACTCAGGTTAGACTGCAATTTGGCCTGATCAATAATTCAAATCTGTTGTCTGTTATTGGCGAGTGGAAGGCAGCATTTGATAATAATTATCCAAAATCAAAATGGTACAATAAACAAAGGGAGACCACTCTGTTCTTTTTATCTAAAGACGAGCCTTTGTCAGACATTGTTTTATTTCCTGAAGACGAAATCTTAAAAATGTACAACAGTCTAAACTTCCCAGAAATTTTGATGAAGTTAAAGGGTATTTTAAACGATGGAGGAAGAGAAATTCTATTAAACACACATGGCCTTCACATAAACATTCCAACCGCTAAAACAGTTAAAAATAGCGGAATGTACAACAGAGAGGTGGAGTTCTACGTTGGCTTTAGTTTCTCAGGACCAAAAGCTTTTGGTATTCATTGATATTCATTGATTCCCAGGGGTCTACGGAGACTTCCAGGAGTCTACGTCTCTAAGAGATGTAAACGACGTTTAAGAAATCGGATTTCTTTAAAGCAGAAGAGACTTTAAATTTGATTTCCAATTTAATGGAAGTATATTATAAACTATTATGGTTTGTACCTCAGTTAACGCTCTGAATTTATAATAAGTATTGTCTTCGAGTCCGAAGATAAGTTAGGAATGCAGTATTTTCCGTGGCTGCGCAGCCCCAGTTGTGACCTATATATTTTGCTAAATCCAGGGCAAGCATAACCATTGAATTAATACCCTATCATTTAAATAAAAGAAGCAATGTATGTATGTTATATTATATTATATTAGCTCAATGGATAATTCTTCCACATGATGATGATATAGAAGAGACGGATGTAAGAAGAAAAACTGCTAGGAAAAAATACACATGAAGAGCTTTGAGTACAAATTTTAAAAAAATGATATCAGCTCTTCTTGCTCCAAAAAGATTGTATTTTAAAACTTTTTAATGTTATTGTATATATTTTAAGTGATACTGCAAGTTTATATGCAAACATATGTTTAATATTATGATCGCAAATATATATAAAAAGATAATTAAAACTTATCAGCTAATGATAGTCACTTTACAAAATATACAATGATTACACTGACTTTGGGCACTGGGCAGTGCGGCCCATCTATGAGTTCTTCTTCGTAAATATAATTGCGGAAGACAAATTGCAGTGTCACAAATTAAAAACATTTTTAGGGCAACTAATGTTTGGTCTGATTCGGTTGTGTTATTTGGTAATGTTGTTATGAATTTTATGTCCATTGTTGATTATATTAGAAACGTCTATCATTACCATGTTAAGTTTGTGATAAATTGTAATTTTATTAACATTATTCATTAATATTGCCTATAATAACAATTTTTCCAGAAGTTTTATATATTAAATTATTGATGAAAGTATAATTCTTTATTTATTTTGTGCAAACGGTGCATAATTAATTTGATATTCATTTTTTTTTAATTTTCTTGTAGAGCTTGTAGCATGCAGTGGCATCAATAGGGTTGGTTGCTCAGGGTGTCCCCTCCCCCTCCTCCCCATCAACTGTCTCCAAACATTCCCCAATTCACATTTTCGTTTGTTAATTTTTTTTTAAACAATAGAGTGAGCTTATGAGCTACTTTCATCGATTGTTGCAGAAATCGAAATTGTGTGTCAGTTCTTCGACTACCATCAAAACGTGAAAATTTACGTTTGCCACTCCCTTAGTCGTCGTCTGAGGGTGCGCTTTCAGCTCCCACTGCGGAGTCTACGACGGGGCGCCAAGTACTTTTCAGCATTTCTGAGCTTCAGAAACATACTCTTTAAATCTAGCTTGTACTGTTTCCCCTAGTATGAAGTTTGCAGGTCACATAAAATTAAAATTAAGCGGGAGTCATCTGACTTCATCCCACGTGAATGTATAACCGAAAAAAAAAGTTATTTTTGGAGATAGTATTAGAGAGGCATCAGGTCAGGCATCCCCGCCTGAGAAAAGATGTATTGGATCTTAACGTTGGTCTTGATGTGGCTAAGGTCATCCTCGTGTTTAGCAAGATGTTTCGAAGCGGACCTGTTCTGTGCACGCCAAGAACGTCAATAGTGCGATGGTAAGTTAGTCGGGAGACATTGGTCCATTTCAGTAAAAAAGGAGTCAAACCCAACTTACTTAAGTTCGGCCCTGAATGTTGTAATGCAAGTGTAAAACATGGGTGAGGTAACTTGATAGTCAAGGGGACAATTATGTTCATTGCAAAAGATCAAACTAGAGGTTTGCGCTCTTGATTGCCATCCGATGGTCCTGAGTTCTAATCCTGCCCGCAACCATCCCCGCAGTTTTGTTAATATGTTATATATATATCCTTCATTCTGAAGGAACATCCAACATGTGAAAGAACATTAACAATTAAACCCGAAAATTGTTTTGTAAAGCTATTTGCGTTCTTGTGAAGTTAAATTATATATCCTTAGAGATAATAAAGATTATTATTATTATTTTAAATGAATTGCATGTGCAATAATAATTTTTATTTTTATAGTTTCTATAATTGAATAACGATTTTTTGTTCATTAAATGAATGTTTATAAATAGGCTCATTTATTTATAACTTATACTATTTTCGATAGTCATGTAGCCATGGCTCCGTCTTTTTGACATGTAATTCTTTAAAAGCTGTTACAAACCCAACTTGAAACAGCGACAACAAATCATTTGGAAGTTATAGGAAAATTAAACACTAGACAAATTACAAAGCTTATATTGGGTGAATGATCTGTTCGGAAACTAAGCACATTTTATCTTTCAACCAACACGTTTTAGTATCCGACTAATTTCTTGTTAAAACTATGGTAAAAAACAACAACAAAAGACTAGCAGAAGGTCGAATTGCAATAGCCTTGAAGGCTACATTTATATGCATTAAAGAAAGTATTGAAATCCATACATCTAAACGCTTGGAAGTGATAACAAACAGTATGTGTAACAATCTGGGCGTTTTTTGGTTAAACTTTAACGAAACTTTAGGGTAAAAAAACTTAAAAAAAATTATAGATCTAGTAAATAGTATATTAAAACCGCCTCGTGAAGATTCTTAAGATCCTCTGACCAGACCCGATCAGTAAGAAGAAATTGTAGCAAAGAGATAAAAAGTAACCTAATGGAGAAATTAGTTTCAGAGACGAAGGTGACACATATCGCAAACATGCATCCACCAACACATCCACTATCACATCCACCATTACAAAAGAGAGGACGGACCAGGAATACATAGCACAGTGCTTTGGAAGCAGGTGTCAAGCCCTATAGGTAAGACGTGGGGACAGTTAAAGAATCGCCCAGAACCAAGACGACTGGAAGAAGCTGTTTGGTAGTCCATGACCCAGAAGGGACATGACCCAGAGATAAAACGATAAAACAGTGGAACCTTCAGATACGAGTTTAATTCGTTCCAGACCCAAGCTCGTAAGTCGAATTACTCGTATCTCAAACGAGTTTTTCCCATATAAAATAAAGTAAACCCGATTAATTGATTCTAACCTTATATAAAGTTACAAAGTTACCTAAATGATGAAAAAGACATGTTATAAAATAAATAACTGAAACATGTATACATAAACACTAAAATAAATAAATAAAATGAGAAATGCAGAAAAGAAATCAATCAAATGTACGTAAAGTAATGGTAAATGTACAGAATATTATCTGGGTGGCTGACGACTGCGGCTAACCGAGTGCGGGTGAAGAGGAGGGAGAGAGGGGGAGACGAGTTGATGCACAGAAGTAAGGCTACTTAATACAACACTTAATTAACAGCATAAACAAAACCCATGATGCCCAAGAATAATTCCGATTAAAATCACTAAACTCGTTTGCTACAGCTCTCACGCTACCGAGACGAGCCTTTGTTAAGTACTGTGATACGTGCGAATGGTTGAGATCATGGTGTACCCACACTCTGTGGTTTTGTCTAATAATAGGCTGATATTATTAAGACATAAATATATTTTCCCGCTGGCAATTATGGTTCCTATTAGTTTAGTTCCATGCTATTTTAAGCGAAAACGGAAAGATCCGATTTCACACGATCATCATCGATATGTTTTAGCTATTAGGCTCGACTCCTTTCGTAAAACGAACAGAAATTTCGCTTTCGACGCTGCTCGTATCTCGAATTACTCGTATCTTGAGGTTCACTGTACAGAGATGGAAAAATAATACAATACAAAATCTATAGAAACACGTAGGGTAATACTCTATAGTCGATTCTTAAAAAATAAAATATATGTTCTTTGCATTGAAACAAAATATAATAGTTTATTTTGCTGTTTTCCCAAGCAGGCCCTGCCTTAGATAATAGGAGGCCCTGTGCGAAGTGAATTAGGTGTTCCCAAATGAAATTTAAAAAAAAATAAATAAAAAATAAACAGCAAAAATATAAAAATAACGCGATTTATTTAAAACATACCACTGGGAACAAGTCTTACTGTTTATTCTATAAAAATATGTTTTTTTTTTTCAGTTCTGTACTAGGCCCACATGAATCGGTGTCCCTAGGTGACTGCCTAGTTTGCCTAAGCCTTAGAAGGACCCTGTCCCAAGCACTCCTCTAGCTTCGCCACTGCTTGCTTAACTCTAAAGAATTACCTCACCTCTTAATGCTTTCATTAATCTCTAGAGTTATAGATCTAGATCTAGTACTCTAAATCGATATCGAGAAAATAGAAAAAAAATAAATTAAAAAAAAAAATATGAATGAAAATGTTATTTAAAAAATAATAATCAATCAATTCAATCGAACTCATCGAAAGTGAAAGAGCTGAACGCTGTCTGGAATTTCTTGCGTTCAGTTAATCAATTTCTAAACTTAGCCTTCTTGGAATCCCAGTAATACACAAGCAAGCGAGAAAATATATATAAAAAAAAAAAAAAACAGCAGACGCCGTCATGCAATTGGAGCAGACGACAAAATATTGGCACGGTCAAGGTTATCACGCGAGACTTGCCGTGTAGTGTTTTGAAACTAGAGGAGGGATATTTATGTAGTTATCAGCTATGATATATCCCATTATTCTTAGTGTGAAACGAATAAGTTTGCCTTGATAAGTGTGTTCGTTTTAAATGAGACGTGGGCGTCATCTTTAGGAAAGCTAAACAGATCCACACGGAAGTGAAAACAAGTAGCCTGGACGCCTGGATCGAGATTGACAAATACTATTATATATATAGATCTAGATCTAGATCTAGTTGAGAGAGTTAATCTTAATTAATGAAAAGAAAATGTGTAAAAGAACACCATTTGTGCATTTCTAGTTCTAGAGGTCCAGAGGTGTACTTTTCGTAATCATCAAAATGGATACAGAACCGGAGTTTAATAAACATTGGATTTTTATGTGGATATCATGATATATATAGATCTAGAATCTAGAATCTTGATCTTAAGATCTAGGTCGACTAGGTAAGTAATGTGTTACATTAAATTAATGTAGTCATAATTATAATAGCCATATACTGTATGTCATAATGTCTTTTCCCTATAATATGATAATACGGTATATTCAATGTAGGCTATACGAGTATACGACATGATAGGCTCACATCAGGGGCGGACTGACTCTATGGGCATTTGGGCAAATGCCCGGTGGGCCGGTACTCAATGGGGCCGGTAAGGTCACCTAAAGGACCTCATGAATGCCACTATGGCATATATTAAATTGTTAAAAGTTTTATAATATTCTAATATGTAAGAGGCTATATGAGCGTCATGTTAAACACATCTTTTAGAGACTACTGCTAAATTAATCTAACACATCTTTAAAAACAATGTATTAGCCTACATCCGTAGACAGTATTATTAGTAGTATCGTCTTTTTAAAGCCTATAAACATAGCGATTAAAAAGCAACATAAGGCCTATATTTCTTATATTTCTATAGCATACAGTTATCGATACATTATAAAAAAATATAATGATTTTGAGAACCGATAGGCCTATAAAAAAACATTGGAGGCCCATCATATTTTATACAATTTATGGGCTGTACTGTCTAGAAATGCCTGGGCCGATTTGGACATCCAGTCCGTCCCTGGCTCACATGAAATCAAAGCACGTTCTAGAATCTATCCATAATGGCATAATCAGAATCTAGATAGACTCTAGATCTATCTACATTATGTTTGTAAGTTA
>JADKLZ010019686.1:21299821-21319399 GCA_021533235.1 Biomphalaria straminea
ACCAAGGTTAAATAACATTTTAGTTTTATGTTCTTATTTGATTTATAGAAATTTCTTTTAATAAACCCTAATGCTTTGTTTGATTTTTTTTATTGTTTCATCAATATGGGGATTCCATGACTTTGGACTTGTAGGCCTACTCTAGATCTAGATCTAGTCCTAGATCTTTGAAAATTAGATCTATTGACAAATGTATTTAAGTAAGCTTAGTAAGGGTCATCAGATGTATTAAAATTTGCTTTTTTTTTTTTTTTTTTTTAAAAAATTAAAAATTTACATCGTTATATCCTCTGTCCCTTGACTTTCGTTGCATGAGTGCTGTGACAGTTCGCGTTCTAAAATCTCATCATTTGTACCGGTCAGCAGCTGTCCTCAGCAGGATCTAAAGAGAGTGGCCGGTCCATTCTTTCACATTGTCCAGTTTGCTTTTGAATGACCCTTCTTCGTGCTCCATTCACTGTACTTTGGAAGATGACTTTTGAAAGTCAGTCATCATGAGTCATGTCTTACAAAATGACCAAATCAGCCCATCTCGTCTTTTCGCAGTACTGAGAAGTTCCTCATTTTTTTATTTTTTTTTTGCCAGCCAGAATGTTGACCTGTAAGAGTACACTTTCATTTGTCTTCTTTTTCTGGTATCTGATACCCAGCAGGCTTGAATTCTTCTTTCAGTTTCAGCTTTCGTAGTCACAACCGCATAGGAGTACAGAGAGAACTAACGAAGAACAGTTTTAATTTTACTTGGAAGTTGGTGTTACACTTTCAGATTTTCCTCAATTTAATCGTGACGGCGGTGCCAAGTGTTATGGAGTTTGTGTTTGTGTTTCTATGGTGACGGTGGGAAAGGTTAGTGATTGAGAGTGGAGTGTAAATGAGGCATTGGCCTCAGAGTTCTTATGTAGGCTAAAACAGAGACTCCAGCGTCAGGCTAAAAAGAAGTGTTACTGCAGTGAGTTAGACTTTGTTCAGAATACCATTTTATATTATTACTAAAGTCAACTACATTTAATTCATTGGATCGCAAGTTAATTTTTGTCTGTATTGTAATAAAAGTCATAGGCCTACTTAATATTGTTGTCAAAGAAGTTATTCAAGTTATTTCAAGTTTTAGAAGTTAATACGCCTACAGCGGTTTAGTTATCTATCAGCCGTCTTATCTTATATAATATGGACGTTATACTCACTAACATCTCTTTTAGTAGCGATCCTCCACCACATTTAAATACCTAGGCTCAAAAGTAACATATATTATTTAAATTTAAATATTATGACGTAGGTCTGTATGTCTGGAAATGTTGAGTTAAATTTCTAATTTCTTTTTTTTTTTCTTTTTCTGCTTCAACATGAAGATTGGTGTTTATATCTCTATGACGGAAAAATAGGAAAAAAGTAAAAAAAAAAATAAGAACATTAGTAACAATTAGTCATTAATGTGTTGTTGTTTTTTATTCGTTCTAAAAATCTTTTTACATTAATACATTAACAATCCATGAGGCAATGTTTACGTGTACACTTAACTCTTTCTCTCCGTAATTATTTACCACATTCTGATGGAATCAACGTTGGTATCGTCAGTTAGGAGAGAAAGAGTTAATAACTTCTTTGAATACATGCAAAACATGGGCAGAAATTGGACTCGATAGGTCTTGAAAACATTTGAACATTGATTATACACAGTATCTACAAAATAGGTCTTAGAAACATGGTTACATCGATCCTATACAAATTAACACATTATAAACATATATATAAAATGCATATATAAATATATCTGATACGAATCATTTCATTGGTCTTTGAAGCGATGTGGAATCATAATAAGTAGAACGCTATAAGCATCATCAGCAATTTCCGCGCGGTTATAAATCATTGCTTTAACAGGACTAACTTTTTTTTCTTCGCTGATATTTTCTACAGCATTTAAACTTTATAGCGTCAACTTGCCTTAGCTGACAGGGAAGAGATCACCTGGTTTCACGCGGCTTCGGAACGAGACAGCTGGAGGTCACTCACGAAGGCCGCGGGATACACATTTTAGACCAACAGAAAATTCGCTGCCGAGGGCAAACGCAGACGGCGAAAAGAAAATCTTAATCGACCACCGGCGGACAATGGTTATGCTTTCCCCGAATGTGGCAAAATATGTAGGTCGCAGCAGGGGCTGCGTAGCAACGGGAAATACTGCTTTCTTCATTAATCTTCGGACTCGAAAATATGCCTTGTTATAATATATATTTACTATCTATTATTGAAGATCTGCACCCATTTTTAAACCCAGAGACAAAAGTTGGCAACTAAAAACCGAACATTGTATATAATATAGTATATATTTCGTAGAATGTCTGTTGATTCCTATCGATTCAGTGTCTTCGACATATAGTTCATTGTTGTACTACCCTAAGTAGTAGAACAAATGCTTAGCGTTAGGCATTGGTTCAAGTTTTGCGGACTGGGTGGGTATAGGGGCATACGGTACGTTTAAATGCCCTATAGATCAGTATTAAATGGCCCGGTGGGACCGCCAAACAGGTCGCGTGAATGACAGCAAAAGACTGTATGATATTCTCTTATAAATAATGTCCTAGGAGTGTCTTCATTGGACCAAGCCTTACCTTTTATAAAATATATGTTTTCAAGACTTAGTGAAACAGCTAACGTATTTTGAGCCTCTAAGAAATCTTATATAATACAAACGTTACTTCAAAAAAGATGATTACGTTACGAAATAGTTATCCAGTAATAGTCCGCAACAACAATAGGCGTTGCCGCATTTCTCTATCTAGACTGTTTTTCCACGTCCATCATTGGTGTAAGGAAAACCTCAAAGGAGACTTTTTCTTCTTCTTCGTTCTGATTGTTATGTTGGAGCATTCAGATAACTAGATCAATATATGAGATGAAATGCGCAGTGGTTTCCAAATCAGGGAGCTCTCCAAATAGTTTTCTTTCTATTGCGGTCTTTTGGGGCCAGTGTCTTATACGGGCCTCTTAGTAAAGAGAGCAGAATTTGAGGACCTGGTCGGCATTCTCTGGTGACACTCCACATGGGTAGATTTCACTGGTTCCAATTTTGATCTTCCGGTACACGTGTTGTCGCATTCTGTTGTGTCCGGTCCTGAGTCGAAAGATTAGACGTTGATCTTGTCGGGATAGCTTATAGTAGACAAAGGAGACAATTACGAAGGATTTAAACTCATTTAGCTGTATATAGGAGGCGCGGTGGCTGAGCAGTAAGGCGCCTTGTTTCCAAACCGTGTCCCAGGTTCGAATCCTGGTGAAGACTGGGATTTTTAATTTCGGAATATTTGGGTGCCATTGAGTCCACCTAGCTTTAATGGGTGACATTAGTTGGGTAAAAGTAAAAGCCACAGGCCACATGACACGTTGGTTAACCGTGGGCCACAGAAGCAGATGATCTCTATAGCACCTGCCCTTATTAATTACGAGGTCAGCAAGAGAAAGTTTACTTTACTTTTAGCCATATATAATTATACATATATATATATAATATCATCGGTTAATGGTATATTGATCAGTGGAGAGATTTCAGCTTTAGCTATCGGTTGATGTCTTCTTAAATGTAATGTTTTAGTTATAATTCTAGTAGATGGATACATTAATATTCAGATCAGATTGTGATTTATCAGTTATGGAAAATTAGGGGCTGACTAGTAGCCTTTCAAACCCAAGTCACTGGTCTGTCTTATGAAGTTGACAATAACAGAAAGGGAAGAACTTTAAGTTCATTATTTAAATGTCAATATGAGAGAGAGAGAGAGAGAGAGAGAACCAAGAACAAATGTGTAAACAATTAATACTAGTTTTTACACTTATTAATTTCTATATCAACTTATCAACATTATCAACATTTAACTTCGATCCTATTAAATAGCCCTTCTGATCGATACATATACAATATAAAACTACATTTATGACCAAAATAAATGTTTAAAAATGTAACATTTTAATGTAAGAAGTCTACAGAACATTACCCTGGCAAGGCTTGCTGCTTATTCTTTATATAATGTAAGTTGAAATGTAGCGGTTACTGGTTAGAGATACTTAAGATTGATCATCGAGGCGTAAACTCGATTACAGGAAGACATCTTGAAGTTAGTATCGATTACTACCTTCCCAAGACTGGTTGCGATGGTAATACGGCTTGACGTTTCTTTCTGAAGCCTCTTGTTGGTTTCTTCTTTGTTTGGGTGGCGTTGCTGGCGACGCTGACTGGACACTGATGGAGGGAGGGGAGGGTTTAACGCTTGAAGCTGAGGCGCGTGAGTTAGGGATGGGATGACCCTTGACCTTTGCCTTCGACGTTTTGCTGGAGACGGTGGCGTCACGTCGAAGGCAGGGTGTCGGTGGCGGCGATATTTCCTTACTGTCATATTCGACGGTTGGCTCTCGTGAAGGTGAATGACGGGAAGGTCTGGTCAGCTCGCTATGGATGCCCGACAACAGAGATGTGTAGTTGCTGAAGTTAGGGGTTGGTGGCCTGGGTGAGCTGGAAGAGAAAAATTGTTTCCCGGGCGTAGGAGGTCTGTCGTCTGCTAGAGAATGGGGTGACAAGGCCGCGTAGTGATTTGATATGTCACTGTCGGAGCCGTGATTGCTGGACGCAAAGTGACCGATGGTCAAATGGTCTTTACTCGGACTTCTTTTTAGCGGGTCTGTGGGCATTTTAGCGGTGCCCAAATGTCTGCCGCTTTCACCGCGAACCCTAGCAGCATCATTATAACCCCGACCAGGAGTCGAAGCGCAGATTCTTGGATTGTGGCCCCTGCTTTGCATGTTGACGTAGTTCCGGTTGGATTCGCTGCGGGTACGGTGGCTGTAGTCATCCGTTCCGCTGGAAGAATAACGTTCATGGCTGTTTCGTGGGAGACCTTTGCGTACCACTGATTTGGCCGAGATGTTCTTGCGCCTGGCGTAGATGAGCGTGATTTTTGTGTTCTTCGTGCTGGAGCTTATAAAATACGATTTAGGAGAATTGGGTGAGTTCTCTTCCTGCAGAAGTGCTAGCACGGCGTGAGGAAGACAATACTCCATCTGAAATTAGAGGAATCAATTCAATTAATTTTTTTATCTATGTATCCAAATTAAGCATTTTTTTTTAGTTAACAAACGATACATGAGCAGAGTGATTTGTCTCATTTATCAATGGGATGTGTGGCTGAGAGCCCAAAATCGCTTAGTTACGGTTAGGCTACCTAACGAGAGGGCTCGAGTTCAAACCCCGAATCGAGCAGAGCTGTTTTTGCTGAGCGCCTAAAGGCAGCACGGATAGCATCTCCCAGATACACCCTCCTCTCCCTGGTTCACAAAAGAGTTTGGAACATTGCGCTCTGAGATGACAGATACGCTACAATCTGCAATTTTAACTCTTTATCTCCTAATTGACGATACCAACGTTGATTTGACCCCATTAAATTAATTAAATTTTTGGTTTTATAGACTTTAATTAGTGTTACATAAAAAAAAAGTCATTCTTCTAAAACTCTGTGCATAATAAAACATTTTCCTATAACATTTGAAAAAGTTACTGAAGTCTAAACTTATGATGGCAGTGAAACACAAATGAGCAACACATACCAACAAAACAAACGAGGAAATTAAGAACTGAGTTAAAGAATTATGTTGTGGGACGCCTGCTTTTGTGCCTTATTGAAGATATACTCAAGGCTAGCTTTAACATTTACTTTGAATAAATCCCAATACTTTATATAGTCTTCAACCAGCTTGGTTAGTAACTTTGTTCTTAGTGTACTTTTCTCTAGACACTCTGAGTGTAAGCGTGTCTTTAGCACACAAATACCAAAATAGGCCAACACGCTATCATAAAAGGAAGAAAAAAGAGCTTGAAAAACGGAATAACGTTTGATCTACCGAAAATTGTAAGTTGGTAACTATATATATAATATAAATAAACTAGTTTAACTCGCCGGTATATTATAAATAAATAATTTCAATGAGCTTCATTTTCACGTCAATCCAAGAAATCTCTTAATGTGTTGACATATACAATCTGATAAATCATATCAATCATATTCAGATACGAATCTCAATTTCTTTATGTATGCTTTAATATTTCGAACAGTTTAATATACTATCAGGTTGTTTTCTTCTTCTTAGTTTGTAGCCTTTGCTCTTTAGATTGTTCATAGATTTGGATCACACTGTAGGGCTCAATATTGTAAAATTAAAAACAAAATCTTAAGGACTAAAGAGTCACAAATTGGTCGAAAAAATTATAGTACAATCTGCTCCTATTTCACCTCACCGTCAGGTTGTGTTAGACTGGAAAAAGGAAGTAACTTCATGTAACTTGAAAACATGTATATCTATTGTATTCGGATTTCCGAATTATGAAAAATTAAAAAATGCATGATCTTCGGTCTTAGAGATTAAACAAAACTCATAGACATAAATAAAGTACACACAAATGCAATTCACACATTTTCATTTCATAAAACTCTCTTATTGGCCAGTCTATATTTATTTGTATCTATGGTTTCAATGCTAAGTGACATTTTTTAAAATCGGTTTCTTAAAAATAAGTTATGAAACAAGTTTTCCCCTCTACTATTACTAAAAGTAAGCGCGCATCACTTAGAAGGTAATTTTTCACTATTATTATTAAGTGCATTTTTATTATAGTCTGTCATAATGATCAATTAATTCCGTTAAACCAGAAGTTTAAATAACAAATTCAAGTTTTAAAATAAATTTAAAATTCAATAAGAATTAAGCAGCATTACATATGGAGCCTCTAACTATGTCTTTGTTCTTTACAAACCTTTTTCTATTGGTTGCAACGATTGACTGCTAACTGAATGAATCCATAAGACTGAAATTATTGTTTATTATTTCTTGTACCAGGAATATTGGAAATCCAAAGTGAATGAAATTTCACATATTGTGATTCTTATAGCTAATGTAATATGAAAACACGTAGTACTTTAAACTATATATTAATGAAGTAGATCAGGTCAACAGGCTGATGTGTAGAATGAAATACATAAACACGCGCACGGATGGCTCACTCTTATGAATTTAAATTACAATTAAAACACGCTACTAGACTAAGGCTTGCACAAAATATAAAGCATTTGAATTAAATTGTAAATAGTCGCGTTTTTTTTTATAAATTTTATCAGAAAAAGAAAGAAAAGCTAGACTATCACTCTTTTCAGAAGCACAATATTCTACTGGCGGAACCACCAGAGCATTTCTGAATTGATCTGTTTTTACCGAGTTTTTTTTTTTTCTTTTCTAAGACTGTGTCGGCATTTAATATGTTGCTGCCATGTCGCTCTCAAGAGTGGGAGAGAGAGGGAGGGAGAGAAGGAGAGAGAGAGAGAGAGAGAAGGAGAGAGAGAGAGAGGCCTAGTAATTCATACAAAATAAAAGCTCACCCTACCTGGAAAGTGTCAAATCAATATTGACTCGATACTGACAGCACTTAGTTGGCCAGGAAGGTAGAAGCATCGTTTTTCTTTTTTTTTTTTTACGCCAACAACTTTGACCTGTAGCGATGGAAGGGCTCAATAGTTTGAGAACAATTGGAATACTCACGAGTTGTAGCTTTATGCGTGTGTGTGTATATTTGTACTCGTGTGTGTGTGTGAATTTGCGCTCGTGTGTACGTATTTAAAAAGGAGGCGGGAACAGCAGGAGGAGATGTGGTTGAAAGGGTTTCTATTGTAATCGTCAATAGTGACCTGTAAACGTCGTAGCAAGTAAAAGAAAAAGCCGTGTAGTTAAAGTAGGAGTAGCAAGCGTAAAAAATGACCTAGATTTCTAACAGAGGTGTGTGACTTTAATAACCTGTGGGGAGGACCATTCATGACTGACTACTGACTGGACTAATAGTGATGACTAATGGAGAGACCTCTCCATTGCTGGGGGAAAGCCTGGGCGGTTGATGACCAATGACTAATATAATAATCTATCCACATCTCTCATTAAGTAGCCTTTATTCCGAAAATTTTTTCGAAAATCTTATCTTCTTCTTATCTTATCTTATCTTATCTTATATAATACAGACGTTACTTCAAAAAAGAAGATGATTACGTCCTACGCGTTATGCATTCAGTCATGCATATTTACCAGTGACTTAAATTCTGCCAAGTCACTGGTTTTCCTGGCTAGCTCAGGCAAACCACTCCATGCTCTAATGGCACTAGGGAAGAAAGAGCATTTGTACAAATTTGTCCTAGCGTATGGGATGAGGAATGTGCCTTTATCTTTGTGTCTTTCTGAGTATTTTATTAAGTTTTGTTTTTGTATTTGGAGATTATGGTTCAGTGTTTTGTGTATAATTGCTACTTTACTCTTAAGTCTTCTATCCTGAAGGCTTTCTAAATTTAGTGATTTTACTAAAGGTGTTACTCTAGTGAAATGTGAATATTCGTTTGTTATGAATCTCGCTGCTCTATTTTGTGTCTGTTCCAGTTTCCTTATGTTTTCCTGAGTTGAGGGGTCCCAAACAGAGGATGCATATTCTATTATACAAACAAAATAATCAATCACCAACAATTTATTAACTAATTGTTTATGTTTTTGGTTTGATTCATGTCTTGCCTTTAACTTCATCGAAGAATGGGAAATTGGAGATAAAAACAACATGCCCAAACTTTTTACCAGTGAGTTGATATAAGCTTTGTAAAAATACTCTCTTCGGTATTTATTACTATTGAAATAGGCTACACTATAATTAGATTCATGCCAAGTAAAACAAGGGCGAAAACTCTGTTCCCGGTAGTTCCTGCTAACTCCAGGAAACATTAACCCAGATTAAAACATTTAAAATATTTTTTTATGCGTGTGTAAAGGACAGACAATCAATGTTTTATTTAAATTGCTTTGCTTCTTCGGCAGCACACTTCCCCGGCGGAGAAATTGATGCAGAACTATCGATGCAGAATTAGATCTGAGAATCGATGGTTGAACTTGTTCCATCCTTCTGTACAATAGGCTATATAGAAATACACGGAATGGCCTCAAGATGGATGGTTCCAGCATTCCGAAATAATCTCTTTTTGGTAAACTACGAGAAGTAGAATCGATTCAAAAAATGGCCAGAAAAAATAGGGCAAGGACATTTTCAGATCATAGTTAAGAATGTTTAATCAGTAAGCGGAATTTAATTATTTCGATATTCACACCACATGGGAGTCAGCAACCATAGAAAGTATTCCTGGCAACTTGGAACTTCCCTATGACTCATTGAAAACAACGCTAGTCCAAAGAAGTAATATCGAAAGTATCTCTATTCTCTGTAATCCGACCACAAACCAAGAACTATTGCACTCCGTTCTCTTGTGGTCATAATTCATTTCATGGGCGTAGCGTAGCCCTCTCCTCCGAAATGAACCCTTTTCCTTGGGGGGGGGGGGGGAGTCGGAGTTAAGTGACAGATTTTTTTGCTTTGCTTTTGTTTATTTAAGGTAAGATTTCAATAAAAAAAACCATCACTTGCTTCAGGCATCCAAGGGGGTTTTAAGTTTACCCCCACCCCTACCACTACTGCTGCAGCCTATCTGGACAAGCCAAGCCATTGGACTCGAGACAAAAATACACCTTCTCAACACAATTGTCATTCCAACTGCAACATATGCATGTGAGACATGGAAGTCATCTGTCAAAATTGAGAAGAGACTAAATGTGGCTCAACAAAAATGGCTGAGACAGATTCTGAGAGTCAGTTACACAGACCGGGTCTCAAACAAGGAAATCCTATGCGGAACTGGGAGTCGAACATTCAGTGAGGTTGTGACAGAACGTCGCATGAGGTTTGCGGGACATGTTCTACGACAAAATGAACTACCAAAAATTGCGATGACATGGAGGCCAATACGAGGAAAACGCAAACAGGGACGTCCTCGTATAACTTGGCGTCATACCTTCATGGAGGACCTCAAAACAGTGGACACCAGATGGGAGAAGGCTTCAGACATTGCCAATGACAGATCTTTATGGAGACAGCTTGCCGCCCAATGCGCCGAACGGCGCGGGAGGACCTAAGTCTAAGTGTAAGTCTACCACTACTGTTGTGACATGGTTACTATGTGTGGTCAACTGCGACACACGGTCAAGTGGTGGAGACTTGCAAGTTAGGTGACTTTGGGAAGTGACGTGTGTGTTATGAAAGAGAGAGAGAAAACAATCGAGTAGAGTTGATGTGTGTAATACTAACTGTACATAGGTTCTAATTAAATCAAATGTATTATTAAATAAACTTGTTAGTTGTTTCCTCACAACTACTATAAAACAAAAAAACTGCAAACGACAATCCCCAAATTTCAAGAGGATAGCTATGGAAGAAATTTACGATACCCCCCTTTTTTTCAGTATAAAAACTGAGAGTAGCCAAAGGGGTTTTGAGTTTAAACCCCCATTCAGCAGGTTTGTAGCTAAAAATACTTCTTCAATAAAAAAAAAAAGCAAATTACGCACTCAAAATGCTGTGAGCTATGCCAAAGGGGTTTTAAGGGGAATGAATTTTTATCGGCATTGTGTCGCTTTAAAGGATTCACAAATAGTTTATTTAACACACACGCATAAAGGGTATTTGTATCAATTAATAAAGGCAATTTCGAAATTTGAGTGAATATAAAATAAAATCCTTAAATTGTATAAACACAAAAATACCTTCACAAACCATTAGATTGTACACACGATGGGTCTCCCGGTCTAACACCTAACTCATTACTATTATTTTTGCTTTTTTTTTTCTTCTATATCTGATGTTTCAATATGCAACAGTACTACCGGGTTTTGTAACGTCGTAATAGGAAACAATGCAAAGTTAAAATTGAAAATAAAACATCTAGAGGGCATGACAACGGTGCGAATATGAAAGGAAAAAAAAAAAGGAATAATCTACAAAAATGGATTTAAATTGGATTACGACTTTTGATACATTGTGCAGCTCAGTCGTTATACTTTTTTTAGGAAGAAATTTGGCACGCAGGCGGCCACAACTCTCGCGGCGGCACTGATTACATTATACATCTTCCGAAAGAATGGAGGTTCAGAATGTAATAATGATTAATTATATATACAGAAACAAACACACAAATATATATATGTGTGTGTGTGTGTGTGTGTGTGCGCGGCAGCTCCTCGTGGTGCCCCCACCTTTTTTTTTTTTTTGCAAAAAAAAAAATAAATAAACCAGCGAAATGTGTTTTTTTCGACTTAATTTTTATTTATTGTTAAGGTAATACTAATATGAAAGGAAAAAAATAAAAAAATAAATAAAATTAACAAGATACTACAAAAATCTGAGCTTCTTTCTTGCTGGCAAAATTTAAATACCGGTATATTTTTTCCCAACAATTGCCAAATTAGTGGGTTGAAATTTTTTTCAGCATCGATTGCCATTAAGTAATGATCTGTTTTGAGTCTGAAAAAAAAAGATTTCACGCACAGAAACTCACTTTACAATTGTCAGAAAAAATGGAAATGTCAGTTGCAGTATTATTATCATTCTCCAAAAAAACTTTAGATTTTGTCTGCCAAAATCGGACTTATTCATTTATTTCCTTTACAGGGCGGTGGGAATATATTAATATATTTACAACTGAATCATGTAGCCAACATTTTTATAAAATGAAAACTTGTTATCTCAAACAGTAACTTGTTTCAGAAGTTGAACCCGTTGAAGTCTCTTTCGCTCCAAATGGAATTGTTTTTGTCAATGTCGTCATGAGGAGGCGCGGTGGCTGAGTGGTAAAAAGCTAGGCTTCTGAACCGGGGGTCCCGGGTTCGAATCCTGGTGAAGACTGGGATTTTTATTTTGGGATCCTTGGATGCCTCTGAGTCCACCCAGCTCAAATGGGTACCTGACATTAGTTGGGGAAAAGTAAAGGCGGTTGGTTGTTGTGCTGGCCACATGACACCCTCGTTAACCGTAGGCCACAGAATCAGATGACCTTTACATCGTCTGCCCTATAGACCAGAAGGTCTGAAAGGGGAACTTTACTCTTTTTTAACTTTAATGTCGTCATTAGCACTGTCGAGATTGATTTCGCTCTGAGGATTCACTAGTTGGGATGGTGAAAAAAACAAATCATATTTACCTACCACATCATGATATTTCTCATATCAAGTTTTTATTTCTTGAACTATCTCATCCCAGGAACAATACATTTCCATATGTAGCTCTTTCTTTTGTATTTATTCTGTTAACACAGAATCTTCACCTTTTTCGTCTGGCATCTCGTGCTCAACACGTTTTCGAGGTTCTGAACTAATCACCTAATCTGATTACATGCATTCTCCTCTGGTGCTCCAGCGCGTTTTAACTAAGCGCTTAAAGGCTAGTTTCAGTTATCTTGTTGAGAACGTCCTAGCGGTGTGCTGAAGTCGATAAAAAAACGTGTGTAAACATACCAGTGTACCGATAAAATGTCACTGAATATGTTTTAAGCTTAAGCCCGAAATTTCAGCCAAGCTCAAAGAATGATTCAAGCAGATGAATTAAGATGATGTCAAGGAAAGACTACAGAATTTGTACCCCATCATTATTCTTCATAACGTAACATCAACATTTGGAAAAATTGATCCAGTTTTTATGATGTCAGATGAATTGTTTAAAAAATCGAAAACTATTTCGCTCATGATCACCTAATATTACTATATACGCTTGTTTTGTATTTGTGGTGACATGTGCCAGATTCTAATATCTTAGAGTCTAACGCATTTATTTATAAGCTATCTAGATGAAACCAGCGTACTGAACAATGGAGAAACAAAATGTGCGTGAGCGTGTCAAAATGCGTTGCTTTCAGAGATTTGAACAAATCTAGTCAACTTGATTCAACCATGGAACTATTCAACCTGGTTAACAGCTAACGTTTAATTTAAAAAAAAAATTGGGAGATTTATTAAGTAAGCAAATTAATTTCTAGTCAACATTTTAAATCCAGCAGTTTGTCTTTGTTCATGGATACGCCACTGTATATATATATATATATATCCCCCCACCCCCACCCGAAAAAAATCCTGGCTACAGCCGTTACTTCAAAAAAAGGAGATAATTACATCTTATGCATTTCATATGTCAATCTAGTCATGCATGTTAATCAATGACTTAAACTCGTTATTTCTCCTGGCAGTCCATTCCATTTTGTAATGGCACTAGGGAAGAAGGAGCACTTATATGAATTTGTTCTAGCGTACGAAATAAGAAATGTGCCTCTATCTTTGTGTCTTTTTGAGTATTTCATTAGGTTTGTACAAATGTTTTACATGTTTCGGATGTTCCTTCAGAGTTGGAGATAGTTACTTCCTAGTCCAAATCTCCCGCTGGACGACGGGGGATGGGAGCGGGCAGGGTTTGAAGCCGGGACCATCGATAAATCCAAAACGACAGTCCAGCGTGCAAACCGCTCGACCAGGCAGCAACCCGTTTTGTTTTTTGTATTTGCAAATTATGGTTCAGTGTTTTATATAGGTGTGACGATGATGGTCTTTGTTTGATTCGTCGTGCCGGGGAATCTTTCTATCTTGAACACGTGGTTGATGACAAGCGATTTGATTCAAGTCTTATAGATGAATTAATCGAATAAATGTAGATCTAGAATTCACAATAAAAACTTTCTTGTAGAAAACAATATTCAGGAACTTTATTTGAACAAAACGTAAGTACAACTTATGTACAATGTAGATCAAACAATAAGAAAAATTATTACAAGGCTTCTTTGTTAGAAACTTAGAGATAATAGAAACACAACCGTTCAATTCCACATCCAGACTTAGACTCTCCATCTCGCGCGATTCTCCTTCTTTTCTTTGGGCGGATGTCACGTGATTTTATGTCTTTCTTTTCAAAACAACCAATAGAATTCAAAACATGCCATACTACGTCTTTGTAAAAACCTGGAGTCACCAACTCGTGTCTGGAGTCTCCTATTAAAAACCGAGCCATCAGGCGAGGGTTAATATTTCTATTTACAATCAATCTTTTACATGAGAAATATATAATTAAATCTATAATGGCATATGTGACAATAGGCCTATATATAGCTTCTTTTTCCGTTTATTCTTTTGTAATGAAGCGTCTCTAAATTTAGGGATTTTTATGATGTTACTCTAATCAAATTGGAATATTCGTTTGTTAAAAATCTCACGGCTCTATTTTGTATTTGTTCTAGTTACTTAGTGTTTTCTTGAGCTATGAGATCCAAACAGAGGATAATATTCTAACATTGGCCTAACTAAAACATTATAGCATTAGAGTTGAAGGATGTTCTCGTAAAGTTATACAACCGTTATACAAATAAGGGTGAGAGATGCATCATGCTTGGAAAAAGTTAGGGCGCTAGTTTAACTTGGTACGTTTGCGAAAGATACGACAGTTCGCACACACGAATGTAGTGTGTATGATAGTGTGTACTTTCGTATGTACTTTAGCGTGGACTAGATGAACTAGGTTACACGCTTATACAAGTTTGGCAGCAAAATCATGATTGTTTTAGGACGAGTAGCTTCCTTTGAAAATTGACAATTTTCATTACTGACAAGAGTTGAAAAGCCAAGTAGATCTAGATAGGCCTACATACACACGGTCAATACTAATAATCCCGTTACAATTATAATGATAATTTAAAAAAAAGGTTAATAATATTTTGCTTGGTTTCACTGTCACGAAAGAAAAAATATTAGGGATTATCTTATGGAGATACGCATCTGCCTGGTCGAGCGGTTTGCACGCTGGACTGTCGTATCGATTTACCTATGGTCCCGGGTTCAAACCCTGCCCGCTCCCATCCCCCGTCGTCCTGCGGGAGGTTTGGACTAGGAAATAACTATCTTCAACTCTGAAGGAATTTCCGAAACATGTAAAACAAACAAAACAAGCTGATCTGTATGAAGGAACGGAAAGTGTCGATACGGTTGAATGTAATATTTTGCACAGGGCCGTTCTTATGCCGATTTGAGTGATTTCTCCACATCGGGTCTGGCAGGGTCCCCGGCTCCCCGCAATTTACATTTAGCGGATTTTATGGTATCACTATCAGCCATGGTTCTTGTCACAGGCTTTCATAGATGTAGGACTTAAAGGGTTAACTTATTTAGTGTATCATACGATAGACGTAACTTTAATTAACCCACTGCTTCCTATGCATGTTGTATACGAAATGTTGATACAATGATCTAATTAATAGTTATAGTTGGTATTGTGAAAACAAAATTTTGGAGATGGACCTCGCAAGCATCCATTAACTTGGGCCCAGCTATATGTAAGGCGTACCCTGGTTTTGAAATCCAGGTTCCGAATGTTTAAAACGTTATAAAATTATTTCGTTTAATTTTTACTTTTGTTTTAAATATCAACAGGCTGTTGTATACTTTTTACATCAACACGGGTTATGAACTTATGACCTGGTTGGGTCCATTCTGCTTGTGGAACTTCTGGATGTTCTAGAAACGTGTATCTATGTTCTGTCTCACTTGGAAGTGTGTTTTATAGTCTGATAAGTAGGCCCTATATTTTTGTTTTGTTTTTGATAGCCTTATTATTATTATTATTATTATGTTAGAAACGAATGAGTTTTCATTCCCTGGCGCTGCCAGTGTCGAGTTTCGTTAAAGAGAAACAAAATTCATCGAAGTCCCTTTATCAGTTTCCACTGAGGAATTGTCTGGTTATGTGGCAGGTCTGCAGCAGTACCGCCCTCTGACAGGCAACGAGAAAGTTCATAGAAATTTTAAGGGCCTTGAAGGTATCTGTGGTCAGTTGTTAATCCCTCGGTTGATATAACAATGGAATATATGCATATAAAAGCTTAAACTCCAAGCCTAAAGGCATGCATTATAATTATAGTTTTAGAGATGTTAGTTATCAAAACTATCGTAGTTATGTGTCTACAACTAAACGGAGAACTGCTTGTCTGGACACCACTGCGCGGTTCATCTCAGATATAGGATTACTGATCTGAATATCATATATCAAAATGAGAATGAAGAAGAAGAAGTCTACACTCTACATCATGTATGGACTTATTGTGACAGTGTCAATAACTTAACACATGAAGAAACTCATGCATTGTTATGAAAGAACTTTTCTCAAATGAGGTCAGAGATAAGTTACTATCAATATGACCCACTTACACATTGCGTTCTGAGATTACGAAGTCACCATTATATACTCTATATTGTTAAGGATTGCAACATTTGGGGCCAAAAAATAAAAGCAATCGAGGAGATTTGCTGATTAAAACAGAGCAGTAAATGGCTCACAAGAAATCTATAAGGATTGTCCATCATATCTATGCTACAAGCCGATACGAGGAAATGTCTTAAAATAAGGGGCTGACTTGGTCTAACAGAAGATGACCAGCAATCAGTTGAAGGATGAAGAGTTAAACGATGTCAATGTGCCGTTTGATAGAGGCTGGGCGTGGATGATCTCACTGAGTAAGTGCTTCAATACGTTTTACGATACTTTTATATTAGCTTGAAGACAATTGACATGGACGGCTTGTACCGTTAATATATATATGCACATGATCTTTTTGAAAACAAGTCACCCGAGAGATGGTTTACTAATGTACATACATTGTCTTTCAAATATTTATATTTTAATCGCGCTTATTTACAAACAAAAAAAAACTTTTTCATGCTTCCTTTCTAATAGGATTTTCATTTCAATTCCTATCCTTTAAGGCTCTACTTTTCAAAATATCTCGACTTCTATTTTCTATGTTGATCATTTTGTTATGTTTATCCTTTGGACTGTTCACGTTCAAGTCAGGTATCTCATCTATACAATGTCGTGTAACATTCTCTGTCTAGTTTTTATAACAATAAAAAAAAGACCTAAAAAGAGTTATTGTTCCAAGGGAAATGTGTAACTTCGATTTTGCATGGGAAAAAAAAATAATCCTAAATTAAATAAGACACTGACGCAAGGTATTCAAAATGATTAGGTGCCGGTACTCAGTAGTTGATTGTCTAACTTTTAACTACTAAAAATTAATAATTTCCCTTAAAATACAAGAAAAGTAATACTTTTATTTCAAAAAGGTGCCGGTACCGGTGCGTACCGTCACAAAAAAAGCCTTATGTATATATCTATATATATAGTGGGAATAGTGGGAAGCGTGGTCGAGAGGCTAAGTGCGGCCTGAGCTTGGCTTGCTAGGCTACCTAGAAGGGGGCTCGAGGTTCGACACCCGACTCGGGCAGAGTTGTGTTTACTGAGCGCCCAA
Organism: Biomphalaria straminea; assembly: GCA_021533235.1. Lineage (NCBI taxonomy): Eukaryota > Metazoa > Mollusca > Gastropoda > Planorbidae > Biomphalaria > Biomphalaria straminea. The sequence continues at coordinate 21,317,047 of JADKLZ010019686.1, forward strand.
AGGCAGCACGGGAAACCAACTCCTAAATACCCCCTCCCCCCCCCCACTGGTCCACAAATGAGATTGGACTAAAGCGCTCTGAGCATGCTATAAGCATGAAAGTAGCGCTATATAAAAGCTATAATAATAATAATATATATATTCTCATAATGAGGGGGATTTTTGAACAAACAACTCCCCTCAGTCTATGATTGATACGTTTTGGTTTGCTCTCTTTTTCAATGGTTTGAAATCTAAACAGTGATATGTTATGTCGTGACAACAACCATAGATAAGCATATTTGTGTAATAATCAAAGGGAGGGTATCAAAATAATTCAGGGGACTCTGTAATTCATGGATTATGTGTCCTTGAGGAACTCTTCCATGCGTGTCGCTGGCCTACATCCTACACGTTATCAGCCTCTTTAGTGTCTAAACTACTCTAAACATATGTTAAGGCCATGAATTCAAAGACCATAAAATGACTATTTTATTCTTTGTTTAAGTTGACACTGTTTGGAATGCAGTGCGTGGGAAAGATTATTTTGACCTTGTAAATGGTGACGTCACTGAGCAGAAGAACTAGTTGGGTAACCTATGGTACAGTAAATAGTTGAATGACTTAACGGTAAAATTCGAAGCATTTTTTCTACATTTGGAACTTGTGAGTACTTTCCTACTTTAAACTATCATTCTTGTTCCCAATGATACTTTAAGGCAACCTTATAGTGATTTTTCTTCATTCATTTGAAAATTTTGGATTGTCGATACTGTGGTTAAGTTGATTTTTTGTTAATTTTTGGTTGTCAGTCGATTTGTTTGGCTGTTCACTGTAGTTATTTAGCTAATGAAATAATTGATAATTCATTTTATGTTCGCTTCTGGATTGTTGATAAAGCTGTATTACACACTCCGTTTGTCTTGTAGCCTACATATTTTAATAATAATAATAATAATAATAATCTTTATTGTCCGTAAGGAAATTTGTCTTACAATTTGTGCATTATACCAAACAAAACATTATATTAAAAAATGTACATTCACACCAGACTCACTCACAATTTACATATGAAAAGTTTACATTAGATTGGTTCTATTTAATGATCTGATTGCCAGAGGAACAACATGGTTTTTGTGTTTGTCCTTGCTATCGGTGTCTTGTATCTCCTTTGTGATGGTAAAATAACAAAATCCTGACCCAAAGGGTGATTTTTTATACTCGATATATCTCCCAGTTCTCATTCTCAGATCAGTTTGAAACTTTGCACAATTATTTCCGGTCACTAAGACAACAAAGAGGCGCGGTGGCTGAGTTGTAAAGCGCTTGGCTTTTAAACGATTGGGGGTCCAGGGTTCGAATCTTTGTGAAGACTGGTCTTTTTAATTTCGGGATCTTTGGGCACCACTGAGTCTACCCAGCTCTAATAGATACCTGACATTTGTTTGGGGTAAAGTTAAGTCGTTTGGTCGTTGTGCTCGCAACATGACACACTCGTTAACCGTAGGCCACAGAAACAGACCACAAGGTCTGAAATGGGAACTTTACTTTTTTTTTTTACAAACACAACATGAATCAATAAAAAACACCAAAAAGTTTCATATATTTATTGCTAATATTTAATGCTTATCTTTAGAAATTGAAGACTACCAAAGTTAATAATTAATACTTTTTATTAATAGTTAAAAATAACTGTATGTATTTATTTGAAATGTATTTTGTACTTTTCAGGCTGTTTTATGATCTTCTATGTGTATGCAGCTTATGACCAAGTGGTGTCTGTACTATTAGTTGACATCTTGCAGGACTTGCACACTACCATCAGCGTCATGTCCATCATGTTCTCTGTCAACACCTGCTTCTATTGTCTGGCAAGTAAGATTGAAGTCCAGTTAGAACTTTCCAACTTTCACCCTCACTTTCACCTATCGCCTGGTCTGCTGAACAATTGGGGCCCCACACATGATCTGTATATAGTCTCCATTCCTTTCTATCTATAGATTAAATTTTATTATTTGATATTTTAAGTTTTTAAGAACATAAAATTAAAATGTTATTTAACTTTGGTTAGGCCAATAATAGAATATGCATCCTCGACCTCTCAACTCAAGAAAACATTAAGAAACTGAAACAGACACAACATAGAGCAGTGCGATTCGTAACAAACGAATATTCACATTTGACTACAGTCTAGAGGAACACATTGAGTAAAATCACTAAATTTAGAAAGCCTTCAGGAGAGAACTTTCAAAGATAGTAAAGCAGCAATTATACATAAAATACTAAACCATAATCTTCAAATACAAAAACAAAATACGCAGAAAGACACAAAGATAATGGCATATTCCTCATTCCTCATGCATTTGTTCAAATG
>JADKLZ010019686.1:21319499-21330468 GCA_021533235.1 Biomphalaria straminea
TCTATCTATCTATCTATCTGTCTGTCTGTCTGTCTGTCTGTCTATATATCTTGATGTCCGTCCGCCCGTCTCTCTTTCTTTCTCTTTTTCTCTTTTCTTTATATATATAGAGAGAGAGTAAAGGTCCTCTTTCAGACCTTGTGATCTATGTATAATGTATAGGTTATCTGCTTCTGTGCTCCACGGTAAACGAGGATGTCATGGCCAGCACAACGTCTAACCGCCTTTACCCCAATTAATGTCAGGTTAGAGCTGGCTGGCAACCTAAAAATTTCAAAAGTAAAAATCCCAGTCTTCACCAGGATTCGAAACCTGGACTCCCGCTTTGGAAGCCAAGCTGTTCACCTTGCCCCACCTTCTCCAAGGCCATTTTCCAGTCATTGCCAGATCTTAATGCGATTCAATTCTCTTCGATTTTCTATTCAAGTCTCTGCTATGTCATATTCTACTTCCTTTTCTTTAACATTCTTCTTCTCCTTTAAGGAGAAAATAAAAGGCGGAAAAAAAAGGAAACCTTTTTTACTGATAGACTAGTTAGCGTCAAATAGAAACTACTCAGTTCCAAGAAAGAGCAGTACACACACACGCAACGCACAAAAACACACACGCTCCGCACAAAAACACACTTGATCATTATTGACGTGTATCTAATTTCATAATTACCTGCTGCTCGTGAGGTCTGCGCTTTAGACAGTGTATGACCTAATAATCTTTAATTCTGGTCCTAGAAACATTTGGAAATATGTAAATCAAACTAAAACTAAATACATTTTATGAGTCTTACAAGATTACAAAGAGAGTTAGTGTTACTGTTATCACACAAACTCATATGGTAATGATATATGTATATATATATCATTATTACGTAAAAATATATAAATATTACGTAGATCTATATCATTAATGTAGATCTATATCCGTACTATTACTTAGTCCTACATCATTAATACGTAGATCAATATTATTATTAAGTAGATCTTTATCATTTATACATAAATCTATATCATTATTACGTAGATCTATATCATTAATACGTAAATCTATATCATTATTACGAAGATCTATATCATTTGTATAGAAGTACACGTATTTACGAAATTAAACATTCCAATAATTAAATAAAAAAATATATTTTAAATCTAATCATCAGATGCACGCCGTACTAGCCACGATGTTACTCAGACCGATAAGCAGCTATAGAAAAAGGAAGAACTTGTCAAAACAGTATGAAGAAGCTCAAACGCAGGAAGCGGAACATCTCCTGGAGGAACATCCTCTCCCGGAACATCCTCTGCCTGAACATCCCCTGGACGAATATCCCCTTTCCGAACATCTCCAGAGGGAACATCCCTTGAAGGAACATTCCATGGAGCAGCCCCACATGAACAGCTTAACCAAAGTGGAACTAGGAACGGACGATATTTCCAGTACGACCAAGAGGTTAAACACTGACGGGTCTTTATGTTCTAAACATGTTCAACCCGTTATTATTGTAAAGGACGAAAGCTCTACAATATTAACGATTGATTACACAACGACAGCCATCGACAACAGCATTCTCCAAGATCATGGATCAGTCTCAACCAAAGATCATGAAGAGAAATCTCATTTTCCACAGATTGGCGCCTTGATTACAGTATCCAATCAGAACTATTCCGAAGGTGGCGCTGTGGATTCAGTACATATAAATAAACCAATTGCGATCACTCCGACATATCATGTGAATTCACCTAGCAAACCAACACACGATAAAACACTTTTAGCATATGAAGAGAGCATTGCAAGTAGTACAAATGTTTTAGATGACCACGAAACTGTAACAGATAATAAATATGTGGAATGCACACAAAACGCCGACCGTATCGTAGCAGTAAAGTATTCGGAAAACAAAATCGCGGACACCAATTCTCCAAGTATACATTCGTTACAGACCAAAAGAGCAGATTGCAAGAGAGTTCTAACAGATAACATCGTAGTCACCAAGCTCGCAATCTACAGAGAAGCTTCAGTTGAAGAAGTCCCTGACATTAACAATAGAAAGGATCCTCATGAAGTCTCTACAGCCCAGGCACGACTATACCGTTGGAGATCCAACTCTTGCTCTATAGGAAGCAGTGGCGCCATCGATGTTCTAGCCATAGAAGAGAACATCTCGACCAATGTCGCCTCTCTCTCTAACAAGTCCAACACGAAAAATCACCATAAAATGACCTCCTGGATTAGAGTCATTATAAATTTTCCTTTGCTGAAAAATTACCTCGTCATTATGATATTTTGTATTTACTGTTTGGCCAACGGTGGTCTTCTTACTGTTATGTACTTACCATCGTATGCCAGGCGCGTGGGAATCGAACCACAGAGCGCAGCGATACTGCTGACTGTTTCCGGCACTTGCGACATGGTCTCCAGAGTCATCTCCGGCTTTTTCGTGGATTTGAAGATCATCAAAGTAAACATCATCATGGGCGTATCTCTGTTCTTCATAGGTGTAGTCAGTCAGTTTCTTGGAATGTTTGTGACTCTAGAATTGTTGATTATGTATTCCGTCATGCAAGGTTTGATTGGAAGTATAGGCGGCAGTTTGAATACAGTCTTAATTGTGGAGACGCTTGGCATTGGCTACCTCTCTAAGGTGCTGCCTATGTGCAGTCTGTTTCTCAGCATTTCTATAGCAATACAACAACTTATAGTTGGTAAGTACAACAAACTATTACACGACTTTGCTACTAGTCCACCCTGCTCTAATGGATACCTGACATTAGTTGGGAAAAAGGAAATGCGGTAGGTCGTTATGCTGGCTACATGACACCCTCGTTAACCGTGGGCCCCAGATGATCCTTACAAAGGCCCTATAGATCACAAGGTCTGAAAGGGAAACTTCCATGATTCTTTCTAATAGTTTCACCGTACTGTTTCTATTAGTGCATAAGATATAGATGCTAACTCATAACTCACACCATCCCTTCAAACATAAACACATATATGACGCATGGCCATGTGTAAACACATCTTCGGCTCTACACACACACATACACACACACACACACACACACAAAACTCACTTATGGAAACGATTTGTGTCTGTATCAGGTTTTGTTTTGACTGGACTTCTTCAACTAGGAAAATCCATTCATTGCGTCCCACTGACTTATAACAAAACTGGTGCTACATAAATACTGGATTATCCTATCCAACGTGAACAAATCTTTCATCCGGATGATTGAAAATAAATATATAGAAAACCTTTTTACAAATCTTAGTCAAGTCAATCTGTCTGTATAGTAAAAAGTTTGTACACATAAATTCTCTCACACCCAATCTTGGATTAAGCTGAAATTTAGCACAATTATTTCTTTTACCTAAAAACACAAACACACTCACACACAAATAAAATTAACGGTATTAGTTTACGTGACTAGATACGCTAAATCAGGTTTCTAGTATATTTTAAGAATATGCAGAAAAAAATGCAATTACAAATATGTAATTTGTTTTGCTCGGAGATAATTAGTTTTTAAAATATATATTTTTAAGTTTTATTTCTTTTGACCATATACTGTCATTAGAAATACGCCATTTTGGTTTTTAAGATTATCTCCCTTGAATTACTTGACAACTTTTTCTGTTGCAGTTTTGTCTTTCTTTAGCTATTAGATCTAATATTAAAATTCATTTTAAATGCAAACAAGCTTTTGTACTTTAAAAAATAACTAAAAATCTAAATTAAAATCATGTAGTTAAATTAATAACAACAGACAAAACAAAATAAAAGAAAATATAAAATAACTGACTCTAAGCTTAACAAAAATGTAATATAGGTAAGGGAGATAACTATGCTTAAAAACAACATGGTGGTGGTAAAGGTATCTGCTTATCTATACTATTACCAAATTAACAATTAAAAAAATTAACCTCTTAGTTAATAAACTGAAAAGTAAAGTCCCCCTTTCAGACTTTGTGGTCTAAAGCTCATCTGATTATGTGGCCTACGGTTAACGAGGGTGTCATGTGGCCAGCACAACGACCAACCGCTTTTACTTTTCCTCAACTAATGTCAGGTACCCATTAGAGCTGGGTGGGCTCAGAGGCGCCCAAGAATCCCGAAATAAAAATCCCAGTCTTCACCAGGATTCTAGCACTTTACCGCTCAACCACCGAGCCTCCTATAGTTAATAAACTATCGGTAATTTATTATTTGATTTGATATCTTGAACAGAGGAAAGAAATCGTACTTGACAGATGTGATGCTATAGGTTGAATTAGTCCCCTTACATTGACTTATACTTTTTAAACTTTTAGATACCTAGATGTATCACATTCAAGGACCAAACGCACGTACGGCCCGACAGTGTACCGAAAAGCAAAGGGAGGCAGACGTCAGTTAAAACAAGGAAAAATCAAAACTTAAAACTATCGAATCAGCAGGGTGGCAAGATAATAAAAAATCCTTTAAAAAACAAAACAAAAAAGCTAATTTAAAGAAAAAGACCCCCCCCCCCCCCTTTTTAAAACTAAGCCTACAATCTATTTCCCCTATTCGATATCGAAGAAAATAATTAATAAAAATAATTAATTGATTAATTTAAAAAATTGATTTATGTATTGTTAGGTACAATAAAAAATTTTTTTAAGTTACCTGATTGGAGAATTAAACCCGACTTTAGCCACATCTGTTGTTATGTACTAGTCTAGAGAGATACAGAGATCCTTGCACAAGCAGGTATTCCCAGCATCTTCACAGCCCTCAGACAACGCCACCTGCGTTGGCTTGGACATGTTCGCCGGATGGAGGACAATCGCATACCGAAAGTCATCCTCTACGGACAACTTGCGACAGGCTCAAGAAAAACTGGTCGCCCCCACCTCCGTTACATAGATGTAATAAAACGTGACCTCAAATCAGTGAACATCAATACTAACCAGTGGGAAGACATAGCTCTAGACTGCACCAGATGGAGAGAGACAGTGACCAAGAAAGCTATGGACAGCGAAAGAGCATGGGCCTCAGCTCTGGAAGAAAAGCGGACAACGCGGAAAATGGCCAGCTCCTCTACCACTGTAGCGAAGACCACCTTTACCTGCGATACTTGTGGACGTCACGGGAGTGTCTCTCCAAAATAGGGCTCTACAGCCACACGAGGAAGTGTGCGAGATGAACCATAGTCGTTCTACGACTGAAGGAGGCCAATGATGATGAAGAGAGTTTGTTAATTTCGGTAGACTAACATATGGTGAATTATTTTTAGCGACGGTAAAAGTAGTGACGTAGTAAGACAGACGAATGACGTAGCAGAAGAGGCGAACAAAAAGAACAATAGGGCGATGATAGATAGATAAATAGCGACGTTTAAGACGACCAGACAGACCCCCAGCTATGAATAAATGTATCATTTATAATGATGCACAGTCTTGATCAAGTGTATACTATTAACTGCAAAAAATGTTCGTTGGCTTATGTGGAGTAATTAATGAATTTGCAGTGAAGTTAAACAAGATATTAGCCCAAAGCACTATGAATACGGAATGATTACTTCCCCTTATCAGTATTTAAAAAAAACAAAAAAAAAACAAACCTTATTACCAGTAATTAATTTGACGAATAGGTTACTTTTTTAACTCTTTCTCTCCGTAATTATTTACCACATTCTGGTGGAATCAACGTTGGTATCGTTAGTTGGGAGAGTAAGAGTTAATTCATGCCTTGTCTATGCCAGTGAATAATTGTGCAAAGCTTCAACTTGATAAACAATTTTGTAGGAGAACTAACGTGTACACACTTTTTACAAGACAGATACAATTGATATAAGCTTCCTAAAAACTTTTGTTAACCTGGCAAATGGCACTAATAGGTCTGAACTATTTTATAAGAATCATTAAGGAAGCGACTCTTAAATCAAATTACATTTATCTTTCTCCAGGGGCGTTGATCGAATGGACGGAGAACTATGTGGTGGCGTTTCAATATGTTGGCACCATGCACATCCTCGCAGCTGTGTTGCTGGTAGTGGCTTTACCTCTGATCAAGAAATTCCAACTAGCCAAAGAAAACAGATCATTGGACAACAAGTAGACCTAATACAAAGATGGGCAGACTGCAGCCCGCAGGAGCTGAAATACAGCGTCTTAATAGATCCAGTTGTCTGGACCCCCCCCACCTTTTCAAATGCCAAAGCAGCAACATTCTTTATGTCCTTCTTATAGTCCAACCAAAAGTGGATTTTGTAATATAAAAGCTAAGAAAATATTGATTTAACATAAAAGCTGTCAAAAATATTTATTAAGAAAAATAAAGCATTATTTCGAATGGGTTTTTTGCATTGAATCTTGTAATCATCAAGTCTTTTTTTTCTATGCTGACCTGTCTTGAAGAAGTAGATTACAAGAAAAAGAACAAACATTTGGCTATCATTGCAACTTAATTTATAAAGCTAAATGAAAATGGTAAAATATTTTAGAGAGGCCGAGTGCTACAGTAGGCCCTAACATTGACTGTAACGTAGCAACGACATATTGGTCTAAACTGACGACAGGTTGCGGATGACATTGATGGCCTAGCAGGGATAGAATAACTGCAAATAGACTAGACTTCCGCAGCATATGGTATGCAAATGAATGCTGAAAACAAAATATGACTAATAGCTAACATGGCTTTAAAAGGGGGCATCAGTATTGGATGTGAAAAGCTGTTATTGTTAGTAGTTACAAATACTTCGGATGATGAAACGAAACCTTAACTCCTGGCCCGAATTAGTCAGTAATGGAAAGACAAAGGCTTAGCCCTCGGCACCAAAATCAGACTGATGCGCTTCCTGGTCATTGCCACATTCTTCTATGCTTGTAAGTCTGAGAAGAGGATCCTAGCAATGATGCTACAAATAGATACTAGGTATAACATTTAAAGACCGCATCACAAACCAAGAGATTAGAAATAGGGTTTGTTAGGATTTAGTTAGATTTATTTCGGGGAAAGTTTTAAATAGTTACAGATGACGCAAAGTTAGTTAAAAAGAAGAAGGCTCTACAGTATATTAATATTTAGACTTGTTTTCATTAGAACAGTTGATTAAGAAGCAATATCTAAACGGCTAGCGACAGAAGACATTGGACGGTTCCCTTTTGAGGATTAAAGGGTTTACTGTTTGTAATACCGGATCAACAAATCGAATTGACTGATCAATTATATTACATCAGTCGGTCCAGATTCACATCTACCTTAACTTTCACTTACACATGGTTTCAAGGTTGTCATGGCCAGGGGTGTCAATGGGGATAAGCTCCCATTGTCTATAAAATACTCCTAAAGGCATACGTCTCAGATAGCCTCTGACAACTAAATCCAGCAACTGGCCTGCTCGTGTGGCTTAGATATTAAGCCCGGCGAAACTGCTCTTACTAACAGGTGAAGGGGTGAAGGCGGTAACCAGGAGCTTCGGGCAGATGGAGCTCGTCAGCCTAGTAAGGCAATTCGTCTAGGAGAGGGGTACTCTGACTTCAAACCCACGCTGCCTTGCGGTACTAAGGCTTCAGGAGACAACCTCGAGGTAAAATCAGGAGTGAAGCCCCTTAGGCGTTGGGAGTAGCTACGGAATTCCCTCCGGCAGCTTCTGCAACTGAGCTGGTGCCAAATGTAATGCGTTGCGTTCCTTTGGATCACATCAGCAAGGTCGAGAGAGGGATCATGACGCATGGGCCACCCATGACCCCTTTATCTGAGGCCCAGGAATGCGCCCCGGAGAGGACACTCTGGTGCTGCTGCAAGTTTAACACGAGCGTCGACTCTACATCTATTGTTCGGCCTTTCGTTGGTGTCATTGAGTTAGTTGAAGTTTGCCTCCTGTTTAGTTCATCGCTTGGATCCAACACCGTGAACAGGCGCGCAACAGGTTACTGCAGCGATTGGACCCTGCTAAAAAGCTAAAAATCTATGACCATATTACAAGACAAGGTCTTCGGGGCTCACAAAGACCTTCCTTCAGGGAACAGTACCAGGAAAAACAAGAAGAGGCAGACAGAGAAAGCGATGGGAAGACAACATAAAAGTATGGGCGGACTTTCAATTGAAAGAGGTTCTATCTAAGGCAAAAGACAGGAGGAATTGGGAAAGACGGTCGTCAAATCTTGTATGGTGCCCCAATGGTCCAACAGACTAAGACATAAAAAAAAATAGGTAAAAACTTGACAGGCTTGACCTACTTCTCGATGAGAAGTGAAGCTCCAGGTTTTCTGAACTCTCTAGATCTAAACCCATTGTTTCACTTTCACTATTACATTTCCAACTGCTAGATCTGTACTACTAGACTGCACTTAGAAACCTAGATCGATATTATTCCGATCTGAACTACAAGAAACCAAATTTAAATGGTTGCAGACAGTTTAAAACCTTCTAGACTATTTTGTCGGAGTCCAAAGAAAATTGCATAAATCGTTCAGATCAATCTCTGAGCCAGGTGCATTTTTCAAATCATTGCATCATTTCATCAGGTTTTTTTTATTATGCAGAGTTAACTCTTTCTCTCCGTAATTATTTTTCCACCTTTCGAATGAATTCTTCATTTTGCTCATTACTCTTTCACTAGCCTGTTATGATTAAGCTTCAATAGCTTTGTTGTTTGTTATCAGAAAATGTTGTATTTGGCATAGAATTAAAGGGAAATGCATGTTCTTTTTATATTACACAAAGTCAAGTTTATAAGATTAGACATTAATCCTATACTCTTAAGCGAGCAATTCTTGTATATATATATATATATATATATATATTTATATTTCTTCTATTTCGAAAACGGCTCTAACGATTTTCTTTAAAATTTCAACGTATCTAAATGTTAGTGAGAAAAAAATGCTCAGCTCATTGGCCACATCGGGAAAACTCGAGTTCGACCGTTATATCGGTTTGAAAAATGTCTCATTATGGAAAAACTTATTTTGGTTTGAAGGTTTTATGAATGACATGGAGAATTTATGAATGAAATTTTTTCCCACGACGTCAAAGGGAAAAAAAAACTTGACACCTCCTACGTCACTGGCTTACATCCGTTCACTAAAGCATTTCTTTGCAACAAGTTTTATCGCGTTTGAATGAATAGACACAACTAGATATTTGCGCACCGTAGTTGAAGGTTTAAAACAGTGAACATCAATCAAGCACGTGGTTATCTGAAGACGCTCAAGTGCTTCCAAGTGTTTCTACAAATTAATCGCTTGATCCCTTTATTATAAGGCACGTTAAAATAAGAATTTGATTAATTGTATATTTTTAATTAGCTATAATGTAGGCCGAAAAGAAAGATATGGACGCCGAATCTGGAATCTGGATGTCTGCCTGGTCGAGCGGTTTGCACGCTGGACTGTCGTTTGGATTTATCGATGGTCCCGGGTTCAAACCCTGCCCGCTCCCATCCCCCGTCGTCCTGCGGGAGGTTTGGACTAGGAAGTAACTATCTTCAATTCTGAAGGAACATCCGAAACATGTAAAACAACAAACAAACAATCTACGTCTAGATCTTGGTCTTGATTCTAGACTTACAAATAGATTCTCAGTTCTCCGTCGAAAAAACCGCCATGTTGCTCGCCGTTATTCTTCCCTAATAGCAGGAGGTTTGCGGCGTTGAAGAGATCTAATAATAATCTAATAGGTTTTCTGTTGTAATTTCTAGAAGAAAAGATGTTCACAACTTTTCAGGAAAACAAATAGATCTATCGACGTCTACGTCTGAGCTATAGGATTTCAGCCAGATTTCAATCGCTTTTTTTCCTAGACTAGATCTAGATGTAACAGCATTGCCAATTCCACTCTAAATTTATAGAAGACAAATATTTTATAATTTTGTTCGATCTAAATCTTTGTTTTTTTTTAGAAGGTCTTTTATATAGATTCATTTAGACAAACATTATTTATTTAAACATAATAATTTTATTATTATTATTATTATTATTATTGACGTGAAGTTAATATTTTATTGACATAACGTTATTATTCGTAAATGCAATCATTAGTAATATCGTCAAGCTAGAAAATTCTGAGGAGCGTTTAAGGAAACTTGAGGATCTGCGACTTCGAGCTTCACATCGACTCGAAAAGGAAACCAACACACAATATTCTAAGCGGTCAACGAGTTTGCGTACGTTGCAGCCACTTTTGATTTAACTATAAACCTTAGTAAAAAACATGGGGTTAGGGTGTGGTGACGAAAGGCCTAGAAGATATCTGAATGGAGGGATGTGTAAAAGCAGGCCATATCCTTCCATGGGCTGTAGCACCAGTAGCACCACTGGGATAGATGGATGGCAAAAGCCGGTATGAACTTCTTATGGTCTGACAGTCTTAGTGTTCTGTTTGTTCTATATGTAATTGTACATGGCGATTAAATATCAAGTCTCTTAAGTCCTCCTACAGTCTAGACAGCGTAAAACTATCGTAGGCCTACTATTATTGGCTTGTAAGAAAGTCTTTGAAGTTTTCCCCAATAACGTAGAAATTTGCGTCACTCGATGTTTCGTACTAAAGCCATAATTGAATATACTAATTCCAAAATTAAATGTCTGAACGTACCAATTTACATATAGAACAAACAGAATACTAAAGAAATTTTTCGAATTAGTAGTCTTTATCCAATCGTTCATTTTCGTAATTATAAAAAAAAAATCCAAAAATGACTTCGGGTATATGAAATTATTTAACCGAGCAAGGCTCGGCCACCTGATATTTTATTTTAATGAAGTTAAAATCAACGATGGTATCGTCGATTAGGCGTCAAAGAGTTAAACAAATACCAAAGTTTCGTTTCAGTAGCTCGTAAAAAGTGTAACAGCTTGATCTCTCAAATCATTAACAAATGTTACTCCATATTTTTTTTTTCATTTCTCGCCCATTCATCGAACTGTTGGCTCGTCGTCCCACGCTTGTGTCCGTTGGAAATGTGATTTCATCTGGTCCATTGTCTAATTCTTGATCCAATTTCATCTGGTC
>JADKLZ010019686.1:21381883-21392756 GCA_021533235.1 Biomphalaria straminea
TGAAGATGACACAGCTGGTATTATAAGAAATGAAGATGGCACTCCAGCTACTACAGGAAATGAAGATAGCACTGCAGATGTGAAACGAAATAAAGACAGCACAGCCGAAATGGAAAACATTTCTACATGTATTAAAAAAACTGAAGAGAGTACTGCTTATGATACAGATATCAGGGGCTGCGCTAGAACCCGTATGGATTTGGCAGACAGAAAAACTCAAAACTCCAGCCCTAGACATAACGAATATAAATTGTCAGACTACATTCTCTGGTCCTTTATATTTTTATTACTTGCATATATATTTACTCTGTGTATTTCATGTTTGTAGTTAAATGCTTTAGATTAGTTTAGATGATTATTTTGATATACATTTATTTCTTTGTCCATTCAGTTTCTTATATAAAACTGACAAATATGTTAAAGTCCTTGGTTTCAACCTGAGAGGAATTTATTAAATAATACATAGGTTAGTGAAGGATAATTGGACATAAAAATATAAATTTAAATTATTAATATCAGGTGGCCGAGCCTTGCTCGGTTAAATAATTTATGCTAAGAAAGGTAATATACTACTGCTACTGGCGCTACAGCCCATGGAAAGATATGGCCTGCTCTTACACATCCCTCCATTCATATATCTCCTGGACCTTTCGTCACCACGCCCTAACGGTAACCCCAAGTTTAGATATCTTGTTTAGTGTGAGAAAGTAAGGAGCAGTAGAGCAGCTGTGTAATCACCATTTCCTTTGTTTTGGTACGGGACATTAGACACTGAAGCATGAACACATGGTCATAATTTTACCAGCAAAATTATAATTATAATAAGGCTTGACATCAAATCCGAAGGAATCTACACCGTTCTACGCAATTAAAGTGTAAACAATTTATTATTTATTTATTAAGCACTTAAAACGCAATAACTAATCATACATCGGTACATTTAATTTCATTACTTTCCTTCCATAGTTCTATAATAAATCAATCTTCAATAAGATGGTGCGCAAATGTTTAATTAGGTCCATTGATACTTTAAAACTCGTTCTTGTTTGCATTGTAGTAAGGTAAGCTTAGTGACGTAAGCAGCGTTTTTCCCGTTTACGTCATGGAAAACTTTCATTCATAAATTTTCCATTTCATTCATAAATTATTCTGACCAAAATTAAATTGAGACATTTTCATATCGAAATAACGTTCGAACTCGAGTTTTCCCGATGTGGCCAATGAGTTCAGAATTTTTTTCTCACTAATACGCACATACCTTGAAATTTTAAAGAAATTCGTTAGAGCCGTTTTCGAAATAAAATTTATAAATAAATATATATATATACAAGAATTGCTCGCTTAAGAGTATAGGATTGGTAAAAGAAATTGATTAAATCATATGTTCGAAGATAACACTTCTGTCACTTGATAATTGTACTAAAATTTTATAATTTATATTCATTGTACTGTAATTACTTCAGATATATATATACTATTTTAAAATTGTTTATTTAGGACTATATTATTAATACTCTGTTTCTAATTATATGTGAATTCTTTTTTTTAAGACTATTTATCCCATATTATTTAAAGCATTCTGTAATTCTTTCTTTGATGGGCTATCATTGCAAATTACTCATTGACTTTTTTTTCTGCTGTGATTTTCTAATGCATTTTTTTATTGGTAAATTTTATTTTGTTTTTACATAAGTGTAGAGTTTTACTATATATTATTGTAATGAAATGCTTTATATTACTATAGAATCATGTTCTGGTGTTTTCCAGGCTTGAGATTGGTTATAGGGAAAAATCATTGTAGCCAGCTTATTTGAAGTATTGTAAAGTGCTTGGATTTCGAACCTGAGGTCCTGGGTTCGAATCCCGGTGAAAACTGGGATTTTCAATTTCGGGATTTTTAGGGCGCCCCTGAGTCCACCTAACTCTAATGGGTAACTGACTTTAGTTGGGGAAAGTAAAGGCGGTTGTGCTGGTCACATGACACTTTCCTACTTTACTTTTTTAAACTCAGCATTGAAATGCTTTTCTGCATATGAAAGTTAAACTTATAAGAACTGTTTCAGTTTTAGTGCCATTTGAGCATAGTCATGTGAAAGTCTCCAATCAACATAATGTTAAGGTTAACATAACAATTTATTTAAAAAATATTAGTATCAATGAGTAGACTATACATGAATTACATTTGTAAAGGTATTTACTAGCTATACAAGGGGCGTAATAACGGTAAGTTTCATAATAACAACAAAAATCATTGGCCTCGCCTCTGGAAGAAAAGCGTACCAAACGAAAAATGTCTGGCTTCTTCAGCACAAAGCACATTAACCTGCGTAACCTGCGTTATATTTGAACGTTTCTCGAGAAACGGTGAAATGGGCTGTATTCTACGAAATTTACCGAGACCACTCGTCATAGAAGGACCGAACACCGACTTGCTACGTTACAACCTGTGGGCAGTGTTGACCAATAGCACGTCACATGTCTGTCCTACGTGGCAACAAGCTATTGATCTCCACAGGTCGCTAAGTCTTGTGTTTGTGTTGAGGCCTACTTGAAAGATTGGTCTCAGGTGAACCAAACAGTACGAAGTCAGTGGTCATTATATGAGAGCATGAGGAGTTGCAGTCGAGAGGAGTCAGCCCTGGTGTTGGTTTCAAGGCCAGACTTATGTGTAGGTGTAGAAGTTTGCTGTTACGTTAAATTGTTAAATAGATTGAACATTGTATGATCGTATAAAGGAGTCAAGATACCGATTTCACACAAACACAAGCAACGCAAGAACTCATTTTACTTCCATAAGCAAACAAATCCTTATATATCTCCCAAATGTAAACATCACACACAATGTTGGAATGAAACTGTACTTTTGTTTGCTTTCATTATAATATTGTTGTGTGTGATGTACAAATGTTAGAACTAATGTTCCATGTGTTAAAAATTATATCATTATTTTATATATGCCTCTAGTTAAACTTAAGACTAGCTTTAATGTAAATACATGGCAATGTGTTCTTGTATGTCAACCTGGTGTGATGTAGGATACAGCACTTAAATAGAGTTTAGCCAAAATTGTGATAGAGCATTGCAATCTATTTATAATTTATCTTAAGTATTTTGTGTTATTTACAAAACATGTTTTGGGGATGTTCATATGGAACAATGATTTAATCTGTGATTCATTTTTATTGTCCTTAAAGAATAATACATTTTCAAGTGTAAATATTGTTCTGTTAATTTTGTGTTTTTCTTTACAACACATAGGGCCTTATATAGATGTGCGATTATATGTTATCTCGTGCTGCTTCCACATATTAATGTGCCATTATATACAATGCTTATTTTAATGAAAAACACATTTTAAATAACTTACTTTGAATACGGCTTAAACAAAAATGCATATTTACAGTGGCGTAGCTAAGGGGGAGGGGAGGGGGGAGAATTAGAAAATCCCACTGGGCCCCCACTTCAGGGGGCCCCCCAAATGAATGTTTTTCACATTAGAAATTAATAATTACGCAAAAAGTAGGGGCCCCAAAAAAGGTCCGCCCCCCCCCCCCCCCGGGCCCATAAACGATGGAAAATTCCTAGCTACGCCCCTGCATATTTACTTATGTTGTTTGGATCATTTTAGGCATTAGTTTTAGACTTAGACTATCTATTGGGTTCGGCCATCGTTGGGTTTAGGCAATCGTTGGGTTAGGCCATCGTTGGGTTAAACAATCGGAGTACCCCCGGGTCTACAACAGTATGTAAATGCTAATGCAAAAAGAAAACAATGAATATCTCGAGCAGGGCCGGTCTTAACAATTGTGTGGCCCTATGCGAAACGGATTGCGCGGGGCCGAGTCTGGGTAGGGATAAGGATAAAAATTGATAGTTGAAAATTAAGATTCCATATTAGAAAATAAAATGTCTTTGTTGTATTTTATTCATTCTTTACTAAGGACAATCTCACGATCAAATTAACTTTACGAGCCTTGTGTGTAACGAAGTATATCATCAAATTTCTGTTTTCTACATAGGTCACGCTCAAAAGCGATAGTAAGTATTGCCAAATTGTTCAAACTATCTTCGTGAATTGCTGACCTCAAATAATTGAATGACACCGCAGATGACAATTTTGTCTTTATTTCAGGAGATTTCCACGAGCTCGTGGATAATTAGCAGGCCGCGAAAAACCTGTAATATAAGGTATAATGGTATATATATCTAGAATTAGCGCGGGGCCTATGGTCCACTGCGGTCGCATAAGTAGCAGTGATAAGACGGCCTTAAAATAAGGGGTTACTGGAGTAAAAAAATATATTTTATTTTTGCTTTAACCTAATAACTTTTGTTATATTACATCATATGACAACTCAATGAAAAAAAAATACATGTTACATTTTGTTTTATGCTTCCTGGTTGCCATAGAAATGGCGGCCATCTTAAAAATAAACAAAAATTAGTTCATATAGAAAAATTCTAAAATTTTTCAAAATTGATAAACTTCAAAGCTAAAAATGCTCAAGTCTTTAAGTTTAATGCTGTCTGGAAGGAACCAGCTAGATAGTATACAATTTTTCTAAATATTCTGCATTTTATAATTTTTTTAAAAAGGATGATTTTTTACACGTAAAATGCATCCACTTTTTTTCTCTCAAAGGCTCATATTAAAAAAAAATCCTTCAGATAAAGTCACTAGCTGATTATCTGTATTAATTATCTCTGTGTATGCATACCAAATTTGATACATTTATCTCTATTAGTTCCAGAGATTTTAGAAATATTCTGCAGGGGGGGGGATTACCAAGAATGCATTTGAGAAAAACCCTAAAAAAGATTTGTATTTACTATAATTGTATCTATCTTGCGTCCTAAAAATACTCTTTTTTGAAATAAAAATGATACTTTTTAGCAAAATGTTTAGTGCCAGATAATAGAATGCATGTCCAACTATTAAATTTCAACAAAATTGAGAAATCGACATTTTTTTTTACGCAAAATCGACTTTTTCACTATCCAGTAACCCCTTTGTTTTGTGCTATATAATTCTATTGTATTACTAGTATGAAGTACACGGATACTATCATGACATACGATGAGTGTCGCTGTCCTAAAATTAATTGACATTTTGATTAAATCTTCAACTCAAAACGTTCTGACATATTCATACTTAAGAGATCAAATCGATTCATTCTTTCCATGTTAATTTGCAATAAGTGACGTGAATTTCAGAATGGAGGTGAGCAATGGTTCAACAGTTAGTTAAAATCCATTTAATATTTTCCATTATCCCCTCTATTGCCAATAATAGCTGTTATAATAAAACATTTATATCACACATCTTTTACATTCGCCCAAAATAGATTTATGGTTCATTGAATATCTTTGAAAATTTAATACGAAACTAGACTACTTAAGTAAAGTCAATGTTCAAACTAAATATATATGAATTCAATGAGTGTCCAACCCATACAAAAGTCATTTAAAAAATATACGGATTTATAAAAATGTTTACCTGTTACCTGTTACCTATTACCCTTAGTCTGTGGATTGTTGGGGCACCAAGCAAGACCTGTAGACCGTCTTTTTCCATTCCACTCTGTCCTTTGCCCTGTTTAGAACCTCTTTCAATGGCAGAGGTAAAAATATTTAATGTACATATATTATCAAGAAAAACTTAGTGTATAAACTGTGTTCTAAAAATAGCATTTAAGAATAGCAATTCTTCACATGGATCTTCTTTCTTTTCTATTATTAAGTACATTCATAAAATAATAATGATGATAAGTATGCACAATTCAGATATCTGAATGAGTACCTAGGTTGACTACCGCATTTAAGCGGAAACGTATGTACGTGAGAGCACACGGAGTTAAAAAATAGATTAAACTTAAATGTATCAATCTCCTACTAGAGCCAGAGCCCTTCATGGGCTGTAGCGCCACTGGGATGGATGGATGATATCAATCTCCTACTAGTTTAGTCTAGCATCCTATTTGTATGTGTTCTCTAAGTTGGTAAGAAACAGACAAAGTTGACACATCTCTGCCCATGTTTCACACTAGCTGATCAGGTCAAGGTTACAAGGGGGTGCAAGGCGGCATGGCTTCTGAGTAGCCAAATCTAGCCATTTTTTGGGGGGGCACCAACAGCTCAATTAAAATCTAAGTAGCAACTTAACAAGTAGTGCTTCCACTGGTGACTGAAGTAAAGTTGTAGTAGACCAGCTTAGGCTTATCGGGAAATTGATGTCTGACTATGTATGTGCATCCCCCTAAATTCTGAGTAGTCAAATTTAAGTCAGTTTTTTTTTACCCCTTCAAATCAATAAACTTCTGGTAGGAAGCGATGTGTAGTGCTTTCACTGAAATAAAGTTATTAAGGATAGGTTTAGCTATTACTGTTGTTCAGCTCCGACCATGTATGCTTTATTATAGGCCCTAGGCTTGCATTTCAATATTCTATAGCAGTCGTGACGATTTGAATAGCGCAATCATCTTGGTAAATGCGTTTAATATACATCTTGTGGAGTTGGGGTCAATATTATCGATCAATAGCAGATTAAACACATTCACCAGTTTACGATAGAAGAGATATAAAAAAAAATTGTCCCATGCCATTCAATCTGAGTCAAAATGTTGATTTGGGATTAGTACAGAACACAGCTTTACTTTCCGAATCTTGATTATTTAGTTTCTTGCTTTTTAAGCATAAATAATTCAACCTGTTTTGTCTATAGTCATAAAACGATAAAAGAATTGCAACTTAAAGAAGAATATGAACATTACAGACTATACTCCCATTGCTTGCTTGTCCATCGCGACGATAAGCAAAGCAGTAGTAAAGTTACTGACAGTTTTGGCAGCGTAAGTCAATTTTTGTTTGATCGACTGTTGGGATGCAGAGAACGCGCGGATAAACTTGCCAAAGTGTATAGTTGGCTAAATAGTTTTTTTCACATGTTGTTTTTTATTTCATGTAACAAGAATTTACAATGAACTTAATATCTTATAGAGGGGACGCCAGTTCTTTTCTTTAATATTCTCTATTGAAGCTGAAGTTACGACTTTGTGTCATAGGTGACACTTACCCCCCCCCCCCCCAGCGAAAAATCCAGCGGGCGCCCTTATCGATTAGTAAAGGGTTTTTAAAAGAAATATATTACCCAGAGCACATGAAGATTTGTGACTTTTTTTTTCTTGTGCACTCCATTAAAAGGGCATTTTGTATGACAGGAGAGAGAGAGAGAGAGAGAGAGACTATTCAGTGATTCAATGAGAGGTATTCACTATGAATAGTCTGAGACACGTGTCGAGCATATATCTTCAATATCTCCATGCGTACGTCTGCGCTAATGATAAACTACTGCAAAAAAAAATTCTATCGATCGAGTAATGTAATAGTTTATATAGTTTGTTTGTACAGTCCAAGATGACAAGTTTGTTTTATTAAATACGGCATAGTCCTAGATAGATAGATAGAGATAGATAGATAGATAGATAGATAGATAGATAGATAGATGGATAGATAGATAGATAGATAGATAGATAGATAGATAGATAGATAGATAGATAGATGGATAGATAGATAGATAGATAGAGATAGATAGATAGATAGATAAATAGATAAAGATAGATAGATAGATAGATGGATAGATAGATAGATAGATAGATAGATAGATGGATAGATAGATAGATAGATAGATAGATAGATAGATAGATAGATCGATAGAGATAGATAGATAGATAGAGATAGATAGATAGATAAATAGATAGATAGATAGATAGATAGATAGATAGATAGATAGATAGATGGATAGATAGATAGATAGATAGATAGATAGATAGATAGATAGATAGATAGATAGATAGACAGACAGATAGATAGATAGATGGATAGATAGATAGATAGATAGATAGATAGATAGATAGATAGATAGATAGATAGATATTGGTTAGAGAGACCTTCTTCGTTAATACACTTACAATGACCGCATCACAAACGAAGAGAATAGAAACGAGATTCACATAGTAATTGGAACGAACGATAACCTGCTAACCATTGTAAAAAAAAAAAAAAATAAACGCAAACTTAAACTCTATGGCAGGAGTTCTCAACCTGTGGGTCGTGACCCCCATGGGGGTCGATTGACGATATGCCAAGGGGTCGCCTAAGACCATCGAAAATATGGATTTTTACGGTCTATTCTTCTATTTCTGTATGTGTGTGCGTGTGTGTGTGGGTCGCGGCAGAGTGGGTGATGTAAAAAGGGGGTTGCCGAGCATAAAAAGGTTGAGAACTGCTGCAGTCTATGGCGAGGTCCTCAAGGCTCGCAAGGCGCTTCCTTCAAGGAACAGTACCAGGAAAAGGAAGAAGAGGCAACCGAGAAAGCGATCTATATTGCTGCTAGGCAACAGGAAAGAATGGACGGATCCGTCATTGAAATCGATTGACGATTTGCCAGGGGTCGCCTAAGACCATCGAAAATATGGATTGTTACGGTCTATTCTTCTATTTCTCCCCCCCCCCCACTGGTCCACAAATGAGATTGGACCAAAGCGCTCTGAGCATGCTATAAGCATGAAAGTAGCGCTATATAAAAGCTATAATAATAATAATAATAATAATAATATGTGTGTGTGGGGGGGGTCGTGGCTGAGTGGGTGATGTAAAAAGGGGGTCGCCGAGCATAAAAAGGTTGAGAACCGCTGCAGTCTATGGCGAGGTCCTCAAGGCTCGCAAGGAGCTTCCTTCAAGGAACAGTACCTGAAAAAAGAAGAAGAGGCAGACCGAGAAAGTGATCTATATTGTTGCTACACAACAGCAAAGAATGGACAGATCCATCATTGAATACAATTCTATCCAAGGCAAAAGATAGAGAGAAATGGAGAAAGACGGTCGACGGATCTTGTGTCGTGCCCCAACGTTCAAACAGACAAAGGAATAGATACAGGTGAAATAGACATGCGTATTACCCGCCTCTCATCTTTAAAAAAAACAACTTTTGAGTCTTTTCTAAATGAAACAAAAAGTAAAGTGTGTTGAAGCGTGACCTCCGTGACCCCCCCCCCCCCTCCCGTTGGCTGTGGTTGAAGGTGGATGAATATCTATGGCTCAAAGCGCTGGAAAACGCTGAGAAAATAAACGAATTTTCTGTGTCGGTCACTGCTAAAAGTTTGAGAAACACTGAGAATAAAAGGTTCTTTGAAAACAATTAATGTATTCGTACCACACCTTTTCTTGATTGTTCCCCCCCCTCCCACCTGTTAACTGCTCGCTGCTTTAGGATGTTATGAGATTTGTTTAGTTCTGAGAAAGCTAGCGTACAACAAATTCACGTTTTCAGTTTCAGTTTTGATTTCAGCAGAACGTAAGCACGTTTTATTTCCGTTTTCAAAATCAACACTCGTTAGAAACATTGCTATTAAAAGAATCAACGAGTTCTTGTTACTCATCGAATATTTGATTGAGTATCTAATGTTAGAGCTAAGCTAGCGTGTTGAGCATTTTAAAGTGAATTTTAATGTTAGAGCTAGTGTTGAACATATAAGATTAGCAGGTAGGCCAAGTACTGTCAATATTATATATAGTAAAATACAAATATTATACATGTAGTAATTATTTTCAATGTTAAGAAGAAGATGTTTTATTTTATTTTAATAGTCATTCTTTTATTCATATTTTTATTACCTTTTTAATATTATTTTAAACAACTATTTTAGTATTTCGTGATTGCGTTTTCTTAGTTCGGTCTAGCCATAGAAAAGTTAGTAATGGTGAGCACAAAATTTTCTTCTAATTGAGAAGCATTCCGGGTTCAAATCCTGGTTATGACTTACATTTTATAATCTTTACTAATTCAGTGATTTTAAGGGCGTCTCTTGAGTCCAGCGAGCCCAAATGGGTACCTGACACTAGTTAAGGAAAAGCAAATGCGGTTGGTCGTTGTGCTGGCCACATGACACCATCGTTACTCGTGGGTCACAGAAGGAGACGGCCCTTTCATCATCTGCCTTATAAATGGAAAGTCCTAATAGGAGAACCCCCCTTTTTTAAATTATTATTGTAGAACTAGGTCAAAAATAATGTGTACAAAATTTGAATCAGACGGAGTGAGTTAATCTAAACTTTGTAAACATGTATTTTTTGTTTGAATCTCAGAATACTTATCAAACAATGGAGAATGATGGTTGGACCTGGTATAGTACAGACCGAAATGGCGGTGCTAGAAAGAAGCATGAGTCCCTTCGCTCAAGAACATGCAGTGTTTGTATCTCTATCTGCAATAGCTCGATTCTCTTTCTTAGATAATTATACAATTTACAGAAATAATGACATCTATCCTCATGACTTAATAAAAAATAATAAAGGCCTATTTCAAACACCATCAAGCCTAAAGGACACACTATTAGGTCCATCACACACATTTAGGCCTGCTTCAGACATAACAGTTTGAAACTATGAATAGATAACTATAAAGCCTTCAATTTTCATAAGCATTTCCCTAGCACAGTGGTTAATGCGTTGGCATGAGGAGGTGTATGGTAGATTGAGCCCTTTAGTTAAAATTTAGGTCGCATATTATTTTAATTTATTTTATAAATGCATTTAAAAAGCGATCACGGTAACATTAACATATATATACTTCCTTCTCACTACCCCACCTTTTTCCTAACAGATACAGACAAGTGATAGGATCGTAGCGAGTTGAGAAAGCTAAAACTATGAAATCGCGTTAAACAAAAACGATTGCTAAAAATAACTCTCACGGATTTATTACTGTTAGACTACATCTATAACCAACTTGAAGACATTTCTGATCAATACTTATTTTTTTAACAATTATTTTAATTAAGATTTTCTTGTTTTTATTTACAGTCAATTGCTGGGT
>JADKLZ010019686.1:21408529-21427118 GCA_021533235.1 Biomphalaria straminea
TTCCCCGGCACCACGAGATCAATCAACCAAACAACCATCTCGTGACAACGGCTCTAACGATTTTCTTTAAAATTTCAAGGTATGTGCGTATTAGTGAGAAAAAAAATCTGAACTCATTGGCCACATCGGGAAAACTCGAGTTCGACCGTTATTTCGATATGAAAATGTCTCAATTTAATTTTGGTCAGAATAATTTATGAATGAAATGGAAAATTTATGAATGAAAGTTTTCCATGACGTAAACGGGAAAAACGCTGCTTACGTCACTAGACTTACAATGCAAACAAGAACGAGTTGTAAAGTATCAATGGACCTAATTAAACATTTGCGCACCATCTTATTGAAGATTGATTTATTATAGAACTATGGAAGGAAAGTAATGAAATTAAATGTACCGATGTATGATTAGTTATTGCGTTTTAAGTGCTTAATAAATTGTTTACACTTTAATTGCGTAGAGCGGAGTAGATTTCCTCATTAATCTTCGGATTTGATGTCAAGCCTTATTATAATTATAATTTTGCTGGAAAAATTATGACCATGTGTTCATGTCCCGTACCAAAACAAAGGAAATGGTGATTACACAGCTGCTCTACTGCTCCTTACTTTCTCACACTGAACAAGATATCTAAACTTGGGGTTACCGTTAGGGCGTGGTGACGAAAGGCCCATGAGATATATGAATGGAGGGATGTGTAAGAGCAGGCCATATCTTTCCATGGGCTGTAGCACCAGTAGCAGTAGTATATTACCTTTCTTAGTATAAATTATTTAACCGAGCAAGGCTCGGCCACCTGATATTGTACGTAATTAGCTTTTCGTGTGAACAAGAATAAAAAAAAAACGGATTATAAAGGGGAAGTCTATTTTTGGGGAAAGTTGACGGTGACGTCATCATTAGCTAACCGCACCAGGAGACACCAAGGCACGCTTCTGCTTCTAATGAAACTCGATCTTATTACATTCCTATATACCTGATGGGACCGAGTGGTAAAGCGCTTGGCTTCGGGGGTTCGAATCTCTGCAAAGACTTTTAATTGGGTACATGACTTTAGTTGGGGAAAACGAAGCGGTTGGCTGTTGTGCTGGCCACATGAAACCCTCTTTAACCGTCGGCCAAAGAAACATATGATCGTTACGTCATTTTACCTGTAAACCGTAAGGTTTGAAAAGGAACTTTATTTTTTTTTTTCAGGTTGTTCAATTCCAGGTTGTTTTTGTTTTTGGTTTGTTTCGTTGAATGGAATGTAACTCAGAGTTGGCAGTTTGTGTTTTGTTTGGTTCTGAAACAGAGATAGCATTTTGTGTCTTGTTTTATTCTTGTGTAATTGGTTTCTTATATTGGATATATATTGTAGATATACAAATAGTACTAATCTTTCTTTTTTCATTAATTTTTGTTCATAAATAAATTACCTACGTCAATGAACTGGAGTCACAGTAAACACATTTGACAACGATGTCATTAAAACATCTCCAAATAATAAAGTAGTTTACAATCGGCTTGGTAAAAGGTCATTTTAAGAGTAAGACTGCTTTATTGAACCTTATGGTAATCTGTTGTAATTACGAGAACTCATTTCTCAAATAAAAACAACAAAAACATTCACAAAACAGAACAGACACAACATTGACTGGTTGGTCACACACACGTCTTGATTCCCTCCCCCAGCGTAACCCCACCCCCACCTTCCCAGCCAACGCTAGCTCAGGTAAGGTAGATCTCTACCTAACAATGACATTGTCAGTGCTTCATTTCAGGTAACTCTAATGGAATATTTTCAATCTGTTGCAAATAAACAAAAAATAGACCTTATGATAAAATTATGGATTCCAATAAATGAAACAGTCCTTTTTTTGTTCGTTATAAGCAATTATCTGGACTTTTATATCTAAAAAAAAACAGAGTAGGCCCTATTACTGTTTACGCGTTTCATGGACTTTGTGTCATTGTAATAACAAATATTTTACTAATACATAAGATTCAGTAGTATACAATTAAACATTGCAAGAAAGTGCCGACAAAAACAAGGTATTAGGAATAAAAAGTCAATATTAACCAATTGCTCCAGCATCTTAATACTATTAGTTATAATGTACAACATTTTTGTTACCATTCTGTCCTAATAAGAGTTGTTTTTTAAAAAGTCTATGAGCGAAAGATGATACTGCAGTAAGTTGCAAGCATGAAGATAAACTTCTGAATAGACAAAAAAAAAAACTTTCTTTTTGGAATCAGCCTAGTTTCCCGTTGTAAAATACTGCGATAGATACTAGACAGCTGTCTTCAGTTTGCTTCCTCTTCCATGCCTGCCTTAATATCGCCTCTTAATGAGGTATCCTTCTGCATTGGATCAGTTTTTGACGACTAATGCTGCAGGATATACATGTATATATGTATAGTGTTTATGGTGTTTTATGGCGAGTAAGTCGCTAAAAGTTATCCAAAATAGTGTTATTTACATTGGTGAATTCCATTTTGCATAAAATACAATTTCTACATTAGGTTTGTGGGGCAGGACAAAGCAGGAAATAGGGAATTAAAAGCCTACTCCAAGGTCGCTCGGTGTAAGAAGTTGTAGGCTATATAAGAAACTTTTTCTTTGCATTTTATTAATACATTTTTTTAATAGCAGAAGTATTCTAAGTTAGGTTCAATGGAAAAAAATAAAAAAAAAAAATTTTAAAAACGCTTATATTCATTGTAGTTGTATCAATTAGTTTGAATCAGTCATGTAATTAAATTTGTCATAGATCTGGACTAATAATAATGAATCTGTGAGATTAGAAATATATTCGCAATTGTTTTTGTTTAGCGCAGTTTTATGCTTTTAGATTTCTCACTACGCTATGATCCTATCACGTGTCTGGACCAGTTAGGAAAGGGGTGAGGGAGAAAGAAGGGGATATCTGGATGAATGTTACCATGATCTCTTTTTACATGCATTTTTTAAAAAGTTGAAACGAATTGAATTTGAATTCAATGGATTAAGCATATTTAAGCCTCCGAAAGTCTACACATAAACACTCCACAATTGTTATCTATTGTTAGTTTTAAACTATAAAGCGGCCATCTATTTCTTTCTACATATTTTTAAGGGGACTATTTCACCTTATACCGACACTTCAGTCAAGTACTATTTCTTTCCTTCGTTTAATATCAAACAAAATAACTAATTACCAATAGTTAATTAACAAATTCGTTCATTTTGTTTTTAAATTGATTCTTGTGTTGTCAGGTAAAAGAAAATAAGTGTTCAAATTTTCAGCTTGATCCAAACATTGGTGTTGGAGAAATAACGTGTAGACACTTTGTGCCAGAGTGAGTTGAGGGAAGATTTTTTACAAACCTTATACCAACAAAATCTGCCCGTCACTTTGTCTGTCTGGTAAAAAGTTTAAATACGTTATTCCTTCCACACTCATTCTTGGATCACGTTGAAAATGTGTAAACTTATTAATTGGTGTCAGGGGCGTAGCTAGAAATTTCCCATCGTTGGGGGCCAGGAGAGGCTTGACCTCTTTCGGGGCCCCTGCAGTTGCTTGATATTAAATTTTCAATCTAAAAAACACTCATTTGGGGCCATTTTTAAATTCTCCCCCCCCCTCTCCGTAACTATGCCACTGATTGGTGTAGACAATACATGAATCAATTTTAAAAATTAACTAATTAGTCAGATAATTATTGTTTATTAGCTATTTTGTTTGACACCAAAAAAGGGAAACTAATCATTCAGTATTCACAGATATGGTTAAATATGTCGGGCTCTGGACCACTTATCTTATATAAAACAGACGTTACTTCGAAAAAAGAAGATGATTACGTCCTACGCGTTATTCATTCAGTCATGCATAATTAACTGTACACGTTATTTCTCCCAAATTAATTCTCGGGATCAAGTTGAAACCTAAAACAATTATGTATTGTACCTTAGAAAACATGAATCTATACTAAACTAAACAAACTAATCAATTATTTATTGGTAATTTATTAATTTGCTAGAGATCGAACAAGGGAAGTAACTTTTACATTGTTGAGTGATATAGTTTTAAGTGCGGTGTTTTTCCCCTTACAACATTTTTTTTTTTTTTTTTTTTTTTGCTGTAAATATTATTGTGCATTTTGCTTTTTTTGGGGGATATAAATAAAAAGAAATTCACGATGTGGACTAAGCTACCTCAGATTTGTCGTTTAAAATCAACAGAACAAAAGATCTGAACGGAGGTGACTCTCGGATGTCATAAAATGACCCTGTTTTTGCGTGACATAAATGTCATTGTGACATGGAATGAGTGACACACAACTACGTCCTTACAGATCACATGACTCAGCGACAAGACTTTTTGTTATAGAGCGCCAAAGTTACCTGCCTTATAGTACTATTTAAAAAAAAAACGACAGAGGTTTCGAAGCCAGGGATGTTAGGCAAGGAGTTTCCGTCTCCACCCCAATGGCGTAGCAACCATGGCACTCTTGGGTGGGGGACTGTTGTGTGGGCAATATAGTTCCGGCCATAGCTATAAATGCCTAGGCTTTCATATGATTTCAGAGATGATCCATAGCCTTTCTGGGAGTTAAAGAGGCCATAAAGGGGGGCGCCATCATTTTCTTGAGCCCTGATCCACGGGTACCTTGCTACGCTACTGCGTTCTCCCCTCCCCCCCCCCAAACTATTACCTGAAGACAATGTTTCTTCTTTTAAATTATACAGAATCGTGGCCACTTAACAAGGTGATGTATCTGGTAGTCTCTCTGTCCTACACAGCTTTCACGACACTTAATATCAAGGTCTACCTGTTCAGATAGGTCAGTAAAACTGGGTCACTCTTGCTTATTAATGACTTTTGGTTGGGTCATTTGGATAGGTCACTCTTGGGAAAGACTTTTGGTTTTGATTAGGTCACTTGACTTCCAGTTCTTTGAGATACAGATGTTGACAAATGGTCAATGTGATACTTTCACTTTTATAAGTAGTTTTGTATGATCAGAAGTCAGCTTTTCTAAATGAAAAGAATTTTTATAACTAGTCAAAAATGATTTTAAAAAATGTGTTTTTTTCAACCTATTTGATGCGTAGTGTAAGGGAGACAAAACGTGTCCAACATTTGCACCGAAAAGACAGAGTGAGTTGATATAATTTTACAATTAGCAAGTTTAATTTTTTTTTCTACAAAAGGGAAGTAATTCTGGTGATAATTATGACATGCAGTCAGGAAGTGTTCCTTCTTGGCTATATCTTTTATGTTCCTAAAATATTTTTATGTTCCTTTTGAACCAAATATATTCTTCTTGTGTCTCTATGCGCTTGCGCCTTCTGTGTGTACATTGTTCTTGTGTGTGTGGGTTGTTGTTTTTTGTTTACTTCGTGTTACATAAAAGTGGTATTCTTAAGGTTGCATATTTCTTGTATTTGAGTTACCTCCTTCAATCCTGTGTACTCCCAGTGGAGCATAGGGCCGCAACCACACCTCTCCACCGAACTCGGTTCTGAGCAGCTTTCTTCATCTGCTCCCATGTCATTCCAGTACCCTCAGCGTCACTGTTGACTGACCTCTTCCAGGTTTGCTTGGGTCTGCCAATATTCGTATTAGATGCAAGCGTTTCTAATAAACTTTTTTTTAGACCAATTTCATTTCGTTTTGTAAGTTTTCGGACATATGGCCCGCGACACAAGTGTCGGAAATTAAAACGATCCGCAGGTCGAATTAGGTTCGGCATCACTGATTTATAGTATGGTCATCTAGTCGCATAAGTAAAAGTTCTCGATGTCTAAGTAATGTTCATAAAACATTTGGGCTTAGTCGTGACCAACAAGTCAACTTTAACGCCACAGACATACAATTATATAGGTCTGTGCTCAATAGCTTCGCTAATGTTCTTTTCCAAATACTGCAACAAGTTTGTTCCCACTGAGAGTAATATACAAACGTTAAAGTTACTTCTATAAAGGTCATTAGCACTATGAAGCTTATTGTTCAATAATTTAAAACATTAATTTACTTAATTATTAAGCTAATAATATTGGTATTTGTTTTTGGTAGTCATTTCGTTTTCTCGAATGTTTCAATAATTGTAGGCCTATTGATGTTGTTGCTTTTTTTTTTAATGGGGAAAGAGGGACATCACTTGTCATAATAATGAAATATCAGCCAGAATCTAAAGTTAGCTTTATTTTTTTTTAAAGAAAAAAGATCCTCCCTTGTGTAAACCAGCCTGACCTAAGGCAGATCAAGGTGTACCTGCCCTTGCAGAATATATCTAGTCTAGACATAGGCTATGAATACATTTTAATCATATACATAATTAAATATCTTTATCTATATTTTATATTTCTATGTCAGTTGAAACTACTTTACTGTTAAAGCGATTAAATATAAGACATGAACGAATATGACAGTCATGTGATGAATTAAAAAAAATAAATGACTGGGTGAGGTCATAGTCTATATATAGTCTATGGGTGAGGTCATAATCTATGTATAGTCTATGGGTGGGGTGAGAGACACTTGTTCTCTTGTTTAAATGTTCCGTTGTCATGGTTTCCTGTGAACTACTCATAAAGTAAAGATTTACATAAAAGCACTAAAATTGCTACAGAAGCATCCTATGTATCACATTCAGAGACCGCATCACAAACTAAGAGATCAGAGACATGTTTACGGCAGCGATCGGACCTCATGATGACCTGCTAAGTGCTAACTAATGTAAAAAAAAACGCAAGCTTAAAATCTATGGACTTATTACCAAGATCTGCGGGGCTCGCAAAGACCTTCCTGCAGTTCCAGGAAAAAGAAGATAGGCAGACAGAGAAATCGATGGGAGGACAAGTTAAAAGAATGGACAGACCTGCCATAGGAAACATTCTAAACAAGGCAAAAGACAGGGAGGAATGAAAGACGGTCGACAAGTCTTGCTTGGTGCCACAACGGTCCAACAGACTAAGGGATATGTAAAGGTTAAGGTTAAAGTCGCAGCTATTTCCCCAACTCTGCTCATCAAATGTTAACCAAAGTTTCCCATTCCAGTATCTCTTAGAAAGCTCTCACAAAGGCTGAAGGACACACATTTGATATCCAAAGGAAAGCCCTTATTGAAGGAAGACGGAAAGACAACATAAATAGACCGCTTCCGGACAGCAGTTTTGTCTGCACGAGATGAGGAAAATATGAATGTCTCAACTGGGTTTTCGTAGTCATCTGAAATATTGCACTCCTCCCTAATTCACAGAATGGAAGACATTGCATTAACACTTTTGAGTTTGTTTTTTTTTTCTTTACATATTCTTTTTTTTTTTTTTAATTTATATATTCTTAAGAATAAAGAGTTTTAAAAAAAACAATGAAGTACAAAACACATGCTTTAATTAGCTTTTAATAGCGTTAAAGAAGAAGTAGCATTTGTTCTAATTTGTCCTAGCATATAGAACAAGGAATGTGATTTTATCTTTGTGTCTGTTTTATTTGGTTGTAAATCTAAAACATTTACGAATTATTTTTCTTACCTTTACCTATCCCTTAGTCTGTTAAACAGTTGGGGCACCATGCGAGATTCGTCGACCGCCTTTCTCTATTCCTCTCAGTCTTTTGCCTTAATTTCAACCTCTTTCAATGGCAGGCCTGTCCATTCTTTTATGTTGTCCACCCATCACTTTCTCTGTATGCCTCTTTTTCTTTTTCTTGGAACTGTTCCCTGAAGAAAGCTATTTGAGAGCCTCGAAGACCTTGTAATATGGCCATAGATTTTTAGCTTTTTTTTTGTTGTTGCGATAGTTAGCAGTCGTCATTGGATCCAATCGCTGCAGTAACCCTGTCTCTAATCTCTTGGTTTGTGATGCGATCTTTAGATACGTGATCATCTTCTTTTTTGAAGTTACGTCTGTATTATATAAGATATGATACCTAGGATCCTCCTATAGAATTTCAATTCCATTGCTAGGATCCTCCTCTCTAGCTCTGCAGTCAGCGTCCAAGACTCAGAAACATAAAAAATGAGGCCATGACGTAGAAGTAGTGTGATGTAGTGCTGGTGTCGAGGGCTAAGCCTTTGTCTTGCCATATTATTTTAAGTTTTGAAAGAGCTGATGTGGACTGTGAATTTATGCATTATTCTAAATATAAAAAGCAAATATTGTTTTTTAACTTAAGTTTAAGACTTACCAAGAAGAAAGTGGTCGCTAATAGTAAGGATGGAATATACATTTTTTTTTTATTTTGCAAGTAACTGCCAGAGATTGGTAGGACTAAAACTACGAACATAGTGTTGTAATCGTATGTGTATGTGTGCTTATGTTTTTGTGAGGGTGTGTGAGAGAGTGTGCTTATTATTTTAAAAAAGAAAGCGAATGTTGTAAATCAAAAACCATGACACACACCACAGAATAAAGAACGAAATAAAACAAAATGAATTATAGTGTTGGTTGGCTTGTCTGATATACAAGTTGTCAAGAGAGAGCAGTTTTACATGATAGGGGATATCCAGGCTGTCTTACGTTGATCCTACAATCTCTCTTTCTCTCTCTCTCTCTCTCTCTCTGTCTCTAAGTCCTCAGTCCCTCTCTTTCTCTATCTCTCTCCACAGACTCTCTCTCTCTCTTTCTGAGTCCCCTCCCTCTTTCTCTCTCTCTTCGTACTCTCTCTCTCTCTCTCTCTCAGACCTCTCTCTTAGTTGTCTCATCAGAGTCTCACTCTCTCACAGTCCTGTCTCTTTCTCTCTCTCCTCAGACTCTCTCCCTCAGTCTTTCTTTCTCTCTCTCTCTCTCTCTCTCTCTTCAGACTCTCTCTCTCTCTTTATCCTCTTCTTTCTATCGTTCTCAATTAACTCTTTCATTTTTTTCTATCATTCTCTTCTTATTTTGTTATTCACTTACACTCTGTCTCTTTTATTTTATTTTATTAGACACAATGATAGAGGCACATTTCTTATTTCATACACTAGAACAAAGTCTTACAAGTCCTCCTTTTTTCCTAGCGCCATTAGAGAATGGAATGGGTTGACTGAATCAGCCAGGAAAACCAACGAAAGTTTAAGTCAGTGATTAACATGCAAGACTAGATCGACTCATCTTTAAGTAACATCTGTAATACGTAAGATAAGATAAGATAAATTTCTCTCCTTATCTTACAACATGACCTGAATAGTGCCGATGTGATTTCTCTCTCGTCTTCTTCTTCTTGTTCTTCTTCTTCTTGTTCTTCTTCTTCTTGTTCTTCTTCTTCTTGTTCTTCTTCTTCTTGTTCTTCTTGTTCTTCATCTTCTTGTTCTTATTCTTCTTGTTCTTATTCTTCTTGTTCTTATTCTTCTTCACCCTCTTTTACTTCTCTATTTTATACTTACTTTCTTTTTCCCTTAAAAAAAAAGTATATTTAAAGCTTGGAGATATTGCCAGAATTTTTGGAAACTCTAGGCCACTAAGACCTTTAGTCTACGTTCTGTCCAAATATTTCGATATACGGTAGAGATACTTCTGACCACACCAGGCGATGGGCACTTAAGCTTCTGGTAAATGTCAAATGCTGCGTGGTGTCCCAATAGCCCAACAGACTAAGGGGTAGACGAAGAGTTTATAATACTTTGCACTCCGGGGATATCTTCCACATGCCCATTAAGTGACCACCACAGACTTGTTCTAAGAGGGTGCAACATTGAGGCTTAAAGAACTGGAATACCCTTGTATTTTCTTGTCAGAATACTTCAACTGTTCAAGATGGCGGAGGGAGTCAGATCCATGTGCCGTCTAAGACTGACCTACAGAGATGCCTTCAAGTGTGACATTCACAGATATCAACGAAAATATATGAGAGGAAATAGCCAAAGACCGGAGTGCATGGAGACAGACTGTGC
Organism: Biomphalaria straminea; assembly: GCA_021533235.1. Lineage (NCBI taxonomy): Eukaryota > Metazoa > Mollusca > Gastropoda > Planorbidae > Biomphalaria > Biomphalaria straminea. Next base: position 21,418,371 of record JADKLZ010019686.1, read on the forward strand.
GTGCTGGTACGATACTCGCCCAAAGCAAAAGAAATGAAGCGGCCTTAACAGAAAGAGAAAGAAAGCTGCCCTGTCAGCTAGTCCTAAAACAGATGCACGAACTGTGGCAAAACCTGCCTCTCCAGAATTTACTTAATTAGCCACAACAGATTCTGCCCCGTCCAAGACGAAATCAAAACCAATGACTCATTTAGTCGAATCCATTGTATTTCGAGACATAAGGAGCCATATACATCAACTATTCCACTTTTCTCTCTCTCTCTCTTTCTCTCTCTCTCTCTGTGTATCTCTTTTTATCCTGTATCTAATTTTCTCTCTACTGTTTCACCATCTATGCTCAGATGTGCATGTCTCAGACAATAAAACATGCCTTGGATTAGCGATGAGGCATATGCTGTAATGAGTTATGATCAAGAACGCCCACCTGCTTAAAAGTCACTTTGCTCGGCTCTAGTTTCCCACAGCTGGGTCGCGACATGATTCTGGGAGGCCACTTGACAGTTTTAGCTAGACTAGTTTTTTTAGAAATAGATTTTTTGTTTCAAAGAGGAAGTTTCACCCTGAGCACTGTCACTCAACACTAATTGATTTGTGTGTTTGTGTTTGTGCGTGTGTGGGTGAGCGTGTTTGGTGTGTGTTAATGTGTGGATGTTTGCAAATTAGGATAAGCCGATCTTGCGTGGATCTTTTCCTGATGTTATTCAATTGTTTCGTGCCATGTTATATAGGTCAGTAGCGTTCAACTTTGTAAGAACGGGGGTAATATTTTTGCTATGTTATATAGGCCAGTGGCCTCAAACTTTGTCAGAATGAGGGTAATATTTTTGCTATGTTATTTATCCAGTGGCGTCCATCTTTGTCAAAATGATGGTCATATTTTTGCTAAGTTTTATAGGCCAGTGGGGTCCAACTTTGTCAGAATGAGAGTAATATTTTTTGCTATTTTTTTTATAGGCCAGTGGTTTTCAACTTTGCCGTAATGAAGGTCATATGATTTGTCGACACTCGTGTCCCGGGTCACATCAACTCCAAAACAAATGGCGCTTTGGCTCTTTGTATTCATTATGCATTGATGGCAGACGTTTCGATGAGCGTTATAACCCTTTCTCAAGAGTCACGGACAGGATCTGGCCCACGGACCATAGCCTGGGCAATACTGGGCATCACTTGTAAATGGCTAGTAGTAAATAATTGTTGCACTACTTTTATGAACGATAAAATGTGCTTAGTATTTTCAACAAAGAAACCAGTTTGGTTAAATATCACTTTGTACCAGGCTTAAAAGGGGACAAACAAACGGCCATTTCTTATGTACGAAACGAATATAATTGCCCGCGCTAGGAGTGTCGTAATGTAATTAAGCAGTTCTTTATTTTTCAAAGTATTTTTATATTTTGGTTGTTTAATTTTCTTTTTTAGATTTTTTTTTACATTTTTAAATTAAACATCAACGATCAAAACTGAATCGCGACGCACGAACATGGCGCCTTCTTTCTAGATGTCCATTAATCTCATTTCTATTTCTTATAAAAAAAAAAAATAATAAGGCTCGTCTTCGAGTCCGAAGATTACTGAGGAATGCAGCATTTCCCTTGGCTGCGCAGCCCCAGCTGTGACCTACATATTTTGCCATCCCAGGGCAAGCATAACCATTGTCCTCAGATGGTTGATTTAGATTTTCTTCATAACTGTAGTGAAGCATTATGTTTGTCTGAGATCAATGGGAAGCGAGTTCCAAGCCATTGGACCATGCATTGAAAAAGCCCACATATCATAACTTTTGACGTATAGCGCGGCACTCACAGTTAGCAGAGTTGAGCTCATGGAATGCAAGGCTCTCTGAGTGACATTTGGAGTTCAAGACTATATACATACATAGTTCGTCCATTGTGTTCGATGATGACCACTTTTGTCATCCAGGTGGCTGAGGGCTTTGCAATGTGGTTTCGTGCCTCCTCGTGTGGCTGTTGAGACCAATGTGAACCCGGAATGTTAGGCTGCATTTTGGGTAAGCTATTCCAATTTGAGTTAGTGTCATTTGCCTTGCTGACGCTTCTATTCTGCCAGTGTTGTTCTCTTTTCCTCGGCAACTTGTGCGCCAGTTTTCACAATGCGACGCCATAAAGTTCTATCATGTGCTTTCTTCTCCCAGATGGCAAAGGCTGTATTGTGGACTTTCGGAGAAGCTTTGAGGGTGCCTCTGTAGCGCTTTCTTTGTCCATCTTGTGATTGCTTCACTTCCCTTAAATGACCATAAAGGAATCGTTTAGGGATGCGGTACAAGGCTATCTGTGAAACATATGGAATGAAGCGTGGTCAATAGGCTAAGTGCGGCTTGAGCTTGGCTTGGCTTGGCTACCTAGAAGGGGGCTCGAGGTTCGACACCCGACTCGGGCAAAGTTGTGTTTACTGAGCGCCCAAAGGCAGCACGGGAAACCAACTCCTAGATACCCCCTCCCCCCCCCCCACTGGTCTACAAATGAGATTGGACTAAAGCACTCTGAGAATGCTATAAGCATGAAAGTATCGCTATATAAAAGCTATAATAATTATGATCAGCTCACTAAAATACGAGGGCTTTTTTTATATTGTAGATGCACTTATGGCAAATTGTCTTCCTTTAGCCTCCTATTACTGAAACATAATTGATATGGCTTTACAAATCTTAACTCCCCTTTCCCCTAAAGAAGTCATGTTAGCCTTTATTATTAAGCACTAGGTTAATGTAGAAAGCGTCTCTTTTTTAATGCTTTTTTTTTATCCTCCAACTGCTGATCTAACAATAGGTTTGATTAAAAAACTTGCATAATTTTAACGAGGGAACACCGGAACTAGAACCTAAACATGCCTTCATATCAGAGAAGAAACGGTGAATGTTAAATTTAGTGGCAGGTGTTCTTTTTGCAGGCCTTGGTCTGAACGCTTTTACAGACTGAACCGGTTTTAATCTGATAAATGAGTCCCAGAGACATGAGCTTTTAATTACAGTGTCTTATAACCTGCACAATCTTTTTTTCTTTCTATCTAAATCTCTCTCTCCTTCATTCTTTGTCAATTTATCTTTCAAACAATATTTCTTAACCACTCACTCTTTAGTCTCTACCTCTCTCTATCTCTCTTCATTCGTACTTCTCTATCTCTATCATTCTCTCTTCTTTCCTCTTTCTTTACTCTCTACCTCTCTCCTTCTCTCTTCATTTCTCTTTCTTTACTCTCTGCCTCTCTCCTTCTCTCTTCATTTCTCTTTCTTCACTCTCTACCCCTCTCCTTCTCTTCATTCCTATTTCTTTACTCTATATCTCTCCTTCTCTCTTCATTTCTTTACACTCTACCAATAACCTTCTTTCTTCATTCCTTTTTCTTACTCCTCTTTCTCTCTCTTTTCCTGTCCCTATTTCTCTCTATTTTGTTCGGTCTCTCTCTCTCTCTCTTTCTCTTGCTATTTCTAAATATAACTAAATTAATTTAATGCTTCCTTTTGCGTAATCACTTATTTTTAAATACTATTTAACTGTACACATCAATGTGAATTATTACACAAAAATAAAGTTATTGTTTCCTGAAGAATGCGACATGATGAGAGGACGTGTTGACGAAGTTATTTTAGTACGACATGTTTTGTTCTTATGTGTCGCCCTTATTGATTGGTTACTTCCTGCTGTCAAGGAAACAATAGTACACGATAATTTATTCATTTCCCGCCGCCTTCTTCATTGTAGTATGAGTTATTTTGAGTCCATTTTTGAGGTCAAATTATTTTCAAATATCTTTTTAAAAATTCCCGGATTATTTATTTTAAAATTTACCTATAGGAACACAGACTATAGTTTAGGACCCCAATAAATATTTAGCACTGACATAATATTTGGACTTTAAAAAAGCCCCAAAAGAACCCTAATCTTAATTAGTTTAGGGTCATTTCAAGTCTTAGTGCAGGAAGTACTACAAGGTTATTGTAACCCATAGACTATATATATAGTCTATGTTGTAAACACATGCTTTACAAGAAATGGTCCTATAAAAGGTTCAGTTTGTTATTTTTCTATGTCTTAAAGTCAAATTTTTTCATTCAATTATTTTCCGTTAAATTCTCTGCGTGAGTCTGAGTTAACATGCATGATTAGATGCATGACGCGTAGGACGTGGTCATCTACTTTTTTGAAGTAACGTCTGTATAATATAAGATAAGATAAGAATCCTTATTCCAGTCCTCAATGACCTATCAAATTTACTGAAACTTTTTTTTCAAACTTCAGCAATCCGCCAGTGACATGGTCCATGACAAGTCGTAAATGTCTAGCCATCAATAATGACAAAAATTATTATGTCTGTGAGAGCGCGTTTGCTTAAAATCTTGGCGTCCATACCATAGTCCTTGGTTTGAATCTCAATAAAGACTGGGATTTTTAATTTCGGATTTTTTTAGGAGGCCACTGAGTTAACACTGGAGGCGCGGTGGCTGAGCGCTGAGCTTGACTTCCGAACTGGGGTCCGGGGTTTGAATCCTGGTGAAGACAGGGATTTTTAATTCCAGGATCTTCGGGCGCCTCTGAATCCACCCAGCTCTAATAGGTACCTGACATTAGTTGGGGAAAAGTAAAGGCAGTTGGACGTTGTGCTGTCCACATGACACCCTCGTTAACCGTAGGCCACTGAAACAGATGACCTTTACATCATCTGCCCTATAGACCACAAGGTCTGAAAGGGGAACGTTTACTTTTACTGAGTCAACACTACTCTAAGGGTACCTGTTTTAAGTGGGAAAAGGTCAAGGTCGTTATGCTGGCCACCAGTAGCGGCCTTAGGGGGTGGCAAGTGGGGCAGCCGCCCCAGGCCCCGCGCTTGAGGGGGGGCCCGCGATCGGAGATTTTATTGTCACAAACCTGTTTGTCACAAACAATGTTCTATGTTTTGTAAAAAAAAAATAAGGAAGGCCCACAGCGTTAAGGTGGACATAATGTCATGTTATTGTTACAGCGTTAGAGACGTATTAGCCGGTTAGCGTGATGTGGTACAGTATATACAGTTTTTCCTTACGGCTCAGGGCCCCGCACATGACACTCGCCCAGGGCCCCGCGCACTGCTAAGGACGCCCCTGCTGGCCACCCTTGTAAACCGTTGGAGATGAGGGTCGGAAGGTCTGTAAGGGGTAGTTTACTTTTTACTAAATTGATCAGCTTCGATAATATTCATGTTCGATTTTGTTTTCTTTTTTTTTCCATGAAAAAAAAATTGTGTCCATGGAAATAAAGCTTTTTAGTCTGTGAAATAATAGGCATAATAATAACATTAATCGTAATTATTCCCTTTTCGTGTGTACGTAGGACCTGGACTTATTTCCTGTGGTAAAAAAAGGTGTAATAGACTTTGCATGGTTGGGTTGACTTCTTACATAATGAAAGAAAGATTAATTGCAGCTGTATGTACATGTTACCACGGGACTACTAGACACTTTAGTGGTTTCTTTTTTACACATAAGACAAACTAGACCATGGAAGTAAAAAGTCTCTTACTGACGTCATAGTTAGACCGTGCAATGGTTCAGAACAGCCTTCCCCCTCCCCCACTTTTCTTCAACAATTGGGCTACATCAGTGAGTCTCAAACTTTAGGGGTTGACAGTTCTTGTGTGTGTATTTCTATTAACGATGGAGCGTGTTCGCTTTTGGTTAAATACTTGAGTACATATGTGTTTCTTGGCAGAGGATTCCAGCAGTTTGTGCTTTTTATCTCCGATTCTTCTTCTCAATGTTTTTCTTTTCAGTAGCGTAACTAAGGATTTGGGGGCCCTGGGGAGGGGGGCTTGACCTCTTAATTGCCCCTGCATTTTGACATTTGATATCATGACATAAGATAATGGCGTAATATTTAATATTAATGCAAATACTAGATGAAATAAATTTTCGGACGCTCATTTGGGGGACCACATCAGGTGTGGGCCCTGGGGGGGGGGGTTCAAATTTGGACCCCCCCTCCCCATCCTAGCTACACCACTGTCTCTTTCCCTAATTGCGAAAAATTTTAATTTATGAATAACTTCATAGCGGGAAAATCCTGGGATATTGCAACGAACGAACTCTATAATAAAACGCACATTTGACTGGATACGCTCTCTCTGAGTCAATTTTGGTGATATCTGTCAACAATACTGTTCGATAATATTCGATAATTCTTTTCTAATTTATGAGCTCAGCGTCTCGTTATAGATTCACCCTAGTTCACAACGTCTATAGGACTATACAAAATATAAACCCAATGTTATCGTTAAAGCCTAAAATCGTTTAATAGAGAGGATTGCACATCAGCAGAAGCATGATCTAGGAATATAGATGATTCCATTATTATGAGAGTATGTTGCTAGCATTACATAAATTTATTTTATGATAGGTGAAATTCTAGTCTATTGTCATTCAGTAGGCCCATTCGGCGGTTCCATCGGCCCATTTTGGTAGCGGCCCACCGGGTATTAGCCCGAATGCCCATATAGCCAGTCCGCCCTCGCTAATGGGGGTTTGATGAAGAATGAATGTAAACTTGACTATGCAAACTCATTTACGACCTGCATACTTTGCCATCCCTGATGCAGATGAAGCCGTTGTCCTGCAGGGGTTTATTCCAAAATTCTTTATGTCTACTGCGCCTGCTTTTTACAAGGGCTTTTAATTGAGTCTCAAAAGCCTCAAAAGCATTATTTATATTATCCAGATGGCGAAGGTCTTTGCACTGATGTTTTGTACCTCCAAGTGTTGCTTGTGAACCCTGTGTTGGCCCGGAATGTTTGGTTGCCCACTGGGCGGGGTTGGCGATGTTTTTTGCCGCCGGCCATTAGATGATAATTTATACCTCCCCCCCCCCCTTTTTTTTTTACCGCGAAAGTTAAATTAATTTCGACTATTTCATGAACGCATATTTCGAACTATGGATGGCTGCCTGGCCATGCGGTAAATCCTTGGACATGTCGTCTCAGCGATTCCGGGATTAAACCTTATCCACGTAATTACCCCCTCCCCCAATCCTGTTGGAGTTTTGGGCTAGAATGTTAGAAATGTAAGAACTACACTGCATTGATATTCGACCGGAGCCGAATATCGCCAAATAGTGAAAAAATGCTTAATAATTCGGCAGAAGCCGGGGCCGGAGCGACTATCCGGTGCACCCTTAGATGTTATGATCTTCTATTTTGAGGGAACATGCGGAACACGTAAAAGATAGTAAAGATGAAAGGCCAGATACCTACCTGACACTATGACATTGACATGTATGTTTGAATAGAGTCACCCCCAAACTCAAATTCAAAAGATAACACTGCATCCACCGCCCCCCCAGAAATCAAAGGCAAGAAATGCGAAACGGACAAAATGACATTTAGTTTTTTTTTTTGGTTGGAGTGACTCTGAATTTAATAAATTATCTTCGCGTGACAAAAAAAGGGCATCGATTTTTTTCCCCTTCCATTGTCTTATTAGGCTTTTGAACAATATTAGAACACACACACACTACACACATATATTAGAACACACACACACTACACACATATATTATGATGGTAGTCATCATCATCATCATCATTCCTTTAAAATCCTCATGGAACATAGGGCCTAATGCTGAATGCAAAAGAAATGAAGCTGCATCGGCCAAGAGAATGAAAAAGAAAGCTGCCCTGCTGTCAGCTAGCCCTAAAACTGAGGAATATAAATGTACGAAATGTGGCAAACTCTGCCGATCCAGAATTGGCTTGATCAGCCACTCCAGATTCTGCCCTGTCTCAAGACGTAACCAAAGCCAGTGACTCATCTCGGCGCATCCATTGTCTTCCGAGACAGAAGGAGCCATATATAGGGCCTAAGCAAAAACACGCCGCTCTCCACGGTCTCTTGCTAGTTTTTCGATGGCTTCCCAGCTCTTTCCGGTCCTATCGGACAGAACAAAATTACACAACAAAATTAAATCCCAAAATCTAATGTAAAAAAAAAAACTTTTGTTCTTTATTTCAAAGATGCCTCTAAACACAAACATACATACAAAACATAGATATGCATCATTCTTCTTAAAGATATGATAAAATAGACATATACAAAGTGGCTTTCACATTTTGCGCCAAAACATCTCCAATACAGCTGCGCCTAAACTAACCATTAAAAAAAACGGCTTCTCCAAAACGTCCTGATATGGTTTGTGCAAGGCTGGAAAATTTAGCGGAACATTTTCCTTATTTTTTAGACAGATTAATTCCACGTGTGCTGGCCTAGTAGTTAATTATTCCAGTAGTTCGTGGAACACTTATTCATACCTCGCGGAACACTGGTGTTTAGAGAAACAAGAGTTGGGAGACACTGTACAATCAAGGCGTGTCTTTTTAAAATTCCCTTTAAGGTCCATAACACTCTTGCATCTTCTGTTGTTTTTGTTTGTTTGTTTATTTGGAGGGGCGTAGCTAGGAAGTTTCTATCGTTTGGGGACCCGGTGGGCTTGATCTCTTTGGCGGCCCGTTTTGTTTTGTTTTTTGCGTAATAATTAACCCTCAAGTGGGGGCCCGGGAGGATTTTCAAATTCTCCCCCCTCCCCCAAACTGAGCTACGCCACTGTTTGTTTATTGATTTTTGTTTGTTAGTTGTTTTTTTTTTGTTTTACATGTTGTCATTGACAATGAAAAATTGTTCATAGTGTCAACTAGATTCGAGAAAGGGAGGTGGGAGACGTGTAGAACATTTGATCCGAACCAGATAGAACGTGTAGAACATTTGATCCG
>JADKLZ010019686.1:21427128-21439712 GCA_021533235.1 Biomphalaria straminea
TTGATCCGTACCAGATAGAACGTGTAGAACATTTGATCCGTACCAGACAGATACGCTTTCAAACAGAAGTCTTACAGTCTTACTGGTTTGCACTAAATATGTTGTGAGAACCACTGACTGACCTGTGTTACCTGGTGTGGGATGCATCATACTGTCGACACGGAGGGGAAAAAAAACACTTTACCACGCGAGCCGTGTCGAAGAGAGAAAAAAAACACTTTCTTTCTAATTTATGTTAGGTAAAAATGACCAACCGAGGCCTTGAAGAGGAGAGATTAACTATCTGGAATACCCTGTGACTGGGTCAGGTTTTGATTTCTCTTATAGTCACAACAAACCGCTACTATAAATTTGTTCGCACTTGATTGTAGTGACTTAGTCAACTTTAAAACTATATTATTCATTGTCTTCTGTTGTTGATAAGACACAGGTCAAACATTTCTATGCAACTGGAACTGACAAAGTAAGTATTGACTTTTATTACAAATATTTTAAAACTTTTAAGTTATTAGACAGTCAAAATCGATAACAAAAAATTACATTTAGCAAAGTGGGTTCCGCTTCTCGCATTGTAAGAACTAAATTTTTAGGGGTTTCGAAAGGAAAAAAAATGGCTTTATGTGGTCTGTCTGTCCGTCTCGTTTAGATCGCAATAATTAGAAGGAAAAAATATTAAACATCCGATACTATGATATTTTTAGATCTTGCAAAGTTCTGATGCAGAGCAACTTTTTTCTCTCAAAGCGAAACATTTTTTTTAATTAAATAGTTAGGCCGTTTTTTATTCCATAAAAACTCACCACTTTTACAACTATTCGCGTTAAATAATAGACAAAATACAGGGAAGACACAAATGCATACATATAATCTCGTTAGACTATTGCAAACGTTTATATTTGAAGCATATTGTGATAAAAAATAATATGTTCATTACTAAATTATGAGTTTTCTGTCATACAAAGTACTAACGTATTAAAGAAAGAGTTTAGGTTTCTTTTAAAAGGCAAGGTAACTATGTTTTAAAACAAGATTTAATAAGCACTGTTTAATATTAAAGATGAAATGATATACATATTAAAGAAGAGGGGATGCTAATCTATAGACACTTAACTGATAGTTAACCAAGTAAAGTTTCCCCTTTTACACCTTGCGATCTATGGGGCAGATGATGTTAAAGTCATCTGTTTCTGTGGCCAACGGTTAACGAGAAGGGTGTTATGTGGCCATCACAACGACCAACCGCCTTTACTTTCCGAAACTAAAGTCAGGTACCCATTAGAGTTGGGTGGGATCAGGGGCACCCTAAAAATCCCGAAATTTAAATTCCAAGCCTTCACCGATATCTGAACCCATGACCTCAGGTTCGGAAGCCGAACTAAGCCACCGCGCCCTCCGAATGTTAACCACAGGTTTCTTTCTTGAGCCCTTAAATTATAGAGAAAACGTTTGATTGGTTAATCATTCAATAACTTTCGGTCAACCTACTCATGGCAGGAAAAAAAAGCTGAATGTCTTCCACCTCCGATGCCTAAGGCGGATCTTTAAAATAAGGTGGCAAGATAAGATAACAAATGAGGAAGTGCTACAAAGAGCAGGGTGCCAGGACATCCGCTCTATTATCATCAACAGAAGCCTTGGCTGGCTCGGCCTCGTTCGCAGAATGCCAGTAGGTATACTACCACAAGATATTCTGTTTGGCGATCTTATTGAAGGCAGGAGAGCCGCTGGTCGCCCACTTTTACGGTATACAGATGTTTGCAAACGCGACATGAAGCTATTTAAAATCGACACTAGCAGCTGGGAAAAAGTAGCACTGGATAGATCCACATGGAGAGAGAGCATAAGAGAAGGGTCTCGGATTGCACATGCCAGACACAACAGAAGCAGAAAGAAGGGTGAAAATGCAGCTGCGCCTGGTGATTCCGCATATGCCCAACCTGCAACCGCAGCTGTGTATCAAGGATTGGCCTCTTTAGCAACACAAGAAGTTACAAAGGGGAAAGATTGCCTCACGAGACGTAAGATGCCACAGAGAGAGAGAGAGAGAGAACTTTCGTTACGCCAGGCTTATATCCACTCATATCATCTCAACATTCAGTTCATTGAATATATATGAACATATAAATTGTAATAATAATAGTAATAACCTTAGTATATCTCCGTAGCCAGTGGTATCATGCTTTCAGTCGGCTTAAAATTACAATAATATCTTAAACACTAGCGACATGAACACAGTTGGTTATTGTTGTTGTTGTTGTTGTTAATAGTTTGTAGTTCATACTTTCTGATATTATTTCTGAAAATATTGAAGCCTAACTTTTTACCTGCCTGAGTGAAGAACTGTTACCGATTGTCAACTTGTAGCACCAAATTGCTGATAGACAGCTAAACCGTTGTAGTATATCGTAACTAATAAATTTTAAATAACTTCTTTGTGAACAATACTAGTGTTACGGTAGTAGCGCACCATGGTGCGAATGAATAGGTGCGAGTTTGTGTTATGAAAGGAAGAGAGGTTAAAAAGAGGAAGTAGAGAGAAACTGACAAGATAGAAGGAAAATGGTTTTGTTTTGAGATGTGATATGTTATTAAAAGATATATATAGAGAAACCCCTGAGAGTGTTATTCTTTGAAGAGTCTTGTGTCGTAACAAGTGGCGCCCAACGAAAAAGGCAAGACCTACGGTATATCTGTATTTAATTCCTGTCTACAGAGGTATTATTATTATTACAAAGTGTTAAAAAAATATCTAGATCTAGATCTATTGGTATTGGATTGAGAGATGGAGCGTCGTATAGCTTTTAAGTGACTAGATCTACATACCAAGCTCATTGGTAACATAAACCTTTACTTGAAAATTAATTAAACGACATTATTGCTGAACGAACCAAGTGGCTTGACATTTGTTTAAATATAGATTAATACCAGTATAATCATTTTGAAAGATAATCTATATTCACCTATGTGAAGGCGTCTTGGAGTGCTCATGTTTGTGCCATTACATTATGGTTACATATGAACATTGTTTGGTCTAGGCATTAAGTATATGAGAATCAACTATAATTAATAGATATGATCAGATAACTCCATCAAAACAATTTTGTACACATGGCGGATAAAGCTGAGATAGTTGCTTTGAAAGAAGAAGGGAGACTATTGGAATTAGAAGGAGCAGAGCTGAGAAAATATGTTCAAGAGAGATTAATAGAAAGAGAAAAACTAGCCATGGAAAAGGAAATAGGGAAAGAGAAGTTAGCTATGGAAAAGGAAATAGAGAAAGAGAAGTTAGCCATGGAAAAAGAAAGAGAGAAAGAGAATTTAGCCATGGAAAAAGAAAGAGAGAAAGAGAAGTTAGCCATGGAAAAAGAAAGAGAGAAAGAAAATTTAGCCATGGAAAAAGAAAGAGAGAAAGTGAAGTTAGTCATAGAAAAGGAAAGAGAGAAAGAGAAGATAGTCATAGAAAAGGAAAAGCTATCCATGGAAAAAGAAAGAGAAAAAGAGAAATTAACTATCGATAAAGAGAAATTAGCTATGGATAAAGAAATTGAGAAAGAGAAGCTAGCTTTGGAGAAAGAAAGGTTAGCCATAGAGAAAGAAAAGTTGGCAATAGAAAAAGAAAAGGCTAAAGATGAAGGTACTGGAAAGATAAAGGATGTGTCTGGAAATAAATTGGCGAAATATAAAGGTACAATGTTTGACGAGAGTAAAATAGACATAGATATTTTCTTAAAGAAGTTTGAAATTGAAATGAAAGAATTGGCTTTTCCAGAAGATAAATGGACATTTTTGTTATCGAAATCATTTGCAGCAGAGGTCCCATCAAAGATTTGTATGAATCAGAATAACTACCGCATAGTAAAGGAGCAATTACTACGAACATTTGGAAAAACTGAGGCGTTTTATCGTCAACAATATGTCAATTGCACGATTGAAACCAACGAAGATCCCCAGACATTTTTTGACAAGGTGAATAGCTACTTTGACAATTGGACAGAGTCATCAAAAATAGAAAAAACGTTTGACGGATTAAAAGTATTTCTTTTGCTGGATAAAGTCATTTATGAGAGTCAGGACGAACTAAAAAAATTCCTGCTGGAGAGAAAGCCAAAGTCTGTAGAGGAGATGGTAAAATTAATAAGGGCGTACAAAGTGGCACACCCGGAAAAAATGTTAAACAGAGGTAGCGATATTGAGGAAATAGTAGCATTTAATAGAGCTAGAGAAACACAAGACAATTATAGCAACAATAGAGGATTTGGGTATGAAGGGCAGAATAGGTTTAGAGGACACGGAAGGAGCCAAGTAGACAGTAGACAAGGCCAGTATAACAACTATAGAAGGCGATATCAAGAATATGACGGCGGAAGGAACCAAATATATAGTAGACAAGGCCAGTATAATGGCTATAGGAGGCAATATCAAGGAAACAGGCAAGGAAGATATGACGGCGGAACAGATAGAAGAGATCACAGTTTGTCGTTGTTATCGAGCTCAGGAAGTCTCGATTGTTTTCAAGCATTTGTCGGAAATAAGGTTGCAAGAACAATAAGGGACACTGGGAGCACTATTGTTGGAATCAACCGAAAATTGGTCGAAGATCACGAATATATTGGAAAAAACAAAGCATGTATTATGTTCGATGGTAAAACAGTTCGATTACCCATGGCTCGTGTGAACATTAAAACACCATATTACACAGGTACCGTAGATGCTTGTGTTATTGACCATGATCAAATTGATTTGATTATTGGCAATATACCAAATATAAAGAAGTGCACGGAAAATGAGATAGAAGATTGGAAAAATTGTTGTGGAATGGTCACTACTCGATCATGTAGTAACGATGTGGAGGAAGGAGATTTGGCAAAGTTGTTCGAGTTACCAACTAAGGAAAAAGAACAAGATAAACAACTTGAAAACACAGAAACAATGGAAATCAAAAATATAATATTAAACAAAGAAAAAATTATCACCAAACAAAAAAATGATCCAGAATTACGTCAGCTGGCTCAGAAGGGAGGTAGGTGGGGAAGATTCTTTATAGAAAGAGGAGCTCTTGTTAGAGAGATTGAATGGCATGGGCAAAGAATAACTCAGCTTGTGGTACCTAGAGAATTCAGGCAGCTTATTATGGAAAATGGCCACGATGTGGCACACGCAGGACATATGGGAGTACAGAAAATGAAACAAAGAATATTCAAGGATTTTTATTGGCCTTCTATTAGTAAGGACATCAAAAACTATGTGACTTCCTGCCAACTATGCAAAATAAAAAAGGCAAAGAAAATAAAAGCACCATTACAAAGGGTGAATATATCAGATAGACCATTTAGTAAAATAGTGATTGATTTAGTTGGTCCAATGCCTGTGATATCGAATAGAGGTCACCGTTATATTCTAACTGTGATAGACATGTGCTCCAGATGGCCGGAGGCTATTCCACTCAAAAGAATTGAAGCCAGAGACATAGTACAAGCATTATATTCGTTATTTACAAGATTTGGATTTCCCAAAGAAATAGTATCAAATAGGGACACTCAATTTGGTCATCAATTGGCTACAACATTCTTGAACATGTTTGGGATTCAGCAAAGGTTTACAACCTCGCATCATTCACAGAGCACTTGTGAACGTTTTAATGTTAATCTGAAGAAAGCATTATCTAAAGTAGTGGGTGATAAACCCAAAGAGTGGGATATGGCAATACCGTCAATACTATTTGCATACAGGGAGAGTCGTAATGAAACAACAGGGTTTTCACCATTTCAAATGATTTATGGAGGAAATCCACGAGGTCCAATGTCAATATTGAACGAGTTAATGATCTCACATGAACATGTAGGAATTAAAGACAATTATGACATTGTGACAGAAACTAGAAATCAGATTATAAAGGCATGTGAAGAAGCGGATAGACAGGTGCTGGAGGGAAATGAATTAACACGTTCCAGAGTGAATGAACATAGAACAATGGAGGAATTGGAGGTAGGACAAGATGTTTTGGTCTTACTTAAGGATAAGATTAATGCTCTGTGCACAAATTGGCGTGGACCATACAAAGTAACAAGGAAAATTAGTGATATGGATTATGAAATAGACATTGATTCGAAGCTGAAAACATTTCATGTGGATTTGTTAAAAGAGTTCAGACCAAGACAAAGAAGTGAAGAAAAGAGTAAAGATGAGTCGATGACAATGGGTGCCTGTGTGACGGAAGAAACGGAGACAGAGGAAAGGTTTAGATCAATAGAGACAGTGGCAACAGAAAGTAGGCAAACATGGAAGGATGTTACAGTGAGTGGAGTTTCTCTTGAAAGAGCTAAAGAAATTAAGGCACTAATTGAGGATTATAAGAATATATTTACTGATTTACCTGGAAAAACAAGTATTATAGAACATGATATCGAATTAACTGGGAAAGTACCGAATAAACTGCCACAATATACCATTCCATTACATCATAGAGAAGCCTTACAGAAGGAAATTGATGAGCTACTAACACTAGGGGTGATAGAACCATCTAGTTCACCATGTGCTGCACCAGTCGTGCTTGTTAAAAAAAAGTGTGGCAACTTAAGATTGTGTGTGGATTATCGACAGTTGAATAAAGTTACAAAATTTGATCCATTTCCAATGCCACAAGCAGAAGAAATGTTTACTAGGCTAAAAAATGCAAAGATTTTTAGCACGTTGGATCTGTCTAGAGGATATTGGCAAGTACCTCTAAAACTAGAAGCTAAACCATTATCGGCATTTAAGACACCTTCTGGCATATATCAATGGAATGTGATGAGCTTTGGCTTGGTAAATGCCCCAGCCACGTTTAACAGAATGATGGCCAAATTATTCAATCATAGAAGAGACATAATTTGTTATCTAGACGATATATGCATTTTCAGTGAGCATTGGGATGAGCATTTAAAAAGCCTTGGAGAAGTTTTCAAAATTATCAAAGAAAACAATTTAACATTAAAACCAACAAAGATAAAAATTGGCCTCAGTGAAATTTCATTTTTGGGGTATAAAATTAAAAATGAGTGTATTACACCACTGGAGGAAACAGTATCAAAAATATTGGACATTAAGGTACCAAAGACAAAGAAGCAAATTAGAAGCCTACTTGGTCTATGCAACTTTTATAGAAAATTTATTCCAAATTTTTCAGAAATAATTGACCCGCTAACAAATCTGACAAAAAAAGGAAAACCTAATAATATTGTGTGGACGGACGAATGTCAAGAAGCACTGGACATAATTAAAACTTTCTTTTCTGGGGCACCCATTCTAAAATTACCTGACAATACTAAGGAATTTATTTTGGCAACAGATGCATCAGCCATTGCAATAGGAGGCTGTCTAATGCAAAAATGGAATGGTGTCCCACATCCTGTTTTATATGTGAGCAGAAAACTGACAGCCGCGGAGTTGAAATATGCCACCATTGAAAAGGAGGGACTAGCTATTGTATGGTGCATAACGAAATTGGGGTTCTATCTAATGGGAGCTAAATTTGAACTGTGGACGGACCACGCTCCCTTGGCTTTCATTAATACAAATAAATTAGGTAACAACAGAATAGCCAGGTGGGCATTGCAACTTATGGATTACAACTTTGAGGTCAAGACAATACCAGGGAAAGACAATGTAATAGCTGATACATTATCACGGTGTATCTAAGAAGGAAAAGATTTGGAAGAAAGTAAAGAAGCTAGACCACGTAAACTTTGTTACACCTGATTATTCAAAAGATTATTGTCAGTAAAATCATTTTGGTGGGAACATAATGATTAGCAGTGTAGTGAATAGATATGTATAACAGATTGGAATATTTTATAAATGTATTCGTGTATGTATATTGGTGTAATAGAATACAGTATGGGAGTAACGAAGTTCTTGTAGATATGTGAGGTGTTGAGATATATATAATGTTATGTTGAGAATATGATGAAACATGTTAGAAATTTAAAATATATGATTATAGTTATAGAGTTAATTATTATTTTATAGTTATGAATTATGAGATTAATAATGATTACTGATTGGTGTGTTGAGGAAGTTTGGGTCATGATATATTGGAATGGCTGCAAGTAATTTGGAACCTAAAATAATAATGTAGAGAATGGTGATATGTAATTTTGCAGTTGGATTTTGTTGTTGTTAGTTGTTACCTGGTTTAACTGACTAAGAATTAATGAAGATAATATAGGTATATGGTGCTGTGGGTTACATTTTTTTTGTTTAGAGGACGTTCGATGTACATCGAACTTGGCGAACAAGGGGGGTGTTACGGTAGTAGCGCACCATGGTGCGAATGAATAGGTGCGAGTTTGTGTTATGAAAGGAAGAGAGGTTAAAAAGAGGAAGTAGAGAGAAACTGACAAGATAGAAGGAAAATGGTTTTGTTTTGAGATGTGATATGTTATTAAAAGATATATATAGAGAAACCCCTGAGAGTGTTATTCTTTGAAGAGTCTTGTGTCGTAACAACTAGATATAATTTTATAAATAATATAGACAAATTCAAGTTAATGTGAAATAAAATAAATATAAAAATATAATAATATTTCTGAAACAAATCTAACTCACTACAATAATACAGACTTTCAGTCTCAGGCTCTTGAGTCGTCTCCTCTTGCTCAGACCAAAAGACGGCAACGCCAGCTATGTTGCATTATTAACAACCAATCTCTTACCTCTACCACTGTCACCATAGAAACACACAAACACACTCCATAGCAACCGTTTCGGGGGCCGATTCTGAGTTTGTGTTTCCACACAAACTTACTTTGTAACCTTGTTTAAAAATACTCTTTTTATTAAAGTCAACAATATGACCTAAATATTACGTTACCACAGGGCTGTAGAAACTGACAAACTTATCAGAAACTTATTTTCTTAATACAACATTAGTTCCTTAATGCAACATTAGTTAATTTATAACTTCAGTAATACAATATTAGTTCATTAATACAACATTAGTTCATTAATTCAAAACTTCAGTAATACAATATCAGTTCATTAATACAACATTAGTTCATTAGTTCATAACTTCAGTAATACAATATCAGTTCATTAATACAACATTAGTTCATTAATTCATAACTTTAGTGATACAATATTAGTGAATTAATACAATATTACTTCAGAAATGGGAACTTAATAGGTCTTTTTGGGTACGGCATGGCCTAAAATCAAAACCAATTGTCATAAAAGCCCTGAACACTGACCTATGGCTGTGGTGACCAGTAGTTCGTTGCCACTTCACATATCTATACGACCAGGAAAACTCACAGAGCTTCGTAATTATCATTTGCAATATGAAACGACTATTTAAGACCAACTTGTCCTTTGTGAAAGTAAGTAATTTAAAAGCTTTAAAGGTATTTGAATATTTCCAAGCTCAAACACACATTATTTTTTTTGAACTCAAAAGCCATTCCTAATTAAATTTAAAAAGAAATGTATGGGCCCTAGTTAACACAGAATCTAATTGCATAGTGACTTTTTAACTAGATTTACAAACGACTAAGAATAGAAAGGGTCCTACAGAGATCGTGTTGGGCGTTTTCAGATCTTCATTTAAAATTGACAAATTAGGAGCAAAAGTTGACTTCCAGTACCTCGTACAACGCTTAATTAACAGAATTAGGCTATTTTTTTCCAAAATAAATAAATACTTAAAAATAAACCATTGTGGAATAAAGAGAGACTGTCGACAGATCATATGTGATGCCCCAACAGACCGAGGGATAGTGGAGGTGAAGTTGATATGTACTTTCTGGCTAAAGAAAATGACATAACGTCCGGGTGGCCGCCTGGTCGTGTGGTATGCGTCTAAAGGGCTCGAACCCAGCCCTATAACCATCGCCACGCCCTATTTGGTCCGTCCTACCGGAAGTCTGGGTTAGGTTGTTATACCACTCTTGAGTTCTAGAGTTACTCTTGAAACACACACACACTATTTTACATAATTGACAATGTCAAGGTCACAACATTAAACTTTTATTGATGCCAACTTAATAAATAAAGAATTGAGCTCTACACAAGCGTTTCAAAAATACATCAATGCCTGACTGTATAGCTTCGTATCAAATCTCCTTTATTACTGCTAGTTAGTTGCCCATTCGTTTTTAAATAAGACTTTAATTATAGAGTGAAAGTATGATACTTCCCCCTTAATGAAATTAGTTTGCTCTACAATAGGAAGGGCACAAATTTTATTCTCATTTAGGACTACTTAAAAAAAGCACCTAGCTTATCAACATTTCCTTTCATTTATATACCGGATACACCCGAAAACTTGCTATTTATAGTAGTTCCGCCATGTATGAAAATCTGAAATAGTTATTTACTATTCACCAAAACTCAAATTAAGCTATGCTATATCACTTCCTTTCTATTTTCCCCCTCTGTTGACAAATATGTACAATAGTCTATGCTCAGGTAAGAAAATAAGATTTGTTTGTTTTCCCTCATTAACACAAGCAAGACATTAATCTTAACGTGTTGACAATTGTATGAGCCACATTTTATTTGAAAATGGCGCAGTAGAGGCTACCCACAGTATAAGTATGAGACCAGTTTTACATCCGTTGTCACCAAGTGACGTTAAGATTTGTATTGTTTATATGCCTTCCTAGTTCAGTCTATTTAAACTAAGTCTATGACAACTGGTAACACAGGCATGTTCGTACGACCAAACGGAATGTATAATTGAATATAAGAAGAGGTAGGACGAGTTTCTGAGCTTATTTCGTTCAATGGCTTGAATTTCTTTCATTTAGACATTTCAATATATGGTTCGAATTTCATTATTTTAGACATTTCAATCCATTGTTCGAATTTCTTTCATTTAGACATTTCAATCCATGGAAAGAATTTCTTTCTTTCAGACATTTTGATCCATGGGAAGAGTTTCTTTCAGATATTTAAATCCATGGTTCGAATTTCTTTCTTTCAAACAGTTCAATCCTGATGCAGACTATCTGATACTCTGGCTGACTTTCCCAAACTAGGGTCGGGTATTCGTTTGATTTGGGTGGATTTCGCAACACTTAATTGTCACCTACCCCTTAGTCTGTTGGACCGTTTTGGCACCACAGGTGATCTGTCAAGGTTTCCCTCCATTCTTGTCTTTCGTCTTGGATAAAATTTCTTCCACTGACATGCCCATCCATTCTTAGATATTTACCTCCCATCGCTTTCTGCCTCTTCTACTTTTTCCTGGTACTCTTACTTGCAGGAGGTCTTTGTGAGCCCTCGTTATATGGCCATATATTTTAAGTTTCGCGTTTTTTTTTCTTTGGACAGTAAACTTGAGATGTACAAAAGATCATTTACTTGAAATGTGCACTCTTCACCTCGGTATGAGAACTAAGAGCTGTAACTCTCTCTAACTAATGTTGTATGATGTTTTCAAAAGTTTTAAAAGGGACTGTACGAAAGTGTACAAAATTAAACGCTTGTATAGTGCCGGAGTTTAATAAGTAGAGGCCCTGTGCAGGGTTGTTGTTTTTTTTTTTTTTGAAGTGGAGGATTCTTATCGCTTTAAGCTTGTATAGTAATATAATAATATATTAAAAATATTAAAGCATCTAAAAGCATGTCGTATTTTGTATAGAAAATATTAGATTGCTTGAAAATTTAATCAAATTTCCATTATTTTTTATTATTTATTAAGCATATTTTGCCTGTTGCACATAATTGTACCATGGTCGAGGTCACTAGTAGGGGTAGTTGCACAGTCCCGCACTGTAGTATATACGTTGCAATACCGTGGTATGAAATCCTCATCATTATAATAAAATTATAACTTTTATATAGCACTACTTTCATGGCAAAACTGATGACGTTGTGTAGATGTGGTAAATAACTTTCTGAATGAAATAGGTTTATTTCAGAAATACTCTGCTGTCGCTGAAAAGAAACTCCACACCGTGAGATATGATATAACTTGTAAGCCTAATCCCACGTGTCATTGATATGCATTTAACAAATGGGAAAAGGAAACTGACGTCAACATGTGAAGTCTATAAATGTGTCCCCGTTTGATGCCGAGATCAGGAGAGCATGGGGGAGGGGAAGAGATTTGAAAAGACCGCGCTTTTGCCAAACATTCTACGCAGTGTTAAGTAACACTTGTACAGACGACGCTTCAGTTGTCTTCTCTTGAGTAAGTCTATAATGTATTTGTTCTTTTCCTTTTCATTTGTTCTTTCTTTTGTTCTTGCCTTCTTACATTTGTTCTTTCCCTTTGTTTCGTGCCTATTTCCTTTGTTTTTTCCTTTGTTCCTTTGTTATTTCCCTCCTCGATTTGTTCTTTCCTTTGTTTGTTATTATTTTCTTTGTTCATTCAATTTTTAGCGGCCCCCGAAAGGGAAAAAGACGCTATTAGTTTTGTGTGGAATGACCGTCTGTCCGTCCGTCCGTCCCGTTTAGATCTCGTAAACTAGAAAAGATAGTGAAAATCCGACATCATAATATTTTAGACCATTCAAAGTTCTGATGCAAAGGCCACTTTTTTCTTTTCTGAAAGCGAATAATCTTATTTTTTAAATCACTTATGCAACCAGTTTTTTTTTTTT
>JADKLZ010019686.1:21444705-21462100 GCA_021533235.1 Biomphalaria straminea
TATACTACATGTACTAGATTATAGCTTGGTCTTTTTGTTTACTTTTGAATTGTGCACTGGTAATTGATGTTTCAAAAGTTATCAACTTTTTTAGTGTTTAAAGACTAACTCTATGTGTATGTCTCTAAATCAGGTGAATACAGGCTTGGTTGCACAGACAAGAACTGTACAGGACTCGTTGATGGCCCACACTATGATCCCGTGGCTCCCTTCACTGGTAGGTCAGTAGACTAGTAGTTCCACACAGGTAGCGGTTAAATATCTTTAACTGCTTAGGTTAAAAATAGGGTTTACTGGAGAAAATAAATAATAACAAAACAAATAAACTAAATCTGGATTAAAAAAGTAAAAAGTAAAGTTTCCCTTTCAGTGCTTGTGGTCTATAGGGCAGATGATGTAATGGTCATCTGATTCAGTGGCCCATGGTTAACGAGGGTGTCTTGTAGCCAGCACAAGGACCAACCGCCTTTACTTTTCCCCAACTAATGTCAGGTACCCACTAGAGCTGGGTGGACTCAGAGGCGCCCAAGGATCCCGAAATCTGGATTACAATAAGTATATTTAGTGAGGTTTTCATTTGGAGCTGACCTTCAGCTAAATATTGTACAAAACGTTAATTTTTTTTCAACATTTTTACTAAACAATTCCTATTTTATATACTTGCAGAGAAATTTTACGTCTGCAAAAACAGAACTGTAGTGGAAAAGAAAAATTGTGAAGAAGAGGGTCATTTCTTTGACCCTATTAAAAGGGATTGTACTGATGCTATTAACGACGGTAGGAGATCAATGCAATCAATAAATTAAATCCTTTTTATCATTAGATAGATTTATTGTAAATTAAATTAATTCCCCTTGAACGTAAACAAAATAGAATGGTGTCAAAATTTAATTGCCCTAAAATTTAAATAACAGTGTATGACTAAAATTCCAGTTATGGGAAATTATTTTTTACAAACATTTTTTATAGTAATTGAAAACATTGGGTGTAAAATTACCTTTTTAAAATCAAAACAGTAAGCTTATAACTTATCTGATTCTCTTTAGTTAGAGGTTATTTTTATTGCAGTAAAATGAAATCATTATTTTCAAAACAAAGTTCTTTTTGAAAACTGTTTATTCAAGTCTTGCATCTGATTGAGTCTTATCCAAAGTTCTTCGTGGAAAACTAAGGTTATCACTGGATATTGCTGACTGCCTAAGCCAATTAACATATTTACACAAATGCAAATAATATATTTCAGAATCTGTTCAGAATTTCTGCAAAAAAAATCCAACAGTAGTGTTTCCTGACCCCAGCAAGTGTTCATTGTTTTATGATTGCTCACAAGACAGCTGGCATCCTTTGTTAAAAGTAAGCCATAATGATAATAATAATTTATTTTCTAAAGTGTTGTTTAACGTAATTTAGGCTCAAGGTGCTCTAACAACATAACAGGCATAAACATAAGAGCTGCAAAGCTAAGTATTAAGAAATAAGTCTGGAATTTTTTTATTATATGGGATGTGAAACATAAATTGCTTGGCTACTTAATTTCATTAAAGGTTAGGTCAATCAGGATAATATTTAATTTTTAGAGTTTGTTAACAAATAAAATGTAGGCTCAAGGCGTTGTGATAACATTACAAACATAAACACGAGAGCTAAAATGACAAACTCATTTTTTTTAAAGTTTTGAACAGATAGGTCTTAATGTGCTTCTTGAATTTAGTGAAGCATGTTGTTTGGCTGAGATCAATAGGGAGTTTGGCCCTTGCACTGATAAAGCCTGCAAACCATAACTTTTATGGGAGAAACATGACACAACTTGAAGCATTGTATCCATGGAGCACAAGGCTCTCTGAAGGACGTATTTGAGGCATTTCTTACAATGATGACAAAGTGTGGCTACTTAGTTGTCGATTCTTGCATTCATTGGGAGCCAATGGTGTGCATGCAAGAGAGAAGTAGCAAACTGTATAATAATGTTTTACAAATGTTGGATGTTCCTTCAGAGTTGAAGATAATCAACATTATGGTCCAAACCTTCTTCAGGATTACAGGTGATGGCAGAGTGCCATCGAGACAACCAAATAACTGTCCAGCATGCATAACACACGACCAGGCAGCTATCTGACTTTAATCTTGAGTCTTTTTTTTTAAATCTCTCTCTCTCCACTTGTCCAGAGACAGTTGTTATTCAGTTGTGTTTAATCACAATGATTCTCTCACGCCTAATGTTTGGATACAAAGTTTAAATTAAATTTACTTGCTCTAGTAAACTATAATATGAAAATTTGGTTAAGTGTACATTTGAGCTCAATTTGGTGTGAAATTATTATTACATACTCAAATAATTACTAATGAGGATAATATTATTGTTTATTTTTTTGGCTTGCATATTCCAGCCTTACCAGTCAGAATGTGCATACCCAAGGTTATTTGACCAACAAACATCATCTTGTGCCAGTTTCCTGGATGTTACATGTGGCAGACGCAGGGAGACAATCCAACCATGTAAGTATAAATATCTTCACTTTCACCTAGCCCTTAGTCTATTGGACCGTTATGGTGGGAAGCATGGTCGAGAGGCTAAGTGCTGTTGAGCTTGGCTTGGCTTGACTACCTAGAAGGGGGCTTGAGGTTCGACACCAGACTCTGACAAAGTTGTGTTTACTGAGCGCCTAAAGGCAGCACGGAAAACCAACTCCTAGATATCCCCTCCCCACCACTGGTCCACAAATGAGATTGGACCAAAGCGGTCTAAGCATGCTATAAGCATGAAAGTAGCACTATATAAAAGCTATACTAATAATGGTTTCATACAAGAACTGTCAACTGTCTTTCTCCATTCTTTTCAGTCCTTTGTCTTGGATAGAATTTCATTCACTGACACGCCTGTCCATTCCCTTTGCTTTCTTCCTCTTCTTCCTGGTACTGTTGCCTGAAAAAAGGTCCTTGCAGCTCTGAGGACCTGTTGTTTTTTAAATGATGTGGTTAAAGGCTGATCAAACTAACTCTGCATATCAACATATAAAAAGTAACCTTACAATTGTTAGCTGCTAACATTAATTCAGGCTTTAGTGCCTCACAAGTGGGAGCTCATTATATAATGTATAATATAGCTTAACTAATAAACTCACTGTTTGGCTCCATCTCTCTACCTGTGTTGAGTACTAACAGAACTACATGTACATCAGCTATAATGAGTCTTTTTTTGTGCTTATCTTTATTACCTTCAAAAATTAAGCAGTTCATTTTTTTATATGAGGCATTCAAATTGTTAAGAAATATCAATGGCAAAATTAGACTAGGCTCTTCTTTTTTTTTTTATTCAACCTCAGAATAAACACACTTTTTAAAAGTAGTTTTCAGGAAAACATATTTGAAAATAATATTAAATCAATTCTTAACATTCAACATTTCCCTGGACATTCTTTTTTACAATATTTTAACTTCTAGCTTGATGTCTTTATCCATATGTTTTCTAATTTGTAGACATTATCTCAATTTTTGATCTATTTAATTGATAAAATGTCAGACATTGATTTTTCTATTATTTTACACTTTTATAATTCACTTTGTAAGTTACGCTGAATGATGTTTTTTTTAAGGTGACTATGTTGTCGGTCACTGTGTTGATGCCGGTTGTATCCCTTGTGTTGCCTCCTGCCTGGGACTGAGGGATGGCTCCAATGCTTACCCTGGGCGCGTCCTCACCAGCTTCTACTTGGTCTGTCAACGAGAGAGGACCATAGACATTAGGACTTGTGCTGAAGGCTCCATCTTTGATCCCCAGATGAGAACCTGTTTGATGGAGATCAGTTCACGTGAGTAGGTTTTCTTTTCTGGTTTATAAGGCTAGATTTTATTTTAATTGATAGACATCTTTTTTTTAGTTACACAGTGAGAGTTTGTATCTCTTGACTTCTTGTATATTGTTTCTACATTTGTTTTTCATTAGAAACTTTGGACATTTACTGTGCCAATAATCCAGACGGTCGACTCCTCCACCCCAGTGAATGTTCCATGTTCTACAGCTGTACACAACAAAACAACTCACAGGTAGCGTTCTGTCAACTGTTTCTTTTAACAATACATCAGTTAGTAAGTAGCGAAGAACTGAGCCAGAGGTTGAATCTTCATCATAATGGTCTGAAATTTAGGACATAATAATGTTCATTTCTGAAGGAATATGTAAGATAAAAACAAAAGACATTATCATACTCTTGCCTTATAGCAGTGATGGGCAAGCTACGGCCTATGGACCAACTCCGGCTCTCAGAAAAGCTTAATCCTGCACTTCACTTGGTTTCCAGTAATGAATTAAAAATAATAATTTCACAAACAATGTAAACCTTCAACACAAGTGTTTGTTGCTTATTCAACTTCAATGTGCTAGTTTGTAAAATATTTGAATTCTAAATTGCTGAATAAAAAAAAAGTAGAGCTTTCTTTTAAATGTGTTTTTTTTTAGAAGAGTGGAGTGGAAGTACATTTTATAAGGTACACAAACCACATTGGATGAGGTTTAATTCACTGACTCATGTGCAGGAAGACAGGAATTATGATGAAAACTTCTAAACTTGAAGTAATTTGATTGAAGATTTCACTGGTCATAATGAAATCCAGTCTACCAAATGTAATATCAGAACTTTGTGCGTTGTTTGCATCTTCATATAAATCTATATGATAGCAGCTCAAAAAGTGAGTAGCTTATGAAAGTAGATAATTTTAAGAATGAAATTTTCAAAAGACTGAAAGATGAACGTTCACTTTTAAGAATAACTACTTCGTAATCGTAATTTGAACCAAATTCATTAAATCTAAAAAATGAAATTTCTGCATTTAATTTTTTAGAAATTTTTTAGCCCTCCAAAAATTTTTCTTTAATTTTTTTGCCCACTCCTAAAAAAAGTTTGCTCATCACTGCATTAGAGCAAGGAACACTTTTGATCAGGAAACTCTTCAACAAGACTATCAAAATATGTTTTGTTTTATTTAAAAGGATGGAGTGAAACAACTTTTCACAACAAGTCCTCTGAGTCTTGTCCTATTATGTTGTGCATCTGAAGGCATAGCAAGTGAACCAGTAACATAAAAGCTCTAATGCTATTTATGTTACACTTAAGTTTTCATTGTCTTAAAAGGTCTTCTGTTATCTTAGGTCAACCCAAATCTACCTACAAGAGCTGTAGAGTGTAAATATCCTTACCTGGTGGATGTCCTCTGAGTCTTATCCTATTATGTTGTGCATCTGAAGGCATAGCAAGTGAACCAGTAACATAAAAGCTCTAATGCTATTTATGTTACACTTAAGCTTTCATTGTCTTAAAAGGTCTTCTGTAATCTTAGGTCAACCCAAATCTACCTGCAAGAGCTGTAGAGTGTAAATATCCTTACCTGGTGGATGCAGGCACTGTGACATGTAAGCCTCACACCTTGGTCAAGTGTGGGGGAAGAAGGGAACCTTACTCCCCTTGTAAGTTCAAATAACATAAGATAAGATAAGATATCTTTATTGATCCAAACAAATGGAAATTTATTTTTCACTACTGTTACGTTTGTTATATAAAGAGACAATTCAACAATACATCAACTTCAAACGTCAGCATCATAGTTTATACTTAATTTAATCTATATCATCAATATAAACACTATTTACTTTCTATGCCTCCATTTTAGTTCTCATCCCTTTCAACACCCGTTCGCACTATTTCACATTTACACTAAGATGCGCACGTAACAACTACAATTGACAACCTCAGCATAACTACTGTACACATTTTACTTTCCTTAAATGACAGCATGAAAATTTTTGTTTAGAATGACTTATTTGACATTCGAACTTCTGTTTCTACAAGACTAACAACTTAAGTACATTATACTTTGCAAACAGTGTCATCTAAGATACTTCTGTGTTATATATTTATTTATCTACTACAAAGAATGACGACTCTACATTTACCAACAGGTGATTATGTCAGTAACCGATGTACGAGCAAAGCCTGTACTAAATGTGAACTTATAATGCCTTCTTGTTATGGCAAAGCTGATAATTACTACCCAGCTATTAATCAGGTATGAAAGTAAATCTTACTTGTGTGATTAACATCAAATTAACAACCTGGTGTTAGAAATATGTGTAATTACTATTAGGCTGTAAAGCCAGGTGTTAAGAAATGAGTAAAAGAAAAATATTACTTCCTAGAATTTATGTGGGATGTGATGGACATAAATTGCTTGGCTACTTAATTTCATAAACAGTTGTGGTTAATCATTATAAAATAGGCTTCATTATACAAATTTTAAATGTGACTTTAATAATTATGATTTAAATAAGTATCTACTTTTAAAAATATAGCACATAGTGCTAGATTATCTATTTAAATATAGCACATAGTGCTAGGCGATATGCTTATATTGAAAAGTTTATTTCATTTACATTTGTTTAATATCATACTAAATAAATTTGATTTTCTTCTGTCTCAGGAAATGACTGGCCATTACATTATTTGTAAAGACCAGAGGGTTATGGGAGCAGGGAGTTGCCCCAACGGAACTATTTTTGACATTCGAACTTTGACCTGTACAGATGTTGTGTATCCTTGTGAGTAAACAGAAACGATTCATTTAATTTAGTTTTACCACATCCTGCTAGACACATTCTCAGAGGAAGGCAAATCTGTGTAAAAGCATCAATGATGAGATAAGACAGACAAAAACATTACAACTTTGATTTACACCTTTTTTTAAGGATTGTGTTAACCTTGAGAGCCAAAATTTTTATTTAAAAAAAAAATTATTATCTATAATTTTTTTTTAACCCTTACCGGTCATTTATTTTTTTTAAGGAGTTGGCAGCCAGGTCTGAATTAAATTTTAGCTAATTTATAGGATTTTACAAGACAACAGAAAAAACACAAAAAATATAAATTCAATTGATTTTCTGTGTATTATTTTATTTATATTTATGAAAAATATATTAAATCATGATAAATAAGTGTTCATTTCTGAAAATATTTGTCTGTGTGATACTTTTGAAGCACTCTCAAGGGTGTGATCTAGGTTGGTGTAAGCAAGTTTTACAGAAGTAATCTGTCTTACACCTGCCTCCAGGTGCTTTTCTGTTACTGCAAACACTGCAGTCCTTTGTCTTTTTGTTTTCAAAGACAGAAGCTATGAAATGCTGTCACTTGCCTAGTCACTGGTTGTGGTCCAATGATGACAGCCTGCCCCTAGCTCGACGATGAAGAGAGCGAGAATGGCGTTGATCTTCAACTATTTTTTGGACAGGAATAAATGGTTCCTGGCACTTTATCTTTATGTAGTTTACTAAACCATATTTTTCACTTTACTTCCCCTTGTCCTATCTTCAGCTGAGTACCAGGTGGTTGTACATGAAGCATTTAGTGAGTTTGTAGAAACATATCCCGACTATTGACGTCGGTGTAAAAAGGCATGTAGGCCATCCCAAGACCAAGTGTCAATATCTCACTTTCTACATCATTTTCAGTTACTAGATCTAGATCCAGATTATCAATTGAATCACTAGATGGATCTAGATTGATTTGATATTCATTTCATTTGGTAAATAATAATTATAACCATCTAAATCTAGATCTAAATCATCATCTTCACTTGATGATAAAATCATTTTTCTCTGTTTTCAGTGCTGTGAAAAAACGATCTTTTTCGATCCATTTTATTTAATTTTTGTGGATGTTTGTTGTCAAAATTTTACGTTTATCATTTGCTTTCTGCTGTTTATAATAGTAATTTAAAAATTTGGAATCAGGAAGTGACAGAAAAAGTTAAGATTCGGCTTTAATTCGGTCCTACATATTATGGCCCACTGGGTGGGCCATTCGACCAGAACGGGAAAAAAGAAATGTCCCACCCAGTGGGACATTCGACCGGAAAGGGTTAATATAGCTATAGTTATTTACTTTTTTAATTGGAAAATTCAAACTAATCACATTATAATATGATTTAAACATGATTAAGACATTTTTAGGAAATAAATTCATCTGACATATTCGGAAAGAAATCAAATGAGCTACTTATTCACTTGATGTTTCATTGATACTTTTTTATTTCCTAAAAACTCGTTTTGAAAATTAGAACCAGTAACCTTAAAGCCCATTGAACATTCGTTCATAAAACTATGTCTTTGATTATGAGTCTTCGTTACTTCAGGTTTGTGCTAATAGTTTTTTTGTAATCTTCAGTGTCACTGTTAGAGTTCTGCACCAATTACCACACAGGGCGAGTTCAGAACCCTGCCAACTGTGCCCAGTACTACGACTGTGCCATGTCACTGACTGAGGTCACAGAGTGCACATACCCTGACCTCTATGATGTGACCTCTCACCTTTGTTTACCTTATAATCAAGTCACTTGTGCAGGTCGACCAGTCTTCCTTGACCCATGTAAGGAAATAAATAGATCTCAAATTTAATGTAGTAGTTTTTTTATGGCATATACACTAACCAGAAGATATACCAACTATGTGAAGGCCCATATATAGTGGTGGAAATAAAAAAAAAGAACAGACTGCGCTGGGCATGTCGCTTCAACAGAATGTCAGAGAAAAGAGGAGCTAAAATAGTATACGAGCAAACACCAACATTGGATAGCTTGATGTTGTTAAGGTAAAGCTACAACATCTGAGAGTTTGAGACAGAAGTCTCAAAGAGAGATCTGAATGGAAGGATCTGTTTAAACAGGCCAAACCTTCAAGATGGGCTGTATTACTACTGTAAAGGATAGATGTTTATTTTCTTCTTAGTTTGCAAGTATACACTGATGATTTGTATGCTTTATTTCTGAATTCATAAAATGTTAGCTAATACTTAATGTTGTATTATCTGTCCACTAGGTGACAGTTTCACCTTCTGCCCTGTCCAGCCATGTCCATACTGTAACTCTGCCTACCCCTCTTGTGTCGGGAGGAATGGTGCAGTAGGTGGGTTCCGATTTGAGCCTTCAATGTACTATCAGTGTGTGAATGACCGTCTGGTATTAAAGTATTGTCAGACTACATTCAACTGGACAGCCAAAACTTGTAATGAGCTGATTAACCCAGGTACACACTTAGAAGTTTAAATCCAATACTTAGATTAGTTTTAGCAAACTAGATAGTAGTCTTATTTTTGTTTTATCTAATGACATTGAAAATTAATATTATGGACAATTTGTTAGTTGTTAACTTTTTAATTGTTTTATCAACAATGATCAAAGACTTTGCTTTAGTGAAACCTTTTTTGTTTAAGCTTCAAACTTAATCTGTTACTTCCTGAACAGGTCAAACAGATCAGAGTTCATCAACATCTACTACAACAGTCAGGCCTAGCAACACAACCTTGGCCTCCAATGATCTGAAAGGTGGTGGTGTTTTTTTTTAATAGTTTCAGTTTATTCATGTGTGTAATAACTAAACTGCTTTCAATCAAAGAATGTTACTAGAGCACGAGAGAGACAATTTGATTTTAAAAAATGGTGAATCAGAATATCGAAAATTAAAACCTAGAATAACTTACATATGTTGCAACTATGTTTATGAGATTACATTGGACATGCAATTTTTGATAGAGCACCACATATGATTAAATTAATGAAACTGGTAAACTAATCACAACAATATAGTTTCCAATATTTCTTCCTAATTGTAACTTTTAATTATTTTTCAATATCATTTTTGCATTAATTGTAACAGTAAAGTGCTGCCAAATCTTTTCTGACTTGGGACCACTTACATTTCAAAGTCATGTGTCAGGCCTCATCACTGCCAAAAACTTTTGTCCAATGGAACCAAGCTAACGCAACTTCATCCCACACTCTAGGCAGAAGTTGAACTGCTGTGTGGCTACCTCAGGCCATATCACTGCCAAATATTACTAATTTCAATGAAATCAATGCTATGCAGCTTCATTATGCACTCTAGGCAGAAGTTAAAGCTGCCAGGTGGTACCATCTTGACCCATAAAATGGGCATCACTGATTTAAGTAATAGAAGAAATAGCAAGAGATATAATAATAATAATAATTATTATAATCTTTATTGTCTATAAGGAAATTTGGCTTACAATTTGTGCATTATACTAAACAAAACATTATAACTTAAAAGAAAAACAAAATGAATGTTCATTCACACCAGACTCACTCACAATTTACATGTCAAAAGTTTACATCAGATTGTTTCTGTTTAATGATTTGATTGACAGAGGAACAAAAGAGTTTTTGTGTCTGTTTGTCTATCGGTGTCTTGTATCTCTTTTGTGATGGTCAAATCATAAAATCCTGACCCAAAGGGTGATTTTTTATTTCTAGAATCTTTTTAGATTTTGTAAGGATATTTGTATCAAACAGCTGCCCAAATGGGGTTTTTTTTTTGCCAATGACTTTACTAGCAGCATTTAGGATTCTCTGGAGTTTAATTTTATTCTTAGTGCTTAGATTGCCATACCAGGCAGTGATATTAAAATGTAAAATATTGCCGATGTGATGGTGATAAAACATAGCAAAGGCCTTTTCGCTAACATTAAAAAAATGACAGTTTTCTTAGTAATCATAATCTTTGCTGCCCTTTTTTGCTGATACAATCAGTATTTGCTGTAAAATTTAGTTTATTGTCTAAGATAAAGTGGGCTGTTTATAATAGTGTACAAACCCTTGGCTCAGTTTGAAATGCTGCTAATCTCCCTTGGTAGCTAATGCAATAATTTTTTTTTTATATAAATCATCTCAGTACATTAAACAAAAAGCTAACTTTTGCCTTATCTCTGTGTCAGCCAATATAGTGAACACCTGCAAAGCCTGGGCTGGTCTGATTATGTACAAGGAACATAACTGTGCTCAGTTTTTCAACTGTTCCAACCCCACTAGCCCTCTGGGGGCCTACATTGATGAGTGTCCAGTGGGCTACTTGTTTAACATCTTCACCAACAACTGTCACCCGTACAATGAGGTCATGTGTCAAGGACGTTATGAGCCTGAACAAGTGTGTAAGTAGCGTTCAGGAAATATTCTGATTTTTAAAAATTTTTTTTTTTAGTTTTACAAAAAAGAAATATTTTATATTTAATGATATAAAAAGGAGAAGTACTATAAATAAGATATCTTTTCCCAGAATAACAAATACATTTATTTCAGAGGAATTGTTTTACCTGTTGATTGATTTTATAAGTTGATTGATTTTAATTGTTGTAACAAAGCTTAAATCAATTTTTTATATTCTGCTTGTTTTTTTTTGTTTCACTTTATTTTCAAATCAATTTTAACTACATGTTGTTGTTTTTTTTTCGTTGCACTTATTTTCAAATCAACTTTTAACTACATGTTGTTTTTTTTAAATATAATACTGGAGGCTAGGACTGTAGGTCATGATAAAACTTTTGTATTTAGGTTATAGAGGACAAACATCCTTATATATAAAGACAATGCCATGTTACTACAACAAAATTCTAAAATTTTAGATCACTGTACAGGAAAATAATCACTAAAAGTGCTGTCTTGTTTGTTCAACTTATTTGTTGGAGATTAAATTTAAATATTTGTTTGTGCTGTTCTTTTTTTCTTAATTCAATTTTGAAAATTTTAGTATTAACAAAGTCTCTTTTTAAGAAGTTCACACCATCATTGAGATGCACTGTATTTTATTGTTTGAAGATATTTGATTTATTTTTAGTTTTACAGATGGAATTTTTATTTTAATGATTTTCCTGTCTTATTGAAGTTTAAGCTTAATTTAAATTTTAAAGGCATTTTAGAATCTTTCTTCAAATCTTTTTAAAACCATCTTCAGAATTTTGAGTCTATTATTCCTTTTCTTTACAATGTGGCTTTCTCTTTGTTGTTTAGCATACTAATTAAAATAATTTGTAGTTAAATTTTATAGGTTGTATGTCTCATTCAAATGTGACATTATAAATTTTAATGTTTATCACATTTTCATGTAAAATATTAAATGAGGACAATGATATTGCAGGTGATTATCAAAGATATTGTCAAAACAAGTCCAACGATGGTTGCAGCGAATGTAAAAAGATCTACCCCTCATGTCAGAATATCAGCAATGGCATGGCACCAGCGCAAGGTGGATTCTACTACTCTGCTGTCATTTGTCGATCTGGCCGTGCAGTTAATGTGTCCACATGTCCAGCTGGTCAGTTCTATGATGCTGTCATGAAAAAGTGTTCTGCCGTTATGAGTGATGGTAAGTGGATTGTCATGTAATTAGTAAGATTACGTAGCATTCAGAGTTACATTATTAGATATACATGTTCATTTTATCTCTAAAAGCTCTCAGTTTCTAATTATCAAGAGGAGTTGTTATTTTTAAGTCAACATTACCAATTGAAAGGCGCAGAGTGGTTGAGGGCTTGGCTTCTGAACCAACATGTACCATGCTAAAATCCTGATAAATACTAGAATTTCAAAATTAATTTATTTTGGAATTTAAAAGCAGTTGATAACTGATAATAATAACAATAATAGTAATATATTTACTTTCCTTGAGGAAATTTCACATTTTAAAAAAACATTATAATAATAGCAAACAAAATAAGTGTTTATACCAGTTTCACTCAAACATTAAATATAAACTTGACTTCAGAAATTTGGATGTTTTTGTTAACTGTTGCCCCACGCCCCCCAAAAAAAATAGCACTACATCATCTTCTACCATGGACTACTGAGAAATGTTAGTTTACTTAGGTTACTTAAGTAACAAATAGAAGTTTCAGTAACGTTTCTCACTTTTTTGTATGATTTTAATAGAAATGAATGCCATCCATTTCAGAGAGTGCAAAAGTGATTTGTAAGGAGCTTCCTAAACAGATCATCCCACACCCCATCTACTGCAACAAGTACATTATATGTGGTGAGAATATACCAGGGAATCCCAATCAAGCCAACTATACTATTAAGGAATGTCCTTACCCTTTGTTGTTTAGCAACGGTCTGTGCAGGAACTTCAAGACAGTTAGTTGTGGTCAGAGAAAGACGGCTATTTCACCATGTAAGTCGAGACATGAGTGAGTGAATGAAATAGCAGCTCCATTCCTGTTTTTATTTTTGATGTTCATTAAAAGTGTGTAGAAATAAAAAAATTTTAACTATTAGTAAGTTTTGTTAAAATTCATCTAGTACTACAATCAAAATTTTTCCATCTGGTTGTTGTTTTTAAGCTAAAAGTAAACAATATTTCATGTCAATTTGAAAAATACAAGTTGACATGTATATGAAGCCTACAAGTAAATAATATTAAATGAATCAAATAATGACAATGTTCTTCTAAAGTGTTAGCTGCCTCAGACATGTTGAGATTAATAAATGATTAAGTATATATTTTCTTACCAACAGAAGCTCCTTGCAATGCTCCTTAATCAAAATACTTTTTTTTCTTGTATAAGAAGAGGTTAAGTCAATTAAAAATTTCCAGTTTGAGTTATAAGAACAGAAGGATATCTGATTCATTGAAACAATTGATATTTAGTGATAATGCTTTTCAGTAGATCACAAGTATAGCAATGTAGAACTTACATTCTGATTTTGTCTGGAAACATCTGCAGGTGATTATGAGGAACTGAGAAAGTGTCCAGAAAGTAGCTCCACCTGTAAAGTTGGGACAGCTGATACATGCCCTGATAAAACTGACCACATCTGTGCTCCGTGTGAGAAGCGATATCCTTCGTGTTTAGGTAATGTCCTGAATAGTTTATGAGCAGTTAGGTTCTGCACTTACAAAAGTCTTAGTAAACTGATAGTTAACTGACTTATGTCCTACACATACAGAAGTCTTAGTAAACTGATAGTTAACTGACTTATGTCCTGCACTTACAGATGTCTTAGTAAACTGGTAGTTAACTGACTTATGTCCTGCACTTACAGATGTCTTAGTAAACTGATAGTTAACTGACTTATGTCCTGCACTTATAGAAGTCTTAGTAAACTGATAGTTACCTGACTTATGTCCTGCACTTACAGATGTCTTAGTAAACTGAGTCAACTGACTTATATCCTGCACTTACGAACTGATTTATCTCCTGCCTTAGTAAACTAGTCGCAAACTGTTTTATTCCCTGCACTTACATAAGCCTTAGTAAGCTAATATCTAACTGGCTATTGACCTCCCTATTGCAGATAAACCAGATGGCTTTGTTCCATACCCTGGACGTTTGTTTACTCGTGATTTTGTTAGATGTGACTCAGGCAGGACGCTGGCTATACTGAAATGTGTACAGTCGGTATTTGATCCAAACACAAGAAGTTGTGGACTGAAACTAGATCAAGGTCAGTTTTGCTTCATAAGAAATGTCTTATTCTCTTCAAAATGTAACAGAATTTTTTAAAACCAATTTTCAAACCACAAAGAACATTATTCTGTTTTGTTCATTACACTAGCCTCAATCACCAATCACTAAAGACAAAGTCAGACACTCAAACTCTTTTGTTCTCCAGCTGATATATATTATTGAATAAAAGCCAATGTTTTCTTGTAAACTCCACATTTACTATTTAAGTTAGATTTCTAAAGGAATATATATTTCTTTTGTATTGTTGTAATATACTATGTAATGCCTTCTTTAAAAAATATTTCTTTTAACCCTTTCCATTCAGTTAAATCTTGTAGCTCAACTCATAAATTATTAATTTTACACAGTTATTGCTGAACTTAAAACTGACCCCACAAACTTCTGCAAACGCTACCCATCAGCCTTGATACCAGACAGTACTCACTGTGCCCGTTACTACAACTGCAGCGGATCCTCCAGCAGTGGAATTGAGGTGGCACACCTGCAGGAGTGCAGGCACCCAAAGCTTTTTGATACCAACAAGAGGATCTGTGATAACTTCATTGAAGTTCTGAACACTGCTGGATGTGAGGAGAAATTTCAACCTAAGCATTACTGTAAGTCATAGAACAGCATTACTGTAAGTCATAGAACAGCATTACTGTAAGTCATAGAACAGCATTAGTGTAAGTCATAGAACAGCATTACTGTAAGTCATAGAACAGCATTAGTGTAAGTCATAGAACAGCATTAGTGTAAGTCATAGAACAGCATTACTGTAAGTCATAGAACAGCATTACTGTAAGTCATATAAGAAACTACAACTGTGAGTCATAAAATAAAAATATTGAAATCAAATTTGACTAATTCTAAGGTCAATTGAATCCCTGTAGTTCCATCCATGGAGTGCTGTGGCCTGCTTCAACATTTCCATTCATTTTGATCTCTCTTGAGCTTCTAGCCTACATGCTATGGGTCTTCATACAGTCTGATGGTGTAATGATACAATAAAGAAACTCTGAAGAGTAACCTTAAACAAGGCTTTATTAAACTAGAACGTCACATGAACTGACGAAAGACACTTTCACAGTTTCTGGTTGTATCTATAGTTTCCTTTTGTTTTCTTTGATACAATTTGGCTAGGTGGTAGGTGCTATGAAATGTTCTGTTGCCTTCTGCTTTTTGTTCCTTTTATATTTGTCAGTAAGTCTTTTTTGGAACCTTTTTGCTTCACAGGCTACATATTTGTGGTCAGTAATTTTATATTGTGCTATGTCTGATTGTCTCTTTTTATGATATATTTGACTTTACTTTCATTGACCAACTGCTTGTCAAGATACTCCTTCCAGTTGTGTGAAGGCTCTAGCAGTTGTTGTAACCCAATATGGCAATGGCAATGCATTAGTCAGATATTGTAGAGGTTGGTTGTGGATCTATGTATCGCTCCTGAAGTTGTCAGTAGTTGTTCCCCTTGTGTGCACACTCCTTATCATCTTCACTAGTGTC
The DNA here is from genome assembly GCA_021533235.1 of Biomphalaria straminea. Lineage (NCBI taxonomy): Eukaryota > Metazoa > Mollusca > Gastropoda > Planorbidae > Biomphalaria > Biomphalaria straminea. The sequence goes on from JADKLZ010019686.1 coordinate 21,460,488, forward strand.
CAATTGAAGAGCATGCACGTAAGTGGGCCTCCTTGACTTTTTGGTATATTTTGCAATTTAATTTAATAATTTAATAATTTTATTTATAAAGCGCTGTTAACAAACAAAATGTAGGCTCAAGGCGCTGTAAAATATTACAAACACAAACATGTGACATGACAAACTAATCTAAAAAAGTTCTAAACATATAGGTCTTGATGTTCTTCTTAAAAGTGGTGTAGCAAGTTGTCTGTCTGAGATCAATCGGGAGTGAGTTCCAAACCTTTGGTCCGTGAACTGAAAAAGCCCGCTGACCGTAGCTTTTGAGGGAAAAACGTGGCACCACTAAAAGCGTTGAGTCCATTGAGCGTAGGGCTCTCTGGGGGACATATGGAGTAATCAGTTGGCTAAGGTACAAGGGCATCTCATTGTTGTATAGACACTGATGGCAAAGTGTGGCGACCTTCAGGAGATTTAATCATTTACACCTAGAATTAGCACAAGGCCTATTAAAGTGCAGGGCCCATTGCGGTCGCATATGTTGCATGCCCAGCCCTGCAAAATAGCGGCATTTGCTACGCTGTGGGATGACTAGTACTTGATAATTAGTCATGTACCATTTTGATCCATTGATGCAATAAATATTTTGTTTCATGATCTTTTTTTAAAAAAGTTTTTTTAATTATCCTTTCAAAGTTTCATATCTTCCTCTTGTGTTTACTGCACAGAAACCTTCAGTTCAACAGCTGGCCTTAATATAAAAAAAAAATTATTCCATGTTTTTGGTGGCTAATTGTTGTGTTATGTCCTTTGTTCATGTTGTTTTTTTTTTAGCTTTATCATATTAATTGTACTATGTACTCACACATGTTACATTGAATTTTATCGTTATATGTTATGATTCTGTGTCGTCTCTTCATCAGGTGACTATGTGTCCATCTGCCCAAGTCAAAGATTTAAGACGTGCAATGACTGCAGGAAGGCACTACCTAGCTGTATCAACCAGGTCAACGGTATCCATGGCAACCCACCAGGCCAGGCAGTCACCGCTGGCTTCATGTACTGCGTTGAGGGAAGAGTTCTGGCCACTTCCCCGTGTCCACAGGGGACATCATTCCACCAGTCTGTTAAGGCTTGTGTCCAACAATCTAATGGCTGATTTGAAAGAGTTACCTCTCCTAAACCCAATAATTCCTTGTATTATATACAAAACTACTTGAAGTCAGTTCGGGGGAACAAACTCACGAGAGAGTGTTAACACTGAGATATGCAAAACTGCAATGGAGAAGCAAAACTAAGAACAATACATTAGGATAAGTGGACATTGCTTTAGATCTGACAAGAAAATGCCCCATTCTTCTGCTTCCTTACCAGTAGGGGATTCAAGATGTTACAATGTGTTCATTGTTTGCATTGACTGTTGTTTGATAAAACATCTGTGTTTGTGCATTATGCAAATCATATGCAAATAAAAGTGTATATAACAAATGAAAGATGGCGTTCTTTTATTCAATTCCTTTTGAAAGCTGTGAATGATCAAAAGTTGTTCATACCAATAAACATTATGTGATGCGACCAAACTGTTAAACCAACAGCCCCTGCCATGGTTACAATCTATAGTACACTCTGTACCA
>JADKLZ010019686.1:21462110-21483191 GCA_021533235.1 Biomphalaria straminea
CTGTACCAACAGCCCCTGCCATGGTTACACTCTATAGTACACTCTGTCTCCTCTTCTGATGTGAACCTCACATACATTATTGGAATGCAACTGGGAACACTACCAGGCTAAAGAAGAAGAGGCAGACAGATACAACGATGTGAAGACAACATAAAAGAATAGACGGGCCTTCCATTGAATGAGGTTCTATCCAAGGTAAAAGACAGAATGGAGAAAGATGGCTGACAAATCTTGTGTTGTGCCCCAACGGACTAAAGGATAGGTGAAGGCTGTTATATGACTGCACATTTTGTTTGTATTGTAATATTTTATTATGTATAATTGAGAAACGATTTAGCTCCAAGACTACAAAGATGGCATTATTAAAAGGAACAAAATAAGTTTAGTTTTCAAATAGATGTACCAATTGTGGAAAAAAAATGACATTTAAGAAATTATTAAGTGTAACGATGTGCAACAATAAATTTAATTAAACTTAAAGGTTACAAATCCGCATGATTCAAGATAATAATGGGGCAGCCAAATTGATACAATATATAGAGTCTATTAAATTATTGCACTATTTGAGACGCATGCCATTGGAAGCATTTTATAGCCACTTCGGCGTTAACAACCTTGCGGAACCAAGGAGTGTCTCTCCAAAATATGGCTCCACAGCCACATGGTGAGATGTGCGAGATGAACCATAGTCGTTCTACGACTGAAGGAGGCCAATGATATTATTGCACTATAGTAGAATTTTGTAGACAAAACAGTGCCACAACCTGAACACAATCGCTCATAATCACTTTGCCAAAAAATATATCTCCTCTATGTGCTAAAGTTATCGTTTTTTGTCAGTCTCGTAAACTAGGTTTGGAAAGTTGTGTCTTATTTCTCTCAAGTACTTCTCAAAACTGTCTCTAGTACACGCAATGTACAGGCGCAGATGACACAAATAAAACTTCCAGGTAGACAAAAGTGTGTTCCCTTCAGACCTTGTGATCTATAGGGCAGATGATGTTAAGGTCAGCTGTTTCTTTGGCCAACAGTTAACGAGCAGGGTGTCATGTGGCCGGCACAACGACCAACCGCCTTTACTTTCCCCAACTAAAGTCAGGTACCCATTAGAGTTGGGTGGACTCGGGGCGCCCTAAAATCCCGAAATTCAAAATCCCAGTCTTCACCGGGATTCGAACCCAGGACCTCAGGTTCGGAAGCCGAGCGCTTAACCATTCGACCACCGCGCCCCCCAGGTAGACAACAGCTTCCTCTATAAGTTGTGATAAAATATGTTGGTCACAGACTTGTGAACACATCTTTAGTCTTCGAGTTTGAATTGAAGGCGTATGTTTAGGGAACAATGTGCTATGCCTGTATCTAGTTTATAAATAATCTTGAGGTCACTTTCACTATAATTGTGAGAATAATACAACGCCCTATTTCTTCTTGCCAGCTTTTTTGCTGCTGAGCTGTGGGCTCTTTTGCAGACTATGCCAAAGAAAAATAGTGTGCTGTTTTCTTTAGTACAGGGTGTTGGTTATTTTGGGCTGTAGTGGTAGTAGGGTCTGCCTTAAGTGGATTAGGAAGGGGCATTCAAATAGGATATGGTTTACAGTTTCATAAGGGTAAGGGTGGGCGTAGTGTCTACAAATGGAGAATTGTGGCGTGGAATTTATTTTGTTCAGATGGTAATTTAACAGAGGTGTGTGTTCTGTTCTTAGTTGGAGATTGTTGATTGTTCTTTGCGGGGGAGGAAGTTAATACTGTCATGGTCATTTCTTTGTGCAAGGCTCTGCCTGTGTTTCCTGATGCCCATTGGTTGAGCCACTCCTCTTTGTGATTGTTGATAAACATTGACCTTTGGGTGAGGTTGTTAACAGGTCTATCTGGTTGTTTCATAGAGGATCCTGCTTTTGGTAGTTTATCTGCCTTTTCATTTCCCATAATGCCAATGTGTCCAGGGATCCACTATAGTCATTGTAGTGTGATATTGATATGTAATTTTAATATCATCTGATGGATTATCACAATTAGTGTTGTCAACTCTCTCGGGCTGTTTGAGGTGCTGCTGTTAAGTGCTAGCAGAGTGGATTGGGAGTCTGTAAAGATAAGACCAGCATTGATGGTGGCTTTGAAGGCCGATCCTTCGGTATATATATGGATAGCTGTTTTTGGATCGCTTTCAATTGTTTCGAGCTTGCCTACTTCCAGTGGATTGGATTCTTTTGTTAGGGTATTATTTAATAAAGTAAAAAAAAAAAGTAAAGTGTCCCCTTCAGACCTTGCGATCTAATGCGCAGATGATGTTAAGGTCATCTGTTTCTTTGGCCAGCGGTTAACGAACAGGGTGTTATGTGGCCAGCACAACGACCAACCGCCTTTACTTTCCCCAACTAAAGCCAGATACCCATTAGAGTTCGGAAGCTAAGCGCTAAGCTATTCGACCACCTTTCCTCGTATTATGTAATAAATGTGTTTTAATGTTTGTTTGTAGTTAAGTCCAGGAGTTATGTTTGAAAATCTGGTAATTTTTTTCTCTGTTATTGGGTAGATAGTGTTTTAGGGCTAGTTCGTCAGTAAGTTGGATCAGTGTTCTTTGCTTTTTTTTTTGGTTGTTTTTTCCTATTTCTCTTTGTAAATAGTTTATTTGGATGGTCGTCCTCCAACCTTCTGTAGCCTATCTTTCAATAGCTTCTAATGCTGCTCTGTTGCGCCTTAATTTAAGAGATTTATTATTGGAGTCTATTTCACAGGCCGCTGAGGGAGTAGTTCTCATACCTCCACTGATTAGACGCAAGGCTTGGTTTGGATTGTGTCTAATGATGATTGAAAGGTTTTGTTGGCAGCTACTTGTATGGAGATACAGTTATCCGTGACACATCTGACGTATCCCCAGTGTATAACTGTCTTATTAAGGTTTTCTTTTCAGCTCCCCAGGATTCAAGATGTTTATTGTTATTTAATCTGTGTGGCCAGTAATGTTGTCATTACTTTATTTATACTTAAAAATGAGAACCTTCGCTCCCCTAGTTGGTCACGTCACGTCTCCTAAATAATATACAAATAATGTACAAATAAAACTTTTTTTTTCATGTAGGCTAGGGTTGTAGTTTTTAATGTAGTGAGATCGATCTAAAAATACGGATTTCTTTTAATACGTACAATTGTTACATCGATTAGTGTAGATCGGATAGATCCTATAGATAATACAGGGGTACCTAGTTGCCTAGGTAAGGAAAAACTTAATTATGATTTTTTATGTCATGGTAAACAGTCCCGACATTGTAATTATAAATATAGAAATGAAAATACGAAGAAAACATGTCAGACGAAATTACCAAGCACAAGTTTCAAAATGTAGCCTTGGGATTTACTTCACAATGCTTGTAGGCCAAATGTGTGTAGATTAAACCTTATGTTACACCAACAACATAAACTGCATCATTCCTTAATCGTTAGACCTTTATTTACTTACTGTCACAGATTTATCTGTGTCCAATGCTTTGTTTGATTGTCAGAAAGTGGAAAGAAATGACACCCTTGAGTCGCAAAGCCTGGACAGTAGCCATGGTCCGAACGATGTTGCCTACACGGCAGTTGCCTAAGGGTAATTGACTCCTGATTTTTCCTCAGGGTTGACTCCCGAACCCCCCCTCCCCCCCCCCCCGTTTGACTTGCCTTTGCCCCTTCTCCTGTTAGTGTTATCAGTTCCGCGGACCCAATATTTGAGCCACAAGTGAAGGGCAGAAGTTGTACTGGTTGTAAGAGGCTATTTGAGACGCATGTCAGTTGAAGCATTCTATAGATAGTGGAGTGCTCTTATATTCTATAATTTTATTGGTTCATATGCAGAGACAAATGAACAGAAGACCTCGTGCAGACCTACTGAAGTCTCGTGTTATTTAAACGTTTGCTGTTCATAAGACAAGCTCATTGGCGAAGTAACTAGCAGAATATTTTTAAATACCGTTATGTGCAAAGTGTTTGATTGTTGGTTAGTAAATCCAGACCGCTAGTCCTACTAAATATTTGCAGCTATATTATTTTCTTAATGCGCAATGAATCAAATTTGATCTCACTTCTTTTTAAAATTTAACTTGACCCTTTTAAAAAAAATATTTTTTTTTCGACAATCTGTGCAGTTTTCGACAACACAGAACATGTATGTAAAATGTTGTAAGATGTTTGACATGTTTTCAATGTTCCTTCGGAGTTGAAGATAATCTACTTCCTAGTCCAAACCTCCCGCAGGACGACGGGGGATGGGAGCGGGCAGGGTATGAACCCAACGACAGTCCAGCGTGCATACCACACAACCAGGCAGCCAGACAAGTGTAATATATTGCTCCTCCTTCGTGTTCGAAGATGAGCACATTTCTCATTTCCTATGAACCCGAGGATGGCTGTAGAGTACAATCCTAGCTTTAAAAAGCTGGCCACATATGTGACATGGGTAGGTTTTGTCAGTTGCAGATGGGCCTGCTTCTTCTCTCTGCTTTCTGTTGGTTTGGCGCTATATCGCAATGGCCACTCTTCTTGCTTCAAATCTTGAGACTCCGAGACTCACAGCTTCTCGCCATGCGGAGCGATCTAGAGCTAGTGCTTCCCATCCGTGAATGTCGATACCGCATTCCTTGAAGGAGCTCTTGAGTGTGTCTTTGTAGCGCTTGTATTGGCCGCCTTGGGAGCGCTTTCCTCTACACAACTCTCCATACAGAAGTCGCTTGGGAAGCCGATTGTCTGGCATGCGGACTACATGACCCGCCCATCGGAGTTTAATATATATATATATATATATATATATATATATATATATATATATATAAACCACTTTAAAAGTAAAACACACCTCTATCAACTACTTCAACTCTACTTTAACTCAATTTCATAAGCTGTTCAACTTTATAACCTCGTATGCAGGGAGCGGACTGGGAGACAAAACCGGCCCAGGCATTTTTATACAATCCGGCCCACAAATTGTATGCCACATGATGAGCGTCCAATCATACCTGACCTCAAAATCATTGTGTAAATCTTAATAATGTATCGGAAGTAGTTAGTATAGGAATAATTTATTAGATGATTTTGAACAAATGCTATTACTAAATGAATAAAGTATAACACTTGGAATGGGGAATCTCTTATTGTGAAATGTTCTTGCTACCATATACATTAGCATTTACATTTAAGACATCTGAACATCCCTTATTAACGAATACGGTGCTTAGGATTCACTTTCACTCCTCGAAATTTTCTCAGACATCTGAACTTCAATTTACAAATACAACTCTTCATCCTCCATTATTTTAACTGTCCATCTCACAAGGTCACGTGGGGGCGCGGTGGCTGAGTTGTTAAGCGCTTCCAAACCTGGGGTCCTTGGTTCGAATCTCAGTGAATACTAGGATTTGGGGATTTTTGGGGATTCCTTAGGTCGACCTAACTTTAACGGCTACCTGTCTTTAGTTGAGAAAGTAAAGGCTGTTGGTCATTGTGATGGCCACATGACACCCTGCTCCTTAGCCATTGGCAAATAAACAGAAAAAAGCTTTCTCGATAACTTGGAAACCTAGTTTGATTGCATCTTAAAGCTTGCAACACACATACACAGCATTACATGTCCACTTGTTTTTAATATCCTTACGTTCAATAAAACAATTGCTGTCAAGATCATCTCATTTTCTAGCAAAGTTTCTTTGTATTTCGACCAAAGTCAATAACTTTGTTGTCTTGGCATTAATGTTTTCTATGGCGTTAAGCCTGTTCATTCGTAAATGCTGTCATCCTAAAGTTGGTGAATGACAATAATCTAAATTAGATTAAATAGAGGCCAGACGTAGATCTACATTTAAATGTATTAAACAATTTGAACTAAATTTACATCTATAAATTAATAAGATATAGATTATCTTCTTATTGCTTAGGGGGTGCAGATTTATTTACTATGTAAACATTTATAAGTGAATCTGATGCAAACCGCATAGTACACAATTACCCAGTAATAAAGTAAGTAAAGTTACCCTTTCAGATCTTGCGGTCTATATGACAGATGATGTAAAGGTCATCTGTTTCTGTCGCCCGCGGCAGATTCCAGCTCCAACCTCATCGTGGTTGTCGCGTGAACACCCCGCTCTTCAGAGGGGTGGCCAATAGGAGCTGGTTGCTTGCCACTGATGAATGAGCAGTCGGCAAGTGTAAAAGTCAATCAAAGGGGTTATGTCCAGCCCCCCCCCCTGTGGGGCCCCGGGGCAACGGTGAGTAAGAGACCTAACGGGATCTCCGAAAAGCGGATAGCGCTGGACACCAACTCGAGGGTTGGTCGGGTTCTCCTGGGACTCGGCTGATTCGCGGGTCTCTCTAATGGGCAAAACTGGGCCGACTGACGCGGCCTTAGCGGGCTGTGCCGGGAGACCCTTTTGCGCTCATGAGCTAGGCTCTATCTAGCCCGTCCCTTGGTGCGCTAGTGGAGGAATTCGCCGCGTATAAATGGTAGTTCCAAGACTGGGGATATCAAAAAACGTGCACCCCCCCACTCCTGCCCCGCAGGAAACTAATTATGCCAACCAGTGGTGGTGAAGGTTGAGCCGGGTTCGCCCTGCTCCCCATGGTGACATCAAGTATAGGCCATGCACACTGCTACTCTAGAGCAGTAAGTAAGGCCGCCAACGGCCTTAATCATACAATTCATGACTAGTCTAGACACAGAACAAAGCGGGCACGAGCAGACCCGAACAGGCTCCGTGTCCCGGGTGGTGGGCGACAGGCCTGGGCTCGCAAAGTCCACTACTCGTCGCCCCGCGGCCTCGATGAGGGGGAATTTGTCAGGTCGCGATAAATGGGCTAAAATTCCTCCACAAAAGTCCTCTTCTCAACAAACACTGCATCCGTACCTCCTTCGGAGGTCCGGCCCGAATAAGGATGAGGGAAGTCTACCTCAACCTCCTGCCGACTGTGGTATACGGCAGGCCGATGAGACTGGAAGTGCAAAAGTGACGAGGGCCCCCGGCCCTCAAATAACTCTATTTGACACCAGTGGGATATCTCCCACAACAGGGACTAAGCCCATTAACACTAAGTCCCTCCTGATCTTACAAGTAAATATCTGTGGGGTCATCCCTAAGATATTAGAGCTAACAAGACTCCTCCACGATAGGGCAATTGACGTGGCTCTTCTACAGGAGACACTCACTGGCAAACGTAATGCCAGCATAACGGGCTACACAGCATTTAAGTGCATGTGTGCAGACTGCCGGGGAATAATTACATATGTACGTAACAATCTAGTTGCAAAACAGGTCCCCGGTCCACGAGCACACGGGCGTACCGACGCCATCACCCTCGAAATTTATAAGTCAGGGCGTAAATTTACGGTTACAAATCTGTATAACCCCCCCAAACACGAGATCGGACTTGACTATGACAATACAAATATCAATGCTCAAAATGTCATAGCAGGCGATTTCAACGCTAAGTCTCCACAGTGGGGCTATGACGTGGCCGACTCATCGGGACAAAAACTACTTGATCTTATTAATAGCACTAATCTATTCTGCTTACAAAACAAATATTCCCCTCCTACTCTATTCCACACTGGAAATGGCAGTCAAACAAGGCCCGACCTTACTTTAATTACAGCTAACCTAGAATCTAAAACACAATTTGTAGTCCTAGATGACATTGGCAGCGACCATAGACCTATACTGGTCACAATTACCCTATCAGAAGCCAGTAGCAGCTCACCTAAAGTCCCTAGAAGGTGGAGTTATGCTAAAGCCAACTGGCCTGCGTACGAGGCAGCCGTCGATTCTGCCCTTATGAACTTAGCGGTGGAGGAGAGAGACATCGATATCATTTACGGTGAAATAACAGCAGCTATGTTGGGTGCGGCCAAGAGGTTTATCCCAAGAACCTACCCAGGTTGCAGGCAGAAGCGCGTTTGGTCCCAGGAATTAAATAAGCTGGTCCTGAGACGAAAGCGAGCCCGGAGGCTTGCTGAACGTAAAGGTACTCCCGAAATCCGGCGGGAGTACAATCGGCTCTGCAGAGCCACGTGTGAAATGGCCCGACGCGTCCGGTCGGACCAGTGGAATGCTGCCTGTGCCGGGATGGATCTCCGGGATACCTCGAAAGCCTGGCGTCTTCTTAGAAACCTAGAGGCCAAGGACACGGCGCGAACGGCCGCCCCTTTATTTTCACCCAGAGGGTCGGTCTCTACGGTATCCAAAATGGCCGGCTTGCTAAATCGACATTTTGCTATGATTTGCAAGCCCGAAAAGAAGTCTGCCACGTCCAAAGCCCTCATTAAAGAGCTTAAGCGACTCGAGAGGGAGCCGGATGAGCCTGAAAGCCAAGCAACGTGCAACGCACCCTTCTGTCGTGCTGAGCTAGACAGAGCGATAGCAAAGTGTAAAAACAGAAAGGCTCCGGGGCCTGACAAGGTTACCCCCGAGATGGTAAAACACCTTGGGGGCACTGCGAGAGGTAAACTCCTTGAGTTTATGAATCGTACCTGGGCAGAGTCCAGACTGCCCGGGGCCTGGAAATGTGCTGTCATTGTTCCAGTACTTAAGAAAGGAAAAGACGCGACTAACGTGGAGTCCTACAGGCCCATATCCTTGACCTCAATACTTGGCAAAGTTGCCGAGCGTATGGTCAACGAGCGGTTAGTGTGGTGCTTTGAGAGTGCCGGTATCCTAGCGCCAGAGCAGGCTGGCTTCAGGGCAGGCTTGAGCCCTACAGACCAGGTCACAATATTCGCTCAGGAGGTGGCCGACGGGTTCCAGAGGGCCGAGAGCACATATGCAGTTTTCATTGACCTAAAACAGGCGTACGATCGCGTGTGGAAGCAAGGCCTCTATCTTAAGCTTAGAGCTATGGGTGTATCAGGTAGGATATACAATTGGATACAATCCTTTCTGTCCGGGAGGAGCACACGTACAAGATACCAGCACTCCCTAAGCGGCCAAAAACAACAACTAAATGGCTTGCCTCAGGGCTCTGCCCTGTCCTGTACACTTTTCATAGCCTATCTTAACGATTTGCCCAGCTCACTAAGATCGAAGAAGCTGCTATATGCTGACGATATTGTTCTCTGGTCAACCGGGAAGAAAGCTGACCAAATACAGGCAGCACTCCAAGCCGACCTCCATACCATCTCCTCGTATTGCGAGAAATGGCAAATACAGCTGAACGTTGCCAAAACGACCTGGTCCCTGTTCAGCCTGGGGATCGACATTCTTAGGGCGCCATTCGAACTCCAACTCGGTGGACTGCGACTCCAACGTGAAAACACGCCAAAATATCTGGGAGTGACCCTAGATAGAAAACTGACAATGCTCCAGCACGTCCAGGATGTAGAAAGAAAAGCCTCGGAGAAGTTAGCGTTACTCAGAAAGCTAGCCAGCACAAAGTGGGGCGCAAAAGCTGACATGCTACGCACACTGTATCTCGGGGCAGTTAGATCACAAATTGAGTACAGCTATACTGTACAGGTATATGCTAGTAAGACTGCCCTAGAATCACTCGACAGAGTACAGGCACAGGCCCTAAGGTTCATTTGCGGCACCTTTCGGACAAGCCCAACAAATGCTGCTGAAATCTTCACAAACGTGGCCCCTTTACACTTAAGGAGGGAGAGGGCGGTACTCATAGCCTATGAGCGCTATAAAAGGAGCGACTCTAGACTACTTACTACAAAGTTAGTGCAACAGTGGAGAGAGAGAAACCGCATCAAGATGCGATCGTTTCTCCATATTGCGGATAATTTGGCAAAAACAGCTGGGCTCTCCACTGACCGAATCCCTATAAGGAGAATTAGTACTTGCCCTCCGTGGAGGAGATTGCCGGCCCCACATATTAACCTGACCCTATTAGGGCAAGAGGGAGCCACTAAGAGGCAATTAACACCTGCCATACTTAGAGACTTGGCATCTAATACCATAAAGTCCTACCCATCAGATGCCATATTTTGTTATACCGATGGGTCGGTATTGAGGGACCCCGACAGATCTGGGTATGGGGCCCTAATAGTCTACCCAGACCGAACTGAACCAGATCTGCTCTCTGGCCCATGCAGCTTCGCTGCATGCTCCATGGACGCAGAATTAACAGGGATAACTAGGGCGTTCGAGGCTGTTAGAGCCCGAATGACCCAACAAGAAACTAGCGCCACTACTGTGGTGTTGGTCACTGATTCTCGCTCCAGTCTCCAAGCGATAGGTGGCGAAGGGGGAGGGTCACCCGCAATAGAAGAGGCAGTCGGCGCCGCAGATAACATCCGCCGAGCTATTGGAGCTGTCGTTTATATGCAGTGGGCGCCCTCACATTGCGGCGTGAGGGGCAATGAAACGGCTAACACTCTTGCAAGGGAGGGTGCTTTGGCAGCCACACAGTTCGACGCACCATGCACGTTTCTACAAGCTACGGCAGAAATCCGAACTTACATTCATGAGAAGTGGCTAAAATCCTGGACGGATTCCGACAGAGCCCGTGGTGTCTGGCAGCATATGCGTCACCCAGATCGCGACGATCCATGGTGGCGGCTGAAGAGGTCAGAGCAAACAATTATTGCGCAATGTCGGACGGAACACTGTCCTATTGGGGCATACTTTGCCCGGTTCCGTCCCAACTTTGACTCCCGATGTCGCCACTGTGGAGAGTGTGTCGAAACAGTGTCGCATATCTTGTACGAGTGTCCCAAACTATGTGAGCTAAGGGGGGACGTGTCTCGACAATCACTTACATTGTATGGTAGCCATGAGGCATTAAGCCGTACGGCCCAGTTTCTTGCCAGAGCACTACGAGAGGACTGAGTCCTTTCTGCTCTGATTTTTCAATAGGAGTTCATTCAGGGTTTCTGTCGCCTACGGTTTACGAGGGTGTAATGTTGTCAGCACAAGGAGCAACTGCTTTTCCCCAACTAATGTCAGGCACTCATTAGAGCTGGGTGGAGGCGCCCAAAGATCCCGAAATTAAAAAAAAAAGTTCTTAGTTGATCAGTTAATTATACTCTGCTTATACCAGAAGAGTTTGGAGAGTCTTATCAAAGTGTCGTCCTGTTTGTTTTTATGTAAAAAATAACGTCAAATGATTTTAAAATTGTATTACTTTAAACGATCAAAACAAGACTATGGCTTGAATATTCCTGGTCCATTGGTGAATTCGATTGGAGCCTCCTCTGAATTTGTGTGATAACATAATCTTTGTTTATAATATTGTTTTGCAGAGCATTTCAGCAATAGTTGTTACTTATTGACAATATTGTCTGCTCCTTCGTTTCACTTTTGCATTTTGATTCCAATCAACACATTTCAACACTGTACATGATAATCATTGTGATTTGTGAAGGATTTCTTAGCGGGCCAACTCCATAAAAAAAAAAATTCGTATGTGACTGGACATGTCCTCTATAGGACTTGGAAGGTTGTTGTTGATCCTTATAAAGATTCCCACTAATGTCGATCTCTATAAGAAATAAAGGCCTTAATTTTCTTGTTTAGTGACGTCTACTAGAAGCACCGTAGACCAGCGGTTCTCACCCTTTTAAGTTCGGCGACCTCTTTTTACAATCAACCACTCTGCCGAGACCACCCCACACACATACAGCAATAGAAGAATTTACAATAACAATCCATATTTTTATGGTCTTAGATGACCCCTAGCAAATGGTCAATCGATCCCCTAGGGGGTCGCGATCCACAGGTTGAGAGCCCTGCCATAGACGGATGAAGAAGGGAATTTACGACAATGCTTTAGATTAATATTAAACTTGAAAAGTGTAAAATGTATATGTATTTAATGATGACGCTCAAAAGTGTTGCCTTTTAAGAGAATAATACGAATCTTGAGAAAATTTACTGGCATTCACGCGGTCCTTTCGGTGGCCCTACCGGCCCACTTGGGTACCGGCCCACCGGGCATTTGCCCGAAGGCCCATATAGCCAGTCCGCCCCTACTCGTATGCCATAGTCTCACTCATTGTTACATCAGAGTTCATCAACCAATACAAGCACGAGAAAACGCACTTCATAACATGAGGATATAGGTCATGATCATTTGTCGTTTTTTTTTAACAATATCAACAATTAGATTTGAAGAAGTCTTTAAGTTGACACACAATGATTAATGGTTTGCTGCTTTTCTTTTCTACTGTTAGGTTTGAGTCTTGTACATGGCATCACCGTTAGTTCTGAAGGAGAATTTCTCCGGAGATATTCTGAGCAATATCTTCAAAGTGTCCACAAATGAGCAGCTCCAGGATTACAAAGTGCAGGTAGAAAACACAGTCTACGGCTGCCACAAACTTATGCTCTGCGCCGTCTCCGAGTTTTTCCAGTGCCTGATACGGTCCGACATGATAGAATCAAGGACTAACTTCGTGCAGCTCAAAGAAATCCGTTCCTCGACGTTTGCCTTGATCTTGAAGCTTGTTTACACCGGCCAGGATGTCGTCACTAGGGACAACTTTATAGACTTATGGTACGCCTCGGATCGCCTCGGAATAGCTTTCCTTTCGGAAAGGTGTCAAGAAATGGCTACATCTTGCATTACCGTGCAGAATTGTGGGAACGTTTACCAAGCAGCAAAGCAATTGGGATCGAAACCTGTGCTTGAAAAGATTTATGCATTAATACTATCAAAGTTCAAACGAATGAAAGAGAACGGAGCAATCTTATTACTGGAGTTTGATGAGTTCCTCAAAATTATCTCAAGTGACAGATTAGTTGTTCATTCTGAAGACTTTGTGATCTTCTCCGTCATTGACTGGGTGATGAATGCAGATCTAGGGGCCCCTAACACGAATAACGCCAACAAACTAAAGTATAGCTCTAAAGGCCAGTCAGTGCCCCTAGACAATTTTGACGATGGAATAAAAGAAATGATTGAAGAAAAGGAAGAAAGTGATGTTATAGACTCTGAAGACTCATGCCGTAAAGTCTCTGTTCATAGCTCTAATTCTTCTGACAATAAAGCTACAGTGTTGAAAATGTCAAATGGCAGAAACGTCTACCTGCCGAAATTACTGCAAGCCTGCAGATTCCACCTCGCCAGTCCACAGTGTCTCTCTCAAGTGTTCCTTCACCCGTTGATTCAGCAAGACCCCGAAGCCAGGAACATCATCTTCTTGGCTGTTCTAGACAAGTTGCGGTGTGCCAAGAGGAGGTGCCATGGGACCCCATGCACCAGTAACTTCGATACAATTTTCTTTAGAGTTCTTATGAGTTTTGCACTGATAACCCTTGCAGTGCTTCTGGCCCTGGCCAACGAATAGTTAACTGTTCGATCACTGAATGATGCTGTGCTACAGTTCAATGACACTAAAAAGTCTTCGCTACACCATTATTTAAACTTCGCGTATAGATCGATCATCTTAAGTGAGGTTTTGTAATATAGAAAAACCTTGAAAGAAGGATTTACGACTTTAAGAGTACTTCATATTGTTACCATCTATACATTATTATTTTTAAAACTCTGATCCTGAGATCAATACATTTTACACTAACAATTCAAGAATGCAAAGAAAAATAATCTTTATACTTTGATACGATCTTTGTGCTTATTTTTCTGTCATTATTTACAAATATAATATACAGCCAAATCCAATATATACAACTATCTGTCCTTATCCACTTGTTTCCTGCATTATTGTGTAAATGGACTTTGTATTTAAAATGTGTATAGGGCATATAAATGACCGGTTTAGAACATGATTAGTCAGTGTGTCTTTGAGTTGTTTAAAGAAATGAACGTTTCCATACAAAGGCTAGACACGTTTCCAAGTATTTATAATAGCAATAATAGAACGATGGATACAGCTTAAAGGGAAAAAGTTGTCTGACCCAAAATATGACCTCGAATACAAAAACGTCAACAAACGGATTAGAAAGGGAATGAAAGAAGCAAAGGAAAAGTGGATAGAGAACAAATGCAAAGAAATTGAACTGGGACTAAACAGGAATGACAGTAAAAAAGCATATCAACTAGTGAAGGACCTCACTACCTCAAAGCATGGAAGAACCAACACGATACATGACAAAAACAATAGGTGCCTAACTGAGGAAAAAGATGTGTTAAAAAGATGGACGGAATACTGTTCAGAACTGTATAACTTCGAAATCTCAGGAGATACAGAGATACTAAATGTCCCGTCAGTTTCCAACATGGACGACTATCCGATTCTTCGCTCGGAAGTAGCAGCAGCAGTAAAAGCCCTGAAAAAGGGAAAAGCGGCCGGAGTTGACAACATTCCTGGTGAACTTCTACAAGCGGGAGGAGAAACCATGATAAACGCACTCTATACAATTTGCAACAAGATCTGGCAATCAGGAGAATGGCCCAAACCCTGGACCCAGTCACTCATCATCACTCTTCCAAAGAAAGGCAATTTACAACTATGTCAAAACTATCGCACCATCAGCCTCATAAGCCACCCCAGCAAAGTGCTGTTAAAAATTATATTAAATCGACTAAAACCGATAGCAGACAAAATCATATCTGAAGAACAGGCGGGTTTTAGACATGGTCGCAGCACAACAGAGCAAATCCTAAACCTCAGAATACTCTGTGAAAAATATCTCCAACACCAAGAGAATCTTTTCCATGTCTTTATTGATTTCAAGAAAGCTTTCGATCGAGTATGGCACGGGGCACTCTGGGCGACAATGGAAAAATATAACATTAACACAAACATAACCAAAGTTATCCAGAACCTATACAAGGATGCCACCAGTGCGGTGTACTTCAACAACAATATTGGGGAATGGTTCAAAACCACAGTTGGAGTAAGACAAGGCTGCCTCCTTTCACCAACACTCTTCAATATCTTCCTTGAAAGAATAATGGAAGATGCTCTCGAAGGATTTGAAGGTACTGTAAGCATTGGAGGAAGAAAAGTTACAAACTTGCGCTTCGCAGATGACATTGATGGCCTAGCAGGGACAGAAGACGAACTAGCCGACCTAGTGATGCGCATTGACAAGACTTCAGCAGCTTATGGCATGCAAATAAATGCAGAAAAAACCCAAATCATGACCAATAGTCAACAGGGCTTTACAAAGGCCATCAGTATTGGAGGCGAAAAGCTAACTAGCGTTAGCAGCTTTAAATACCTCGGAGCTATTGTCTCGGATGAGGGAACAAAGCCTGAACTAATGGTCCGAATAGCACAGTCCACAGCGGCCCTTTCTAAACTCAAGTTGATATGGAAAGACAAAGGCTTAGCCCTCGGCACCAAAATCAGACTGATGCGCTCCCTGGTCATGGCCACATTTCTATATGCTTGTGAGTCTTGGACGCTGACTGCAGAGCTAGAGAGGAGGATCCTAGCAATGGAAATGAGATGCTACAGAAGGATCCTAGGCATCACATTTAAAGACCGCATCACAAATCAAGAGATTAGAGACAGGGTTACTGCAGCGATCGGACCCCATGATGACCTGCTAAATACTGTGAAGAAACGAAAACTTAAAATGTATGGCCATGTAACAAGATCTTCGGGACTCGCTAAGACCTTCCTCCAGGGAACAGTTCCAGGAAAAAGAAGAAGAGGCAGACAGAGAAAGCGGTGGGAAGACAACATCAAAGAATGGACAGGCCTACCATTGAACGAGGTTTTAATCAGGGCAAAGGATAGAGAGGATTGGAGAAAGATGGTCCACATGTCTTGCTTGGCGCCCCAACGGTCCACCAGACTAAGGGATAGGTAACAGGTAACAGGTAACAGGTAACGATCTTTGTGCTTATTTTTCTGTCATTATTTACAAATATAATATACAGCCAAATCCAATATATACAACTATCTGTCCTTATCCACTTGTTTCCTGCATTATTGTGTAAATGGACTTTGTATTTAAAATGTGTACAGGGCATATAAATGACCGGTTTAGAACATGATTAGTCAGTGTGTCTTTGAGTTGTTTAAAGAAATGAACGTTTCCATACAAAGGCTAGACACGTTTCCAAGTATTTATAATAGCAATAATAGAACGATGGATACAGTTGTATTCACTACCATCTATCCCTTAACTTGCCTAGTAGGTATGCTGTAACGGTGGGAGTAATTATATCTCTCTACTAGTCTCAACCAGGCTGTCCTTAATTTCTATAGCGCTGTTGACAAATAAAATGGCGTCGCTATGAGAGTATGACATAAACATAAAAATGAGAATTAAGGTGGATATCAAGAGATAGGCCGGTCCAGTCTTTTACTTTGTCCAGCCAGTGTTTTTGGTCGACCCTTTCTTGGCTGTCTCCTCTGTACCTTCAAGATTAACTTTTGAGAGTGATGTCTCACAATACAATGTGACCAAACCAGATCAACTTCCCACTTTTTACAGTATTGAGAAGTTCTTCATTTTTTACTGAGTGTTGACTTTTAAAGATACAAATTAGTTTTTTCCCCTAGTAGCTGATACTCAGAAGTTTTCTGAAGCATTTTTTTTCCTTTTTTAAGAGTCCAACACTGACAATCATGAAGAGTTAATATGGCTACTATCGAAAAAAACAGTTTTAATTCTACTTTAAAGTTGATGTTACTGATCCAGTTGTATCACAGTTTACTCATAAAAGATGATTCTAGGCTAAAGTAGTCTATACATTGAGGATTGTCTGATGTTTCTGTTGTCGTAACTTGAATGTGATTTCGGTGCGAGTTGGTGAACCGTTTCATTGTGGAAGTAATGTCCCCTGAAACCTCACTCCTTGACCTATAGATAGGTACTGATCTTTTAAGTGTCTGTAGCCGATTGTCATCGTATGCCCTATAGGTCTCAAGGTCTGAAAGGAAAACGTTTTACTAGCCTGTTGTCATGGTCAAACTGTGTATAAAGCTTATCCAAAGTTTTTAAAATGTAAGATTCCCTATTTCGGAATTACGCTTACATTTTAATGAGATTGATATTAAACACAGACCGAGATATTTAGATCTATACGTAGTAATCGATGTATAATTAATATTTTTTCCTCTTTATCATAAAGACTTAAGACTTAGGTCCTTCCGCGCCGTTCGGCGCATTGGGCGGCAAGCTGTCTCCACAAAGATCTGTCATTGGCAATGTGTAGATTTCTTTATGCAGCAATTGCTAGCATAAAGAATGCGCATTCAACTATTTTCTTTCAGTCTGATCGGATTTGTGTTTTAAAACCTAGTCTTGTTCCAAATCAGTAATCTAGAATTCTACACACACGTATAACCATATTTCTACCCCGCTCATGTTGACTTAAATATTGATCAATACACTTTGGCGCCGACGTTTTAGGCGCCAGAAAGCTTGCTGCTAGCACAGAAAACATTTTATAATCAACATTTGTTTTTCTAATATCATGATCTACTTGTCTACCGCCTTTGTTTATCAAACCACGTGATGCGCCAGTCATGTCACGTGACGCGCCAGTTGACACGTGATCTATTATAACTAGAAGTCTCCATTTGCTTATAATTCATAAAATGAGAAATAAATAAATGTAGAGAGAGAAGAAAGGAGGCCCGGTGTCCGAGTGGGTCCCGGGTTCGAATCCTGGTAAAGACTTGGATTTCTTATTTCGGGATCCTTGGGCGCCTCTTGAGTCCACCCAGCTCTAATGGGTACCTGACATTAGTTGGGGAAAAGTAAAGGCTGTTGATCGTTATGCTGACCACATGACACATACAATTCATGTATTTTTTCTTTTAAAAATTATAACAGTCAAACTAGAGTTACCCCACCCTGTCCAACAAGCTGGTAATTCTTTTCTCAACGATATAAATTTCTAAGAACATCGCTTGAGCCGTTTTTTTGTTTGTGTGATCTATGTCCACCCACCCAGGTTTTAGATTTTTAAGTTTCAACGAAGTTACGAATTGAATAGAGGCATTGTAAAAATAGGTACTTGATCTAACCAAGGCCCAGCTCTGTACCAGTCTGTGGCTGCCTGGTCGAGCGGTTTGCACGCTGGACTGTCGTATCGATTTACCGATGGTCCCGGGTTCAAACCCTGCCCGCTCCCATCCCCCGTCGTCCTGCGGGAGGTTTGGACTAGGAAATAACTATCTTCAACTCTGAAGGAATCTCCGAAACATGTAAATCATTTTACATTTTACAAGAACATATATACAAAACTATAATCTACATTAAACTTTTGAAATAAATAACAAACTGTGCATTTGATGAACGTCATCTGTTTACCATACTAGTGTGAAAAGGTCCTGTGCCAAAACGTCCTGCTTAGACCTAAAGTATGGCTATAATATTCATTTTAATTAAATATCAATGAGATGTAGATCTATAATAAACATATTGACTATGATTTGTGAATTTAAAAAAAAAAAAACTTATTGAAAGATTAGCCGCGTAAAAGTTTAATAGCAATAGTAGATAGACTTTGTAGGATGAAGGAATAATAGTGTAAACATAATTTTCAACATAGATATTGATTACAATGAAACAAAACAAAAACAATGTTTAAACATTTACAAGAAAATATTTTATTTAGGAAGGTGAGATTAACATGGCTTTGAGATGCACTCTTCAAATGGCATGACTTCACAAGTTTATGTAATGAATATTTACACAAAACAAGTGGACAAGATAGTTCACCGAGAGATAAAATGAAAAACAAAATAAATAGAATTTCTATTTTTTAAAAAAAAATTAACAAAAAAATATTTTTCTTCTTTGCTTTGCTAGCTAAATCTTTTTTGTCCCTTTGTCATCGCTTTCATAAAAAAATATTTCTGGATTTCCTCTGTCGCATTTTGGTCTTTCTTTTAGAGCATACCCTGGCATAATCTTCATATCACTTTTGCAACTCATTCTAATTATCCATTTTGGCATATGTATGTCATGGCGATGGCCAGACTTCTGCTGATCCACAAGCCATAATAGAGACCTTAATTTAGTACGAGCCAACGAGCAATAATTCGTCGTAAGCAGGTGCAGGTATGCTCAATCTGGTCGAATCTCTTTCCTTGTTTTTAAAGAAACTTTACTTGAGGGAGCTGAGTTGTTAGCTCTCAAGACTCCTCAAACACTTCATCCTCGTGGTTCCGGAGTCTATACTCCGCCAAAACGTAAAACATGATGGCGATGACCAGCAAGGTCATGAGGATGTACAATTTGGTGGAGACGCAGATGTAGGTACCGGAACCAAACATAAAAGCCAGGCCCAGGCTCTGTACCAGTCTGTGGTTGGTGAAAGCCACATCCGGGGCATCGGTACATGTCAAACAAATCAAAGCTGTAGGATAAGAGAAAATGAAACAACAGCTAAAGCTCTTAGATATGCTTTTTCAATGGAAGATTTTCATAAATGGAGACTTTGGTTTATCTGGTGTTCAGAAAATGGAGTTACTGATTAGCTACGTATTTTTAAATGAGAATGGGCTTAATAATGTGTGCGTACGTCTTAGCACTACAGAACAGTGGCGTAGTCAGGGCGGTGGTGACCTCTATAGGGGCCCCTGCATTTTGACATTCAACATCATCACATGGGTTAGTGGCGTAATATTCAATGTAAAAAACATATTTCAGACACTCAAGAGGTTGCTCGGGGGGGGGGATTTTCACATTTGGACCCCCTTGCCCCCACCCTAGCTACGCCACTGCTTCAGAATCCATTTTTTAAAAAACTCTTCAGCTTATAGCACAAGTCTGTTCTTTTGTTGGCATTTATTAGTTTGTCTCGTTTATTTAAAACTCTCTCCTACTTTTATCTTGTTCATTTCGATTCACTTTTCTTTATGTCGCCTCATATTTCTCCATTTCTCTTTCCTTTCTTTTCCTGTCTGTATTTTATTGTTTACAGAGTATACAGCGGATCTTTGAAAACAACACGTAATAAAGAGAATATGTCTGACATTAACTTTGATATGAGAATTTCATTTGAAATCAGCATTGGACGGGAAAGTGACTAGATGGTAACTGTCTGCAATAGTTACCAGGGGCGTAGCTAGGAATTTTCCATCATTTGGGTGCACGAGGGACTTGACCTCTTTGGGGGCCCCTGCATTTTGCGTAATATTTTATTTTTAATGTAAAAAAAAACTCATTTGGGCCCCCCCCCCGCAAGTAGGTCCCCGAGGGGATTTTCAAATTCCCCCTCCTTCCCCCACCCTAGCGACGCCAATGATAGTTACTATCCCCTTACGCTCTTAGACTTGTTAGTTTTAACAGGCCGCTACAAAATGTGAATTGTTCTCAATTTCACGACTAAGTTTTGAAAGATTATTTCAATGTATTTATTTTGTGTATTAAAAATAACATTAATTTAAAACAAAGGAGAAACAATTTAAAAAAATAAATAAAATGGCAGGGAACTAAGAAGGATTTAACCAAGGGTGATAAGCACTGAGTGAATTGACGGATATGGGAGAATAATGATTTTTTTTAAAATTATTATTATTATTATTATAGCTTTTATATAGCGCTACTTTCACGCTTATAGCATGCTCAGAGCGCTTTGGTCCAATCTCATTTGTGGACCAGTGGGGGGGAGGGGGTATCTAGGAGTTGGTTTCCCGTGCTGCCTTTAGTGCTAACACAACTCTGCCCGAGTCGGGTGTCGAACCTTGAGCCCCCTTCTAGGTAGCCAAGCAAGCCAAGCTCAAGCCGCACTTAGCCTCTCGACCACGCTTCCCACAATTTATCGATAGATAATCCTTCTGATCTTTCCATGGTATCTCTTGAGATCAATTCTTATTTAACATTTTTTTCTGTCTATTAATACCCACTATTTTGTATTAAAATAATCAAACAAAAAATAAATCTACTTCTCCTTCCCATTACCTTCATGTGTAGAAAACACAATTTACTTGTTTAGATTTTTACTGCACTACTTATCAAGTGCATATTCTGTTATCAGATGCTTAATACAATCAACAAAAAAGCCATTAAATATAGTTACTGCCCTTACTATTGCATTGTGTTTGCCACACAGAATCACAGACTCCCCAGGCAGCGGCCAGAATGAAGAACAACGCTGGTTTGGGTTCTGGAATCCATATTAAATATCTGCAAGCAAAACACATGAAATAAATATTGTCTTATTACTGGTAAGATATCTGACACACACTAACAACTCTTAGTCTAGACACACCCACACAGATATTCACACACACACACACAC
>JADKLZ010019686.1:21502299-21519436 GCA_021533235.1 Biomphalaria straminea
GTCGGTAAGTATAGAGACAGTAGTCGGTAAGTATAGAGACAGTAGTCAGTAAGTATGGAGATAGTAATCAGTAAATATAAAGACAGTAGTCGGTAAGTATAGAGACAGTAGTCGGTAAGTATAGAGGCAGTAGTCAGTAAGTATAGTGACACGGCAGTCAGTAAGTATAGTGACACGGCAGTCAGTAAGT
This sequence comes from Biomphalaria straminea, assembly GCA_021533235.1. NCBI lineage: Eukaryota > Metazoa > Mollusca > Gastropoda > Planorbidae > Biomphalaria > Biomphalaria straminea. The sequence goes on from JADKLZ010019686.1 coordinate 21,502,490, forward strand.
ATAGTGACACGGCAGTCAGTAAGTATATGAGAATAGTATGAGAGTGCATCTCGGCCGAAATATGTTGTTTTGGCATCCAGCCAGTGTGTAAGGTGTCGTAATGTTTGCTGTAATGCGAGGGGTGTTCTAACACAGTTGTGTGAATGTCGCAAAAAGAATCAGATATTGAATGCACATAAACTTAGTTGGGACCTAAAACTGATTTTTCAAAACAGTCACGTAGCTTTTATTTTGGAATAAAACTCTTGATTCTAAAGCCGAGGATACCAAATGTATGCCTAAAGCCTCAAATATTTTCAATGTTACGAATTTTAGAAATATTACTTTTTTGTACCCACAAAACACGTTTTTTTTTTGTTTTGTTTTGCACCCTCAAAATACGTGTATTTTTTTTAATGTCCTCAAAACACATGTTTTGTTTTGTTATTGTGGAAGAAGTTGGGAAAAAAAAAGGAAAACAAATAGAATAACTTTCCCACAAATGAAACTAATTTAAAGAAGATTCTGGTCTCTACAACTGACAAAGCACACTCCATTGTTCTGTTTGAAAGTTGACAAATAATTATGAGATTTTCTTTCCATCTACTGAAAGGCATTTTGTAATATTTTATTTTTCACAATTTTGTAACATCATATGCAAAAGAAGGGCGCTGTCGTGCACAGCTTGTTTACGCATATCTCGATTAGTATTCCCTTCATTGCACCATAAGTTTCTGTGAGTATCTGTTTCTAAGGTGCGATTTGTTGTCATTCTTGGTTGCCTCCGTGTGAGTGGGTCGATGGTGACTGCTTTGTTGTTGGTGCTATGTATTGGGTGTTTGTTTTCCCCAGTATTGGGTAAGTTGGTTTAGTTTACGGTGAATGTCGTAGATCTCGAATCCTTGTATTATGATCTTGCGAAAAAGCGATGCTAAGTATTGCTCCTTTATTTGTTTAGGGACGCAGGCTTGGACTCTGGGGTAGTCATGCCTGAGTAAAAGTGTTTGTTGTATGGCCCGTGCATCCATCGCCCTAGGCCTAGGCTGTAGTCTTTGAGTTGGGATTGAATTATGGCACCGAGACTAAGGTGCGCTATATGAATTTTAATTGATTAGATGCTATATATCAACTTGTGTATTATGTCAATTATGATTACTAGCTGTCAACCCGCATTCATTGAACTGTTATATTTCATGTCATTATTAAACTGTTGACTTTATAAAATTGTTGCTCAGCTGATATTAGTTGGTTAACCCTTAGAGTTAACAGGGTCACGTTGCATAAATTTGTTGTTTAGTTGAATGACTTATAGTCGGCATTTACTTTTGCCTGCCGATACTTTTGTCCAGCTTATACTGCTCAGTGAGAGGGTAGGTCCGGGCGAAGACTTCATACCCTAGACGTCAAGAAGGGTCCGATATCCTCAAAACCCTCCCTGACAGGCGCTGTGGCTAAGTGATTTAGCGCTTGGCTTCCGAACCTGGGGTTCTGTATTCGAATCTCGGTAAAAACTCGAATTTTGAATTTCGAAATTTTTACGTCGCCCCTGACTCCACCCAACTCTAATGGGGAACTAACGCTAGTTGGGGAAAGTAAGTCGTTGTGCTGGCCAGGTGACACCGTTAGCCGTTGGCCAAAGAAACTGATAGGCTTAGATGCCCTATAGATCGCAATGTCTGAAAGGGGAACTTTATTATGTAAAATAGATACTGCTTCCATAGTTAGAAAACTCGGTATAATTGTTAGTTCACCGGTGTTTTTAACGTTAGATGTTTAAATTGTAATTAAATAATAAATGAGGTCATCTTTCTGAAATTTTAATCAAATATGTTAACACAATATGTTAATAAAAAGTTGTCAAAATTTTCATTATTTTTCATTGGCAATGTTTCGATTATTAGTTGGAATTGAAAATATGTTTATGTGGAGATATTAGGTCTAGCGTCAAACTAGGGTTCCATCAGGGCTGGCTTTTAGACATAGGCAAACTAGGCATCTGGTGCCTCCAACTGGGGCCTCGCATATGACTGAAAAAAAAATTGTAGAGAAAAATTGCTAGACTTGGATCAGATCTCAAACATAGTAGAGCACTTTTTTTATGTTTACTAGTTTAGCTCTGCGATATATGAATTTCAGTTATTTGTCGCTTTGGCCACAGACGGGCAGGTTTTTAGAAATCGTGTAGTTCTATTTTTTGTTTCTCTTTTTCTTTCTTTCATTTGGGGCCACCAAATTCACTTCGTTTAGGCCTCTAATTATCTAAGGCCGGCCCTGGCTATATGGTGACTGTTTTATTCGTAGTCAAGGTTATAGTATTTTATCAGTCTAGCCATGATAATGATAGATAATAATAAGGCTTGTCTTCGAGTGCGGAGATTAATGACGAGTGCAGTATTTTGCGCGGCGACGCAGTTCTGTGATGCATATATATTGCCACGAACAGTCCAGACATGTCTGCCGGTTGGTTTAAATCGTCTTTTCGCTGTCTACGCCTGCCTTAAAATACTATTACTATATTTATGTATTTATAGGCCTATAGCCTGTATTAATCCTAAAAATAATTATTCTTAAATTATTTTAATGTTATTAGTATGAAATCTATAAATTGACTCGGATGGCTGCCTGGTCAAATGGTTTTTGCTTTGGACTGTCATCGCAGAGGCGGCCTAGACAGTTTTTGTATTTGTACGTTGGGCTGAATTTCTATATCGCGGGGCCCCCTCTAAGGCGTGGAGCCTAGATAGGTTCCACCACTCGCTTCCCTTAAGGCTGCCTCTGAGATTTATCACGATGGTCTTAACCTTCAGTGTCCATAACCTGCTACTGTGCAGGAGGTGCGAACTGAGATTGTGAAGGAACATCCGAAATTAAAAAAAGAAATACAATAAGTCTTTAGCAACACGTAGCATTCAAAGCGAATGCTTATGGAATAAGCTAGGTAGTAGACGAAGTTTTAAAAAAATCAATGGCAGAGTTAATCGTAATTCATCCAGCAATCAATGGGACAGAAGTCTATAATCACAATTCATCCACCAATCAAGAGGAGAGAAGTTTAATTAAAAACTAGAAGTAAACAAAAAAAAAGGCAGGAAATAATTATCTGGTCATCTACTGAAATCGAGTCAGTGCAGTATTAAATGCTTTAAATTACTTTAAGAACAGTTTCATTAAAGAATGATCAAAAAAACTTAATTAGAATCTGCTAAATAAACAAAGACTTGAATTTCCGGCCTAGAGACGGGCTCTATTCACCTATTGGGTGTAAGTCAATCATTTCCAAATCATACTATAATCAAATATTGCATGTACTTAGTCCTAAATATCCTAATCTTACCGTTGCATGTAATGAACCATAAGTCTACAAAGTGCTTAATTGTAGTGTAAATACAAATATATTCAGATATAGTCACATATTCAGAAATCAGTTTGTTTGTATAAAGATTATATAAAAGCTTTTATTTTAAGTATCACAACACATCGTCTACATCCGTTGATTCTATTCTTTTTTTTTTAAATAAACTGGCCTCACGATAAACGTAATATACTTTTATAGCCCTTAAATTAGGGTCACTGTTACAATACAATGAAACTTCACGGCACGCTTTTATGTGTGGTACAAAGTACCCTAACTTGCTAACTCTTGTTTGTTAGAGTTTGCGGTTGTTCGCAAATGGCGTATCAAAAAGCGTTCGTAGTGAGCACCTAGGAGGTAAAAGGAACCTGTGTTCGAAATTTGATGCGGATACGTGCGATTGTTTAAGAGATCTCGTGATCGATCAGTGGTATTTTCACTTATGCATGAGCTTTGTGGGACATATTCTCCGACAAAATGAATTACTATGAACTACGCATACCAAGAGTTTGCAATGACATGGTAATACGAGGAACGCGAAAACTCGTATAACTTGGCGCCACACTTTCATGGATGACCTCAGAACAGTGGACACCAGGTGGGAAGAGGCTTCAGATATCGCCAGTGACAGATCTTTGAGGAGACAGCCTGCAGCCCAATGTGCCGAACGGAACGCGAGTATCTAAGTCTAAGTAAGTAAGTCGCTTAAGCATAGTAGATAATATAATATTATATGAATAAAAGAGATGGGAAGACATCAATTAACTCTTTAAACGCGTGTGGTAGTTTAGCTTCTTAACATTAGAATTGTAATTCCATTTTCTCTACACTCATTGTAAAACAGCTCAGCACTTTAAGGGTTAAAGGACGGGCCAATTATTCACACAGATTCTACTCACGGCGACAGAGAGAGGATTGGAGACGGTCGACAGACAAATGGACAGGTGCAGTACCGTGATATAATACTAACACCTATGAAAATAACTTTTCAACTGTTTAACGATGCAGAGATGAGCAACTATAATGAAAAATATTTTAAAAAAACTTGCTAGATCAAATTCATGTTCAACTTTTGATTGAAATGTTTATATTTCTGTTTACCATCGTGTATGTGCGTGTGTGTGTGCGTATCTTGCGAGTGTTTAGTGTGGATCCCTCCTAAAAAGTAAACATTCACCCGTTCTTCAGTCTTACAGGAAACTTTATCAAATTGTCTAGACATGTTTCGCTAGCAGAAGATCACAAAGTGTGTGTGTGTGTGTGCCTGTGTTTGTTTGTCTCCTGTTTCTACTCTCAAACAAAGATAATTTGACACATGGGAAATCAACCACACACGCGCGCACACAGATCCACATTGCCACACTGGGCATCCAGAAGAGAAATTCGATTCCCCACAGTTGGCAATAATTTATTCACCGCTTCACGGTACACACAAGAGGGGAGATAAATCTAAATCTAAGTGTGGCAGACGATTGAAGTACAAACGAGTACAAAAATAAAATAAAAGTCAAGATCCCAAACAAAAAGACATAACATTTTTCACAAACAAATAATAATAATAATAATAGGGAATATAAAGTGTTATCGAAAGTAGGCCTGCTCGCTAAGCAAAACAATGTTATATTTGTCATGCTTCAAAATATTTCCATAACCATAAAGAGAAAGACACTAACATATTATTATAATAGACAGTTCATCAATTTCATAATGGCGGCGCGGTGGTGGCTGAGCGCTTAGCTTCCAAACCGGAGGGGCCCGGGTTCGAATCCCGGTGAAGACTTGGATTTTTAATTTCGGGATCTATGGGCTCCCCTCAGCTCCAATGGGAGTACCTGACATTATTTGTGGAAAAGTAAAAGCGATTGGTCATTGTTTGTACAGGCCATTTGACACCTTCGTTAACCGTGGGCCACAGAACCAGATGACCTTTACATCATCCGCCCCATAGACCGCAAGATCTGAGAGAGATTTTTACTTTTTTTTCTAGCTTTATAATTGATAAATAAATAAGTAGTTAGGTAGGTTGGGAGAGAAAGAGAGATAGAGAGTAGTTTTATATATAGTTATTCTAAACTCTAATATTACCCTAAATATCATTACCCTTACCCTAAAATAACATAATTTTTTTATACAGACTACAAGAGGCATGTGTTTCCTTTTAAAAAAGAACATAAAATTGTAGATGCACAGTGGCGTAGTGTTTATATAGGAAATGCTAATTGTATATAAGAGTGCGTTGAACTGGGTGGATCTACTGGTGACAAACTATAAGATTATTATATCCTTTTTATACCAGTATACATTATTTATTAATCCATTCCATGTAACATACTCTACATCCAATCATCAATTTTACTTACCAGGTAGCGTGTTAAGGAAAATATTCACTGGCGCTCTGCATCGATTTAGGGCGCCACACGCAGATTGCACCACAACCACGGTACTCTGGTCTATACTTTCATTGGACAGGACGCCCTCGTAGTCCAAACTGGCACTGAACTCCACGGGCGGGGCCGCCACCGCCTCCAGAATTTCGTTAGACTTCTGGGAGAGCACCAGTGAGGAAATCAGATTCCCCCAAATGTGTGTCGTCTGGAAGCACGCGAGGAATATCCCGTGAAAACGAAACATCTCGCGATCCAGGTGACCTCTGGTGACCTTAGACGAGTCGAAGGCTAGCTTCAAAATGTAAGAGCTCTCAGCGTTCCAGAGAATACCTTGCCCGAACCCGACCAGCAGAGAGGTGGGAATGAGCGTGTAAAAAGTAGGATGGAAATTGGCGCCAAACCAGATTAAGAAACAAAGAATTCCAATGCAAAGCCCCCATTTAGCAGTGAAGATGTTGACGATGATGGGAGCGAGGAAGCATGCGAGACTCATAGATAAATGAACAACCATCATAGTCAAAATCCCGAGATTATTTTCAGTATTGATTGAAGATTGAAGGTTCTGGATAGCGCGAAAGGAGGAGAAGATTAGAATGAAACTAATGCACAAAATGATTAGATTTTTGTTGAAGGAAACGGCGGGAATTGCATTCTGGGAATGTTCACTTCCGGCAGACTTCCCTTGCGATGTCTGGGCCAGAGGCTTCGTCTGCTCCAAGGAGTCTTCACGACTTTTGCTGCGCTTCATTTTACGCGCTGCAGAAGTGGCGGAATGGTTGGCGGACAGCTCGCGGTGGGCGGAGCATTTGTGATTGTCATTTATATTAATTTGGGTGCAGGTGTCATCGTCACTGCTGGAGTACTGCAAGGTCAGGTGGCCGTGATTGTTGAGTGAGTTGAGCGAGACGCCTCGCCCGGAAGTGGAATGAAGAGAGCGGTGGAGGTCTTCTGCCACGTAGAGATCGTCTTCGTGGTCCACCTTTGCAGGGGCCACCTGGTCATCATCCGACAGCACGACCCCGACTTTCGGGGATGACCCTTGCTCGTCGAGTCGCAGCGGCGTCGCCGTGGCTACCAAGTTGTTCCGCCTTGTTTTGTTGCGTAGTACACCCTCTATGAAGTCTTCGCCATTGCTGGCTTCCGATGTGGACTCTGGGTTCTCTCTGCGGGTGGCATAGCGATAGCTCTCACTCCTCTGGCGGTTGTACTTGGTTGCGAACGTGTAGCTGGGACGCCGGGGCCTGTAAAGGCCGAACCCCATGCCCAAACCGTTAAGGTCAAAAGGGCTTAAGGTGTTACTCGTGGAGTTACTTCCGGACATTGTTAGTTGTCACACAGACTGATATTTTATGAATAATTCAGCAAAACCTGAGATAATAATAGTTTGTTGTTTGTTTGTTTGTTTTTTACAGCTGTTTCCTATTGATTGATGCCTTCATTATCTATCTCTTTTTTTTTTAATGAAAATTTATGCAAATTTTGGCAACTATAATTTCAGAAATAGATTTGAATCGAAAAAAAAATTATTTTTTATGTATGAACATTAGGGTTTAAATACATCATTTAGAGGACTTTGAAACAAATAGATTTATTATAATGTGATAAATAAGAACATTAGAAAATTGCTTAATCTTCATTTATTGAATATGTCCTATACCGAGTCTAGCTACTGTAGAGAATCAATATAAAGTATAATTCTATTGGACTTTTTTTTTATGATAGATCTAAATTAAACATTTTTAGAGACACTGAATTACACCTGTTGCCAACTAAATCAAAAAGAATTGAAAAACAAATTAACAAAATCTTAAAGAGTGACTGTTGATCTTAGTATTAAATTTAAATCTCATTATTGCCACCAATTAGTTGTCCATTAGGTTTACATAAGTTTTAAGGGTAACTGTAAAAGAAAGAATTATCAAGAAAAGGAATTAAAGTGTGCTGTAAAAGGAATAGCTTTAAAAAATGATTCTGCAGTTCTCAAATGTGCACAAACTTTATCATATACCTTGTAAAAAGCCTAGCTTAGCAGCACTTCCTTTATCGTGAAAACAGGGTACACCAAAAAAAGCCCTCTGTGTTAGGCGCTGTATATTTTCTTTTTGTTACTATTAAAGTATATCTCTTTCCATCTAAATATCAGTCTGTTACCTATCTATCTACTTATCGAGCTAGCTAGCTATCTAGATCTACCTATCTTTGTCTATCCCTGTATTTACCAGTATACAAATCTGTTTATCCAACTGTCTATGGAGGCTACATATATGTTTTTATTAACTATAGTTACTGGTCACTGACTGACGGAATAATTATGAAATTCATTCTTAATTTTCAATAAAATTTCAATTTTCAATGAAAAAAATCTCGTAAACGATTGCTTAAATCTTAACACAAATGACCTCAAACTGGGTTTACCATGGTTATAAATATAACTTACACACACAATGAAAGTTGGAATATATAGAATCACTTCCTGCTTTTTTTTTCCTGATAGAATTTCAAATTGCGCAATAATTAAACGAAACTAAATATGGAATATCAGATCGTTGTTTTTGTTTCTCGACGCGAACACACAGACACACAATAGCTCTCGTTAATTAGAATATGATCCATGAACAATGTTCAGCTATTTTTGTGCCATATTTTCAATGTTTCGTTTCTTTTCTCTTTAAACATTCAACTTTTGTTTCTGCTGGTCTTAAAAAGCACGTGTATCACAAAAGCAGCCATATTTGACTACTTTTTTTTTTTAAAGAAACAAAAAAAAAAGGACTTTGAAATAACTCGATTAAAATACACTCACTATCGGATCTGACTTCCTAAACTTTGATCTTTGAATATAGATGTAGTGCAAGCTAGACTCACACATACAGCTATTCTAGATTATCAAAATAAGCCACGACGGGGGGAAAACAGCATCGGAGTTTTTCTCGTATCGATTTTTCTTCTGGCAAGTCATTTCTGGAGAGCTCTGCTGGTTCCGTGGTGCTTCTCTTTTAATTGGTTTGGGAACGGTAGGGCGGATATGCAGCCCCCGTCCCCCCAATACCAGCACCTGGAAACAAAAAATGATGAGAGGAAACATTAGAGAAGTATTCAAGTTTTATTTATCAGTGAAAATAACTTCTTTGAGTCACACGAAGATCCCATTCAAAATACACACCAAAGAGTAATCGTGCGTGTATCGCTATCGAGGAAGAAGACATATGTGTAATCGATACCTTTAATACTCAGCACGGAACTGTAAGGGGACTTAATTCTGGTCACTTCACGTGAAGTCGTCGGCAATGATCGCCCCATAAGTGCGTAATAATAGAAATGAGGGCTTCCTTTTATATTTACAGCCTACAGGGTACAACAAATGTGTACTCTCTCTCTGGCTGACCTAACTCGGAGAAGTAATGACCTATTCCCCCCCCCCCCCCCAAAAAAAAAAACGTGGAATATCTTAAAAACTGGTTTGGAAAACAAAATAGTGAATTCATTTATTTTATTTTGTACAAAGCTTATATCAACCCACTCTGTCTGTGTGGGAAAAGTTTGTAGACACCCCATCTCGGATTTAGCTGAAATTTGCAAAATTCTTTCTTTTACCTGACAACACAAGAATCAATTTAACAAATTAAACAATTTGTTAATTAACTATTGGTAACTAACTATTTTGATTTGGTAACTTGAACAAGGGAAAGAAATCGTACTTGACTGGTGTTGTGGAATACGTTGAATTAGTCCCTTTGAGGACTCTTGAGGCCTTAGTGAACTTTTTTAACGCATTTAAAAAACGATCACGTAAACATTAACAAGATACCTCTTTCTTCCCTCCCCCTTTCACAACTGGTCCAGACACGTGACAGGATTATAGCGCATTGTGAAAGCTAAAAGTAAACAAAAAACATTTGGTACAAATATTTCTAATCACAGATTAGGTCAATCATACATATAATTACATGACTGGTCTAAACTAATTGATTCCGTTGACACCTAATAAAAGCTTTGTTCTTGTTTTTTTTTTTTAATGTTTTTCTTGTGTATTTTTTTTTTTTTACAAATGTATGTCCATTTTACCGAACATATAAGTATTGAGCACCCTAACGCTAACTAGTTAATTTCAACATGGATGAATGATTAGTCTGGACAGATTCTACATATGTTATTATTAACTCAGGTCTTAATTTTAGCCCACGTATGCAATAACATATGTGCTTAACTCTAGGCCAAGGACAACATGCCAAAAATATTGACTTCTTTTTAGACTATGCTTGAAATGAATATTGAACTTAAGTCCTTGCGAGCAATTTTACATTGGCTTGACCTTTACGTACGTAAAGAACTCAATGTCGCCTATCTCTCTCTCTCTCTCTCTCTCTTTCTCTGTATATATATATCCTATATTTAAGTATTTCTCTCTTTTTTCTCTCTCTCACTCTTTCTCTCTCTCTCTCTTTTTCTCAATCAATCAAACCCCATAGCACACACACACACACACACAATCTGTCTGGTTGGGAACATTGAAATCTATCTACATACAATCTGATTTGTCACGTGTCTATGTTTACGTGCCATACCCTCCTCCCTCTCCCCCCTGTCACCTCCTATGGATTGAGCACGGAGACTGCAGCTATGTGGACCAACTATCGAAACGAGCCGAAACAGAAGATACAAGCTTCGCACAGACGACACTACATAACCACTCACAAAGTGGCTTTAAAAAAAAAGTTCTAGAACGTTCTTGTTCTCTGCGAAGTGGCAAGTGCAGACACGTAGAAATACTTTCCTATACTATGTACACGCTGATGGCTATTCAGGTGTTTCAACTGTCCTGGTGGCTGAGGCGTGACGCTTAACGCTACAGATCAGAGAGTCTCGAGCTCACTTCCCGGTTGGAAGGCGAAGCTTAAACCGTTCGGGATTTTCGGAAATACCTAACAACACCCGACTGAAATAAAGATCACGAATGGTTCTAGTTGTGATAGTCAGGGCAAGACTTAGGTCTGCAATTAGGGCCCCTCACTTTCTAAGGCTCCGCGCTAATTCTAGATGTAAATTATTATAGTTAACCATTATAACTACTCAAAACAGCAAATATTCTGTCCAGGACTTTTGCAAGAGAGGATTTAAGCCTCTCAAGCCCTCACTCAAATGGAGTTGGATGATGATGATGATGACCATTATAACTTATATATAATAAAAGCTCTTATGCGGCCTCCTGATTTTTCAGGGCCTCATTTGTGAATTGCAAAATATATTTTTTAAAAGTCTTGAAAATCTGACATTATTAAAATCTCATGAAATGTAAAAAACAAAATTCCAGAAAAAAAGTCACAATTATCATTTTGGAATTCCAATCCTACGAGCAATTTAAAAAAAAAACGGTATTTAATAAAAAAAAATTATTGCAAAGACGAATGTATTTTCTAATGCGAAATCTTAATTTTGACGTTATTCTTATCCCTACCTGCGCAATCTGTTTCGCATAGGGCCCCACAATTGTTAGGGCCGGCCCTGGTGCTTGCCTACCATTCTCGATAACATTTTACCTCTAAGACTAGTAACTTTATAAGTGTACTTAACCGGTATCTACTAAGCTGGTATAATTACCGAAAAAAGCCGTCACTCTAAAGATATAGAAATGTGGATCACACTTTAGTGTACCAGTAACCATACTGGTTGATCGATCTATCTGCCCATCCTGTCTGTCCTTCTTGTCTGTCTGTCTGTCTCTCCTCTTCCTATCTATTCATCTATCCAAGTATTTCTAAAACACCAACAGACTTATATATATTTTAAAATGTGTCTGCTCGGTCTCATTTCTGCATGCAGACATGAAACTATGTGCGTGTTGTGTGTGTCTATTTGTGTGTGTTTCAGAAGCAATTTTGTTTAGTTTTTTTTCTTTTTATATCATAAGGTCACTGTAACCTTCGTGTAATAATATTTTCACCCGCAGGAAATTTCATAAACTTCTCCCAGACTACACGATCGTGTCTGATGAGCTAGGAGCGTTTTTCTTTTGGGGTGAGAAGGTCTAATGAGTTGAGAGGGTCTTTTGGGGTGAGACAGTCTAGGAAAGTAGGAGTCTGAGTTTTATTATAGTAAGAGTGTTTTTTGTCTAGAGTCATGGAGTGAGAGAGACTTGGTGAGAGAGGTTTAGTGAGAGAGACAGTGAGATAATTACGTCCTGTATACGGGGTGAGATATTTATAGTTAAGCTCTTTAATATAATAATTATATAATAATAACAATAATAATTATTTTATTTATAAAGAGCTGTTAACAAACAAAATGTAAGCTCAATGCGCGGTGATAACATTACAAACACAAACACGACAGCTAAACTGACAAACTAATCTACAAAAGTTTTAAACAGATAGGTCTTAATGTTCTTCTTGAACGTAGTGTAGCATGTTGTCTGTCTGAGATCAATGGGGAGTGAGTTCCAAACTTTTGGTCCGTGCACTGAAAAAGCCCGCACACCGTAGCTTTTGAGGGAGAAACGTGGCACTTCTAGAAGCGTCCATTGAGCGCAGGGCTCTATGAGGGACGTGTGGAGTGATCAGTTCGCTAAGGTACAAGGGCATCTCATTGTTGTATATAGTTCCCCTTTCAGACCTTGTGGACTATAGGGCAGATGATGTAAAGGTCATCTGATTCTGTGGCCTACGGTTAATGAGGGTGTCATGTGGCCAGCACAACGACCAACCGCCTTTACTTTTCCCCAACTAATGTCAGGTACCCATTAGAGCTGGGTGGACTCAGAGGCGCCCAAGGATGCCGAAATAAAAATCCCAGTCTTCACCGGGATTCGAACCCGGGACCCCCGGTTCAGAAGCCAAGCGCTTTACCGCTCAGCCACTGCGCCTCTTATTGTTGTATATACACTGATGAAAAAGTGTGGCCCCCTTGTAATCGATTATCGCTTTCACGGGACCCCAATGGAGCGTAATAGCAGAATCTCGTTTTTCTAAGGACTATTCGTTCGGCGTTATTCTGAATGCGTTGCAGCTTGGCTATTTTGTCATCGGGTATGCCTGCTAGAACGGCGTTATCAAGGCGGGAGAGTATGAATGCCACAGCTACCTTTTTTGTTGACTCCGTTGTTAAATATGGTCGGATCTGGCCTAATCTGCGCAGCTGGGTCGAAAGATAATGTTGAGTCAAAGAAAACTCCAAGATTCCGCATTACATCGGCATAAGTATGGATGATAATATACTGGAGAGAAAGCCTTTTGTGATGATAATATCTTTTAGTAAGAGGTGTTTACGGAATGATAGTATAACGGATTGAGAAGGATGATATCTATTGGAGTAAGAGTCTTATGGGATGCCAGCCAATTGAAGTGAGAGTCTCAAGGGAGAATAGTCCTTGCTGTAAGAAATTCTCATAAGAATATTAGACTTAAAGCCTCAAACGAAATAATAATACTTGAGATTTGAAAGGTGACAAATAGTGGCCAAAGAGATAACCTTGAACCGAATTCAATTACTTCACATAAACAAATTAAGAAATATGCACAATGTCATATACCGTTTTTGAAAGCAATGAAAAGATCCCCCCAACCCCCCCCCCCCCCCCGAAAAAAAAACCTGATAGATAAATAATAGTGACCCACAAAACTTGGGTCAACATGATGATGCATACAGCTCAGGTCAATATGTTGACCCACAAAACACAGGTCAACAGATCTGGTTGTTAATTATAAGCAAAACAATGTCACTTGCAATATCGAAAGACACGGCTGCGCTTGAACGGTGCTTTCGCTTCACTTAATATAAACTATTGTTTGTTATTCAGTCTAAGGTTCTTCATGCACAAATATTTATTTATTGTATAAAAATTATATGATCCCAGTAAAGGTTATCTTAGACATGCGCGATGTAAACTATTCTGATCAAGATAACCGGAAAGTCAATGACTTGATTATAACCACTCCACACACCCCCCCCCTTATTTTTACAAATATTCTTCTTCTTCCTTCCCCCATCCCCGGGGGGGGGGGGTGTAGAGGATTTCCCGTGGTGCCTCTGTGTTTATCACAAAACGGATACGTCTGGCATAAAAGTCAAAGAAGGCCTGGTTAGTATATACTATAAAACTATTTCTTTCAAAGCCATGCCAACTCTCAGAGGAGCTGCGATCAATACACAAAGAAAGGACAAGTGTATCAGTATCCGAATGAGGTCACTTCTGCTGGAAATTGGCGGGGAAAATGACAAGGAAGAAATACCCAGAATTCCCTTATCCTCCTGTGTTCCGCAGTCATCGTAAGTCTGCACAACCATATATTATAACAATACTTTTGTGTGCTTTTTTTTCCCCCGTAAATTAGACCAACCGAAAATTTAGGCCAAAATGTTGGAAATAGGTATATACGAATGTACTAGAAAAAAATAATTTAAGATCGTAAGACGTTTGTATTTGTGTTATAAGTATCCGACGTTCGTTCTGGGTTGACGATCATTACGTCCTGCTTTAAAGGGAAACTCCGATGGTTTTGACAATTTTTGATATAATATGTGTTTTGATTCACAGATAATGAATATATTATTCTTTTCTTTTAATATTTGAAATAATAACTTCACACTATAACGTCACACTAACCTATTAATTTAATCTATTGACTCATTTTATAGCGTGAGACCATAGATACAAATTCTCATTAAAAAAATAAATCGTCGTCTATACGGTTAGATCTAGGATCTTGTAAGCAAAGAACAAAATGCGTATTAAAAGGAGATTTACATGCTTGACTAACCACGGCAGTGTATATTTTCTCGCCTGACCACTTAACACACAACAAACATTATCGCTTGGTTGTCTTGTCATGACCGACTACACGTAGTCTAGACTAGCCTTACACTGACCAGTTTGTTCGAATCAGTCAGACACACGATATATTTACTTCTTGGGATAGGGAGAGGTTTAGATGAAATTTTTTTTTCTCGAGTTGGTTATCCTAATGCTTTTACATCTCTCTCTATATATATAAAACTATAGCACAGCTCTGGACTATCCCGTCACTAAGCTTAAGAGCCTGACAGCTACTGTAAGAAAGAAGCGATACGATTGGTTAAATCTAGTTTCCCTTTTTTTTTTTTTTATTATTATTGCTTTTATATAGCGCTACTTTCATGCTTATAGCATGCTCAGAGCGCTTTGGTCCAATTTCATTTGTGAGACCAGTGGGGGGAGGGGGTATCTAGGAGTTGGTTTTCCGTGCTGCCTTTAGGCGCTCAGTAAACACAACTCTGCCCGAGTCGGGTGTCGAACCTCGAGCCCCCTTCTAGGTAGCCAAGCCAAGTTCAAGCGCCTCTTAGCCTCTCGACCACGCTTCCCACAGCTTTCCTTTCAGTATTGTTGATGGAAGTGACGTATGTCTAAGATAAAAACAGAATTTCAAAGAACCCCGTTTTTTAGGAGGCGTGGCAAATTTACTGTCCAATTTATTAAATATAAAATTTTCTAAGCATTTAAATAAAACATGATATAATGTTTACTATTACATCTTTTTACGCAGAATTTAAATATGTCAATAACTAAAATGTGAAAAACTATGAGAGTTTCCCTTTAAGCCTGCTGCAGAATGGGAGTGGAGACGTCAGCCCAAAGCGCAGATAATTAGATCAAACATCCTTGTGTTTTTGATTTATATTCACCTTTATCTTTATCTTCAGTCTTTCGAACCGTGGGGGTACCACACAAGATCTGTTGACCGTCTTTTTCCATTCCTCTTTTGTCCTAGATGGAATTTCTTTCAATGACAAGCCTCTTTTATGTTGTCTTCCCATCGCTTTCTCAGACGGCCTCTTCTTCTTTTTCCTGGTAATGTTTCTTGAAGGAAGGTCTTTGCCAGCCCTGAGGACCTTGTGATGTGGACATAGAGTTTGAGTGTACGTTTGTTCCATTTTGGTTTTAATCTAACATTCATTACTTAAGAACAAAATATCGCTCTATGACAAGGGTTCTTGACCTGTTTTTAATCTAACATTCATTACTTAAGAACAAAATATCGCTCTATGACAAGGGTCCACAACCTGCGTGTCGCGATCGCCTTGGGGGGTCGATTGACTATTTCCTATGGGTCGTCATAGACAATCGAAAAAATGGGATTGTTTTTATCTGTTCTTCTAATGCTGTGTGTATGTGCGGTGGGGGGGGGGGGGATCGCGACAGAGTGGGGGATTGTAAAAAAAGGGTCGCCGAGCTTAAAAGCTTGGGAACCGCTGCTCTATAAGATAAAGAAGGTATTGCCTTTTTTTAAATATGTTTTATGTTTTTTTCTTGTTTTAGTATTACATATAACTTTACTTAATGGGCCTCATTCACCAATTGTAAATAAACAAATTTAACCATGTCATAAGATTGATAAAATAATGAAAATTACGTATCAACGTATCACGTGACAACCCTACATATTGCGTAATTTGTATAGAACATATAGAGAAAATGTTATTTGTTTACGTTTGGGGAATGCGGTCCATTGACGCGAGACAAATAATGTAACACAAAGCGAGATATTTCCATGTCCCGGAAAACAAAGAGAAAAGACTCGAAAACGCATGGCACGAGGAAACTATAGAGAAAGGTAAAGTGAAGGAGGAAAAGAGGGTCAATTCTTTCTCTTTATGTTTAAATGTAAAATAAAATAAGAAAGTCTACTAATGGAACAAGAGTAGAAACTGACTTTCCTTATAAATAGTTTACTTATTTATTTTAAGCTTTTTTTTTTCAATACCTCTATTCAAGTCACACCTTCATGGGAGATGGGCGGACGCTGATCTCAAAAACGGCTCTAACGATTTTCCTCGAAATTCAACAGTTGATGTATATCGCTGAGACTTGCTTGTTGCTCGTTGGTCACATGGGGCAAACTCTAGTTTCACCGTTATAATTGTTATAATTTGGATGGCTGCCTGGTCGTGCGGTTTGCGCGCTGGACTGCCGTTTGGATTTATCGATGGTCCTGGGTTCAAAGCCTGTCCGCTCTCACCCCCCCCCCCACCGTCGTCTTGCAGGAGGTTTGGACTAGAAAGTAAACTATCTTCAACTCTCAAGGAACATTCGAAACATGTAAACATTTTACAAACATTTTCAAAGTAAAAATAAATAAATGTAAATTTGGCTAGAGACGGAATCTTTCTAGATCCTACATCGGTTTTGAAAGGACTATCGTGTTCTTGCAAGGACTATCGCGTTCTTGAAATGACTATCGCGTTCTTGAAATGACTATC
>JADKLZ010019686.1:21533314-21548145 GCA_021533235.1 Biomphalaria straminea
GATAGATAGATAGATAGATAGATAGATAGATAGATAGATAGATAGATGGATGGATTGGATAGTGGATGGATAGATAGATGACGGTGCAAATGTAATCACGGACATAGTAACTTCAAAGAACTAGCAGACAACAGAAATTGTTTCATGTGGATTCCAGATTTATTAAGTTCTACTTATTGAATTTTTTAATCCGCCAAGTTGATTTATTTTTTGATGTTTTGTTCGGTATTGAATATCAGAATACTATTTACCCCACAGACCTATAGGCCTATATATATATTAAATATAGGTCTGTGGTTAACCTTTTCACTTACGTATCAGCAGATCTCTGCACGTGCAATTACGTACATGTTCTGATTACAAATCTCATTAGTCAGTTCAGGATTCTCATTACAATAAAACGATGTGCTTACACTAATTGCTTGCTAACCGGAGGAGTATGCCACCAGCAGAATTTCTAAAAAGCACTCATCAATAACGGGTTCATCTAAATAGGACTCAACATTACTGTCACCACGGGTTTTATATGTTGTTTGAATGTTACTGTAGCACTGCGTTCACTGTAGGCGTGGAGGTGACATGCGGGTTCATTCATTAACTTGTTAATAGTAGACTCGTCAGGATCAATACTCTATATAATCTATACGTACTAACTTCACTTGTAAAATGAGGAAATAACTCGTCTTATAGCAGACACAAATAATACTTTAATAAGTACAAATATATACACCACTTGTAGAAAATGATACACAACTTCAGAATGATTAAGATATATCCTTGATAGAATGATTTACAAATAACTCATAGTAAATAACTTCAGTCCATTACCAAATCTTAAACAACTTTATCAAATCAACTTCTTGTAACAACTACATACTAGTGACTGCTTCAAAGTTTCTCTATCAACTGACTGTTCACATATCCTTAAAAGTGTTCACATTCTCACAACATGGTAGTGAATTGAGTTCATAATATATTAACTGGGGTGTCCACCCAATGGCACCAACTTTGAGGTGGTGACAATTACAATCAAACGTTGTTTTTTTTTAATCAAATTAACTTATTAGACACAATTGCGTTAGACAGAGAGCCGAATGCCCTGTGCGTCGAGTAGCAAGTAATGGAATATTTGTTTCCCCAAATACGCAAAGTGTGTAAAGAATTTTGGTTTGACCAACGAGATGCTTGTATTGACAGGCCAATGACCTCTCTCTCTTTTCGTGACGTCGTTGCTCATGACATCATCGAAGTTAATTATTTCCTTAGCGATTCCAAGTCAAATAACCGCTGTTGTCCTATTGAAGCTCTTCAATCGTTTAAAATGAAATTAAATGTATATGTGATGTAGAGTTTTGATTCCCATATTGGTGCATTGGTGCACACACACACACCACGCTCTGTCTCCGTGGCTGCCGCCCCCTCTCGGTACGCCACTTATCGAATTCAGTCTCTTCTTTTCTAGAGTCGAATACCCATGTATGAATAACTTGGGTTTTTTAAATGAAACCTTTCTAGTGATATGTATATCCTGGCGACTAAACTACATTAAAACTACACGTGTTCCTTGGGTTATTCTACCCAGCCTGGGGATGAAGTCCTGTTAAAAAGAACAGTTGATAGATCAGTCAATAGCGTGACCTGTCTAGTCGGTCTGACATTGACCTGATAGGCTCAGGATGTTCTTTGTCAGCGTGTTATCAACTAGTATGTCATGTATTTGTTAAAGATGTCCCTGTTAGACTTTGCTAATGATATATTTCTGTAATGTAAAACTATTGTTTCATCAAGACCTATCTGTTTAGAACTTTTTTAGATTAGTTTGTCATGTCTCATGTTTGTGTTTGTAATGTTCTTACAGCGCCTTGAGCCTACATTTTGTTTGTTAACAGTGCTTTATAAATAAAATTATTATTATTATCTATATATATAATCCTCAAAGTAAAAGGTCAAACGAGCAACAAGCAACATGCAACAAGTAAATAGGGAAGATCCCATGGCGCACGCACGCGGTGTGCATGGACCCAATCCGCAGTATTTTCATTCACAAAATAGCATAGGCATAAATAAATATAGACTGGAAAAAGGAAGTAACTTCATGTAACTTGAAAACATGAATATATGAAAAAAAAATAAAATTGCATGATCCTCAGTCTTAGAGATTAAACACAATTTATAGACAAAATAAAGTACACACAATTGTAATGCAAATATTTTTGGATTTTGTGTCGTAAGACTCTTGAAACTAGAACGACAATACACAGATAGATACTACTCTCAGGTTTGACTTTAGCGCGGGAAATATTTTATATCATGTTATAAAATGGTTCAATTTAATAATTTATACACCTAAAAATTAGCACGGGTCCAAAGAAAGTTCGGGACCCACTGTGGTCGCATATGTTGTAGTATTTTTTATTCATGAATTCACTTATAACAAGTAAATGGGAAGATCCCATGGCTCGGTTATAGAACTTCTCTTCGCAGAGATAGTTTTATGCTTAAGCACATGAACATACTAATTATAGTCCATTTAAGCAAATTAACATTCAATTTGTTTTTCTAACGCATTGATACATGAGTGCAGCTATATTCTTAAAATCGCGTAAATTAAGGTCAATTAGCCATTTTGTTAGCTCCATTCATAGTATTTTTCATTCATGAATTCACGCATTCGATCAAGCAATCGGGAAGATCCCATGGCGCAGCATGGTGTGAATGGGAAATAATATATCCAAATCCGCACTATTTTCATTCACAAAATAGCATAGCATATTGAACATACTAATTATAGTCCATTCATTTCATATTTTAATCAAATTAGCATTCAAATATGTTTTTCTAGAGCATTGTTACATAAGTGCAACTCTATTCTTAATATCGCGTAAATTAAGGTCAATTAGCCATATTTAGCTCCATTCATAGAATTTTTTATTTATGAATTCACGCATTCGCTTTAATTATAACAAGTGAATGGGAAGTTCCCATGGTGCAGCATGGTGTGAATAGAAAATAATATATCCAAATCCGCACTATTTTCATTCACAAAATAGCATAGCATTTTTTTTTACTTTACTTTTACTTTAAAAAGATTTTAATAATGTCCGGAAATTTCCAGGACTTTTTCGACCGGCGGCATAGCTTTAATAACATTTCTGGAGATTTCAAGGGGGCTCCTGGTAAATCAAGAGGCCGCGGGAAATCTGTTATGTTTTATAAAATCTTATCTTATCTTATATAATACAGACGTTACTTCAAAAAAGAAGATGATTACGTCCTACGCGTCATGCATTCAGTCATGCATATTTACCAGTGACTTAAATTCTGCCAAGTCACTGGTTTTCCTGGCTTGCTCAGGCAAACCATTCTGCTCAGGCAAACCAAATGGTTCAATTTAATAATTTATACACCTAAAAATTAGCACGGGTCCAAAGAAAGTTCGGGACCCACCGTGGTCGCATATGTTGTAGTATTTTTTATACATGAATTCACTTATAACAAGTAAATGGGAAGATCCCATGGCGCAGCATGGTGTGAATGGAAATGGTGTATCCAAATCCGAACTATTTTCATTCACAAAATAGCATAGACATAAATAAATATAGACTGGAAAAAGGATTTAACTTCATGTAACTTGATTTAATAATTTATACACCTAAAAAATTAGCACTGGTCCAAGGAAAGTGCGGGACCCACTGCGGTCGCATATTTTGTAGTGCCTAAGGCCTGCCCTGAAAAAAAGCGGCGTATGCTATGCCGCCGGTCGACTAGTTATTTTTATTAATTAAAAGTTTCTGTTCTATGTGTAATAGTGTTATTTGTCGTTTCCCGTTAAAGCGCGTGGCTTTAAGAAAATTCTAGCGAATAGTGCTGGCGTCGTCTTTTATATGCATGCCAAAGGAACATAACATAGCGCATGGAATATTGAGTATATCACAGAATCGAGAACAGAAAGATTTAAGCCAAACGTATAAAAGAGAAACTGTCCACTATCTTGAAGTCGGCTAAACTTGAGACTGACAGATGATGAAGTTCTCTGAATTAACAAAAATATTCAACAAAGACATCATGTCCTTAGTACGAGCTGGGGGATGAATCGCGGTGGATGAGTGGTAATGTGCTTGGTTTCTGAGCCGGGGGTCCCGGGTTCGAATCCTGGTGAAGACCGTGATTTTTATTTCGGGATCCTTGGGTGCCTCTGAGTCCATCCAGCTCTAATGGGTACCTGACATTTGTTGTGGAAAAGTAAAGGCGGTTGGTCGTTGTGCTGGCCACATGACACCCTCGTTAACCGTAGGCCACAGAATCAGATGACCTTTACATCATCTGCCCTATAGACCACAAGGTCTGAAAGAGGGGTACTTTACTAGAACTGTGGGTGGGGAGGTACTGTGCTTTCTGACACGTTACTTTGTTCAGTGGGCATGTCCGGGGATGTGGTCTTACTGTCGATTACTGCATTAGTCGGATGAAATGCATTTAGAGAGAATTCAAAAGTGTGATCAATATGTTTTGATATTTTCAGTCCAGAGACTAGACCTGAAATCAAAATCCATAAACCAAAGTCCACCGTGTTGGCGGAAATACTTGCTTAGGTAAAAAATAAATAACATAAATCCCCTTTACAAATGAAAGTCTTTAATACGCCGAGTGATAATCACATTAAACACGCTCTATTACGTCACAATCTTGCCCACGAAATAGCATTCATTCTGAAATATAGATTTTTATAAATTTATCTGAAGAATTCAAAAGAAGCAATTTAATGTATTAAAAGAAAAAAAAAGCATTTAGGCCTACATTTAGAATAACGCAAGAAAAGAGGAATTAGTACTAATAGCAGCGTACACGTGAAGTCAATACTTAATGGACCTCATTCACCAATCGTAAACAAACAACATTTAGCCAAGTGATTCTCTATCTCTTCAATACAAATTAAGATCTAATTTTAATACACAGTGGTTATTACGTGACAATTTTTCCCCGTTGTTTCATCATTATTATCACGTGACTAAATGCGGAAACTGGCCAACTCCTCTACCACTGTAGCGAAGACCACCTTTACCTGCAATACTTGTGGACGGGAGTGTCTCTCCAAAATAGGGCTCCACAGCCACACGAGGAAGTGTGCGAGATGAACCATAGTCGTTCTACGACTGAAGGAGGCCAATGGAAATGATGAAATGTTGTTTGTTTACGCAGTGGCGTAGCGTAGGGGGGGGGAGGGGGGGAGGTTTTTGAAATCCCCCCGGGCCCCCGCCTAGGGGGGGCCCCCAAATGGGTGTCTCAAAATACATAAATTAATATATTTGATTGACAAATAGTGTCAACGGGTGTATTTTTTTTCAACATTTATGGATTATACTTATATCAAATACTAAATCTAGATCTAGGTCTATCAGTACGTTGACTTTGTTGACATTTTAAAATATTTTTTTTTCCCACAGAGATCAAAGTTGTCAGTTTTACATATTGCCGATTAAAGAGATCAAACATGTTCTTGCAGCAAAAACAAAGAATATTACTCTCTTTGTTGCCACGAATAAAACTGTATGATATACAGCAGTAGAGGCCTTAGAGGTGGCAAGTGGAGCGCCTGTGGGGGCCCCGCGATCGGAGATTTTATTGTAACAAACTTGATCACTACACATTTTCCTAATAAAATCCGATTAGACGTCGATGTTTGAATACAAACATAACCTCTATGTATTGATTATTTTCGCCTAAGTGTTTTATATGCTTCTGTGCATAGACATCTTGAGGCCATGGGAGTATTTTTCTTCTAAACTTTTTAAACTTCAAAGAAAATCTTTTATGCAGAACAATAACAACGAAGTATATACAACAGTAGGCAAACAGTACCTAAGTAATATTCTGTTTTGTAATAAAAATAAGGCCCACAGTGTTAAAAGCGGACATACAGAATTGTTATTGTTGGAGGCCAATGACAGCCGTAAGACGGAATAGCCCGTTAGCGTGATGTGGTACGGTTTATATATAGTCCACCCTTACGGCTCCGGGCCCCTCACAAGAATAGGGTCCAGGGCCCGTCGCGCTGCTAAGTCCGCCCCTGTATACAGGGAATTCCAGGTATCTTGTTACATTTACTAATAATAGATTTAAATGGCGAGTATTTTAAGGCTACGCTAAATAACCTTGAAGCAGAATTTACAGCAACGAGTATAACAGATCCAATAGTTATTCTTAACAATGCTAGAATTGTCCATTATTCGGATTTGGCTTCTGTAATTCTGTAATTTCAGAATTAACTTCACACTCGAGTTTTTTACCCCTCTATTCATCTATCCGCAATCAAATGGAAAAAGGCTTTTCTAAATTAAAAAAATCGTTGTTATAGAGCAGTTGTCTTCAACCTTTTTTGGCCTACCGCCCCCTTTTCGTATTTTTTTCAATAAAAAATTCCGCCAGCGCCCCCCTCTAAGAGAAACACGTGAATCGTGAGAAGGCAAATATGAACACAATATCATCAATTTATTAATTTTTATGCAATCAATAACACGTATCCTGCACGGGAGACGACCGCATGCTAAAGGCGATCTTCTTCGGCAAGTTTAGAGTAGGAGGAGTTACAGAGGTGCCCACCTCGTTAGCGCTATAAAGATCCACTCAGGCGCCATCTCACCCTCACTGGCATAGAGGAAAGTACCTAACAGCCTTCCCTAGCAGCAGATGTCCTCTGAAAGAGGCAGCTGGAGAGTTGTCACAAAGAAACGTCATTATTGAAGACAGGTGCAAAAGATGGAAAGAAAACTTAAATTGACCGCTAGCAGATGAAATTCGAAATATTATGCAAGTCGCAACTAGGTTTGCGTAGTTATGTGAAACACTGCACTTAGCCTTAATCTTCGGAATCGAAGGCATTGCCAATATTATCATTATAACAAAATTATGTCAAATAATTTGCAGTGATTAGACACAAATATTAATGTCATTGTCATGACTTTCTTTCAAATCCTAAGAATAGTCTCCTTTAAATTGTTGAATATTAGGGCCTACTAT
The DNA here is from genome assembly GCA_021533235.1 of Biomphalaria straminea. Taxonomy (NCBI): domain Eukaryota; kingdom Metazoa; phylum Mollusca; class Gastropoda; family Planorbidae; genus Biomphalaria; species Biomphalaria straminea. Next base: position 21,540,332 of record JADKLZ010019686.1, read on the forward strand.
TTTTCGGTTTAATTGTAAATGTGTTTATATTTTTAATTAAACATTATTATTGCTGAGCTTACTACAAAGTGAAATTAAGCTAATGGGAACCCCGTGCCTTCTGCAGTCTGACAATATTAGAAATTTCAAGCTTTAAATTAGTCAAAGCAAGGCGAAGGTCTCATCTAGTGGCTATATCCAGCCTATTTCTTTGCTTATTCATTAAGATTGTTATGCACTGAATCTAGGTTAACCATGTATGTTGATGGAAAAGCTAAAACATAATTCCATTTTTGACCAAAGTTTTGGGATTTTACTGAAACATTCAAATGCAGCCACATCTCTGTTGTGCCTCCTATGTTAGCATTCTTTTTACTGAAGACATAATTTTGTAAACCTATTTTTGAGTTTGAGTTTGCACATGTGCAGTGTGCTCAATTTGCACATCGGTAACAGATGTTTAATAATTGTTATTTATATTTAATTTTTTTTAAATTTATTTATTTACATCCTAGAAGCGAATCGTAATTTCTTCATAGCGCATTGTTATGTGAATTGCAGATGTCGGTGTCTTTATGCAGTAATTCATTTTTTAACAAACAAGTTACGTGAGATTGTAAAACTCTTTAAATAGATTTATATAAGACTTATCTTCGAGTCTGAAGATCAGTGATGAATGCAGTATTTCCCATGGCTGCACAGCCCTAACTGTGACCTACATATTGTGCCACACTCAGGGCAAGCATAACCATTGTCCGCAGGTGGTCGAAAACCAGAAAAGTTCTCATAAACTACAACATGTTGCTCAATATTACTGGACATTTTTATGATGCCAATTACTTTTTAAGGTCTTAACATGACATTTTTGTTTTCGAAATACTGTTCAGTTTCGATTAAGACATCATCTTATGACCTGTACATTCTAAGCGGCTATCACCTAGTTCACCTAGGCATAAGAAAATGACAAAAAACAACAAACAGAGAATCTTTATGTACCAAACAACAACCAGTTTTGAGGCTTGGTTGAGATGCTTGACAAAATTGACCTAACCATATAAGAACTTCGACGAATTCAAACGCCGAGGCTCATGTCCAGTACCTCAGATATAGGATTCAAAACAAGATTATGGACCTGATGGTTTATTTTCTCATCATCCTTGATTGCACGATTGATGTTAGCCACAAAGATGCCGTTTACATAGCATTTTGTGGAGTTCTTAGATTCAGAAGTTAAGCTGGAGAAAATTTCCAGTTTATGTAGTTTAAAGGTCAATAGTACAGTACTTACGTAAGGTGGTATGTTTAGTATTTAAAAAGGACTTCAGTGTGAGTGGCGGACGATCCTGTTAGCTTGACATGTTACGATATATCCACAATATCTAGTCTACCCTTCCAGCGAGTGCCCCGCATTTGACATTCGCCTAGGGCCCCACGCACTGGTAAGGCCGCCTCTGACTACAATCTAAGAGCCTAACATCTAACATCTTTTTCATTATTTGTTTATTTTTTTTTATCTAGAGGCAATTCACTAAAACTCTTTGCAATATTCCATTTCATAACACTCTGTCAATGTTTTTGTTATTAAAAAAGATTAAGATATTCTAATTGAATGTTAGCTTTAACGTTTTTCTTAATTAACATTTACATATCAAATATTAACATATGTTGTTATAAGAGACTTTAATCTAAAAGACGTATTATCCACTTTGTTTAACAAATCATGAACGTTTATGCGCTCAAGATCTAAGTAAACTAGATACCCTTCGATTTCAGCAGAAGAGTAAGAATTTTAAAATAGAAAATGGGATTCCCAAACTTAGATTCTAAAGTTAAATCAGAAGCAAGCTAATTAGGCCTATACTTTGTGTATATTTAGTTTGCTAGCTTTAATTTTCAAGAATTGTTTTATTTGTTTTGTTTCAGTGCACCTTTAGTTTCTTCTTTCCCCCTTTATACTCAGCGCCCCCTTACCGCCCCTTTTTGTGCCCAGCGCCCCCGTACCGCCCCTTTGGCTCCCAGCGCCCCCCGAAATCTCGAAAACGCCCCCAAGGGGGCGATATCGCCCCCGTTGAAGAACACTGTTATAGAGTGATAAAAGAGTGAATTGCAAAGTTGGGAAAATGAATAAAAACAACAACAAATGTACGTCTTTTCGTCAGAGGAAATTTCACAATCATAGCATATTTTTTATTAGTGAAATAAATGGCAAATCGCTTTTTCAATAATGTCACTGATGCACAAGCACTTTTCACCAACAAACTTGTAATACAATCACCAAAAAAGTTCAAACCTTTGCAACATCCTCTGAATACCGTACCACTAAATCAGGCCACTACCATTGCGTCATTCTAAAAAAAAACTATCCCAGGAGCACAATGACGCAAGAAAGGCTTATCATGGCTTTAATGTCAGTGAAGTCACAAATACTAGAAAGTATCGATGTAGATCAGGGGTGGGCAAATTACGACCCGCAGGCCACATGCGGCCCGCCGAAGTGTTTTATGCGGCCCGCGAAAACCTAACTAAATGAAGTGTGCCCACACATTACACATATTAAAAATGCAAGTACATTACAAATAAATCATGGTAAATCTCTAGAGAAATGAAACTTTTGATATCACTTAGAATAATGAGGCTAAAGAAACGTCTCTAAACTTCCTTGAAACTTTTGATATCACTTAGAATAATGAGGCTAAAGAAACGTCTCTAAACTTCCTTGAAACTTTTGATTCTTATCACTTAGAATAATGAGGCTAAAGAAACATTGTTTCTTAACTTCCTTCTAAAAAGTTTAAAGAAAACGAAGATTATATTTAAAAGCAGTATTTCCATAAACTCAGTAAAACATATAAGCCCAGGCCAGTATTTATTTATTCAATGCTATGAAGAAATGTGTTGAAAGAGTTGGGTTGGCTTGTAATGATGGCAAGGGTAACAACTGATGGAGCTTTGACTGAGAAAAACCTTTTTAGTAAAAACAAAATAAATATCCCAACCATAATTTAGTAACTGCAAACTTTACACAAAGCTACATTGAATTCAAGCGAATTATGAGGAAACACACGCAAAAGAGTTAACAAGATTCACAGGGCTGTCCTTAGGCTTAGGTAATGTAAGCAGCTGCCAAGGTATGTAATTGATGGGGAACATGCACTGAGTAATTATAGAGAAGGAATAGTGAAACTTGTACTCAAAGTTATTGTTCGAAGTACACTAGGTCTTAAATAAATTATATAATTTTAGCTTCTTCACTTTATTTTGTATTTTTCTATTTTTTTCGGAACCACCAAATTCACTTTGCCATATAATATATATGCGGCCCGCCTAATCCCCAAATTGTATAAATGCGGCCATCGGTTGAAAAAGGTTGCCCACCCCTGCTGTAGATGATGTTATAGATGTCCTTGCTGAACAGAATGCACCACATGAAGCGATATGAATCGAGATTTATCACTTGTGCATTATTTTGCTAATAAACAACGGTATTATTCATTAAAAGAGTCTTAATGATTAATTGTTTTGGTCAAATTTACTGATATACTGAATCAATTTGATCTTGGTCATATATTTTTTGTGTACATTATATCATGTCATATATCAAAAGTCAAAATGCAAGGGGCCCCCAAAGAGGTCGGTCCCCCCGGGCCCCCGAACCCCTAGCTACGCCCCTGTGTTTACGATTGGTGAATGAGGTCCATTACAAGGTCCCTAATAGTGCACGTGTTGCCAGGTGATATCTGGTCCTTGGTGCATTGATCAGACAGTTCATCACATATTGGACCTACCGTATTGTCGAGCATTTAACCCGCGGGTTATTCAAGTTTTTGCACACGGGTGGCAGCTTTTCAAGACGCACAAAATATATTTTACTCATACACATAGCAATACGGAAACTATGGACATACCGGGGGTTCTTTATACCTCCAAAATAGTTCGCTGTGTGGTTGTGAAATGTACATTGGAAAGATTTATGAACATCTCATTACAAACCTCTAGAAAACAGATAGTACCGATGTAGCAGAGAATCGTTAGTACCTATACCAGCAATCAATTGTGACAAGTTTACGGAAAGTTACGCTTTACATACGCCGGGGTATATAAGGGTGCGGGTTGTACGTTTTTTTTTAATACTTATTTTGCCATTTGTGCATGTTATACGCTTGGGGGGGGGGGTATGTGCGCGGAAATACGGTAGTCAGTACAGGTAAAGAAGCAAAGTTCTAAAAAAAAAACTTTTAAAAAAGCTCAGTTACTGCCATAACTCTTAAGTTATACTATAGTCGCAAGGTTCATCTCTCCCTTGAGGGTAAATAAAACTTATCTTGATAAATACTTAATTTTAACCATATATATTATAATACACTAGTCCACCGGCGGCCTACCATACGCCGCTATTTTGCAGGGCAGGCCTTAGACTCTATCTGTGTATTGTCGTTCTAGTTTCAAGAGTCTTACGACACAACATAATCTCTTCCGGCTTCCACTTTTTTAACCTCCCTTCCATTCACTACATAAATTCATAAGAGAGTTTTATGAAACAAATTAATTTGTGCATTGCAATTGTGTGTACTTTAGTTTATGTCTATAAATTGTGTTTAATCTCTAAGACTGAAGTACATGCAAATTTTAAATTTCTCATGATTCGGAAATCCGAATTCAATAGTAGATAATAAGATATACACGTTTTCAAGTTACATGAAGTTACTTCCTTTTTCCAGTCTATATTTATTTATGTCTATGCTATTTTGGGCATGAAAATAGTGCGGATTTGAATACACCATTATCCATTCACACCACACTGCGCCATGGGATCTTCCCTATTTACTTGTTGCTTGTTTGAACTTTTGAACTTGTCGACTTTGAGAAATATATATATAGATTATAACCATATTTGACAATTGAAAAATATGTCATATTAAATCATTGCTTTTAATTATATCACTTCCATGATTGCATTATATAGCCTTATGATTAAATTTTATCTCATCATATAATAACATTAAATCAAATAATAAATTCTAGGCTATTTGTTTCATGAACTATTAAGGAATCTATTTTTAGCCTAACTACTTCAGCCTACCATTCAAATAAAACAAAATCGTCACGTCTGCTCTCGACTTCCGTTGAAACGTGTTCTATTCCAAATGCGTTTTCATTAGCTAGTTCATGATCACGTGATCTTGTATGCTCTAAAGCAGACGTCAGCTGAGCTGTCAAGTCCAGAGAATCTGACCAGCCGCCCTGCTAGAAATGTCAAACTGATTGCATGCCTCCACTTCCAACTGTTCAATAAAAAAAAAAAACCTAGACCGAGCCTGAAAGATTAAGAGTTAATTCGCTTCAAACGCCTCGCATAATACAACTGGATTTTGTCATTAAGACAGATTGGGTTTTTTTTTCTTCTCAAAATTTTAATAGCTTTTTGGGCTGGGTTTTTTTTTAACCGGTTCCAACGATTAGAAAGAGATGCTGAAATTTTATCAAGAAAACTGTTAATGTATAATGTATACACTTAGAATGTAGTGTAGAATAAAATAATGTGGATATATTATAAAGGTCTGGTGGTCGAGGGGTGAATCCCAGAGACTGCTGGGACTTTGGATTTCGAGAACATCCAACTTATATATGTACATGACATTAGTTGGAGAAAGCTGCTTATATATGATAACATCCAACTTATATATGTACATGACATTAGCCTATGTATGAGGCTTGATGCCTGAGGGGTAGAGTGCAAGCCTCCTATCTGAGATCGTCATGAGTTCGATTCCCGGTGAAGACTGAAGACTTCGGGATTTTTATACCACTACACCAAACGAGTACCCGATATATGTTGGAGGAAAAAAATTGTTTGGTCGTTGTGCAGTCCACATGGCACCCTCGTTAACGGTCGGGCATAGAAACAAATGAGCTTTACATTATCTGCCCTATAAAAAAAATGACTAGGTCTTTATATCAATAAATAGATGACTATAAGGTCAGTGGTCATTATAAACACTTTCTAGATCTATCACCCTGTAAGAATGTTGATTGTTGAGAGATTTATGCCCAACACATTAGAAAGGCTTGCATTATACAATGTCCGATATAAAATTACGACTACAAACTTCAAACCTTCTTCTTTCTATAATTTAATGCAAAATTTTTCATGCATTTTTATTCTTCTGCTTGATTGCTCATTTAAAAAACAAATAATAGAAAAAAAGAATACATTAAAAAAAAGCAAAGCTTATCAAAGGGAAAGAACCTTTAATTACTACCATTTATCTGATGATTACAGGGTTTAGTTCCCTTTCTGCTATATATAACAAAAATTAATGAATTAGTACTAAATGATCAACTAATTGGTTAGCTTTCGGATTGATTCGTGTATTATTATGGACTGTGAATAATTCATAGACATAAATAAATATAGACTGGCCAATAAGAGAGTTTTATGAAGGGAAAATTTGTGATTTGCAAATTTGTGCGCTTTACTATACAGCATGAGCAGTATAAAAGTTAAGTATTCACATCTATTTCCGCCATAACCTATATAAGTATTACAATTTTTTTTATTAGTGTTTTGTAAATAAGCAGGCAGTGTAGTTTTGTTTAATCTCTAAGACTGAAGATCGTGCAACTTGTCAGATTTCGGAAATCCGAATTCAATAAATATACATTTTTTCAAGTTACATAAAGCTACTTCCTGTTTCCAGTCTATATTTATTTATGTCTATGGAATAATTATGCAAAATTTCAACTTCATTTGAGAATGGGAAGTGGGAGAACAAGCTTTGCAATACGTAAAAAAAGGATTCAATCCATACATACAATCACATCTCTCATTAAGTAATAAAAGGATTCAATCCATACATACAATCACATCTCTCATTAAGTAATAAAAGGATTCAATCCATACATACAATCACATCTCTTATTAAGTTGCAAAGTACTAGACTGAGTTATTTGACATAACGTTTTTAATAAAAATGTAAGCTAAATATGTTACATACAGATGGGCTCACCGATAAACATGACTGATCAAATGAGTATTAGAGGATTTATAAATATGATAAACGTTCTGACACAGAGGCTCGTTGTTTTTTTTTTTTTTGTTGTTTTTTTTTTTTGCTGAAAGCAAAGCGAATCATTTAATTTTTGAAAGTAAATAGGCCTATGCAAGCAATTGTCATTGCAAGGTTGTCATTGCCGGAAGTGATAATGGATGTAAGCATTCCACTACCTATAAAATGCTTCCTAGTGGCATGCGTCTCAAATAGCCTCTGACAACCAGTCCAACTCCCGGCCTTCACGTGTGGCTCAGATATTGAGTCCGGCGGAACTGTTCTTACTAACAGGAGAAGGGGCACAGGCGAGTAACTGGCGCCTTAACAAGTAAGCTTCGGGCAGGAGGGGCTCGTTAGCCATGGCAGGCTACCCACCTAGGAGAAGGAAAACTCTGAATTTAAACCTCTGCTACCTTGCAGCTATACCCAATCAAGGGAAAGGCTTCGGGAGCCAACCCTGAGGAAAAATCAGGAGCTGGCGACCCTAAGGCAGTTTGCAGCACCCAGTGCTACACTCTGGCAGAACCTGCGACGCTGCTGACCCCAAACTGTATCGGCACTGCCGTTCCTTTGGATACATCAGCTGCGTGGAGAGGGGGGAACTGATGTGTGGGCGACATCGTTCCGACCACAGCGTATGCCCAGGCATTCATCTCATTTCCATGAGGTGATCCATAGTCGCTTCACGACTGACGGAGGCCATATATATATTATATATATATATATATATATACGATTTTTATAACTGTTAACTCAGTGGCGTAGCGTAGGGGGAGGGAGGGGGGG
>JADKLZ010019686.1:21554154-21567730 GCA_021533235.1 Biomphalaria straminea
GTGGGTCGCCGCGGAGTGGGGGTGTAAAAAAGGGGGTCGCCGCGGAGTGGGGGTGTAAAAAAAGGGGGTCGCCGCGGAGTGGGGGTGTATAAAAGGGGGTCGCCGAGCTTAAAAGGTTGAGAACCGCTGTTCTAACTAGACTACCAATACGTCCCAGCCCCTCGACTTATAAGACTGATGTGTGACAGTGTTAGGCCTATAAGCAATGTTGCTGCACGAGCCTTCGTGTATTTCAAAGAGCTTCAGTTGCAGAAGAGGCGCATGTTCTTATCATGTTACGGTGTTTTTCTCTGGCAGCTTGATGTGCATTTTTTTTTTTTTTTGCAATCGACACTTAAAAATAATAAACGACACACATAGCTTCATTTTCTATGCGCCCATCACCAAAACACGGATAGGCTTACTCAGACTGTTTTTTGTTTGTAAAATGTTTTACAAGTTTCGGATGTTCCTTCAGAGTTGAAGATAATCTACTTTAGTCCAAACCTCGCGCAGGACGACGGGGGGAGGAAGCGGGCATGGTTTGAACCCTGACCTGTCTATGACGATGGTGCCGTTTGAACCCGGCAACATTGATTAATCCGAACGACAGTCCAGCGCGCAAACCGCAAGGCCAGGCAGTCTTTCATTGGATCTGAGACTTGACATTTCCTCTTAATTTAGTAGTTAAAATCTTAAATATAAATTCTAATTATTAAAAAATAAACGTGACGATTGCGAGTACACAACATTGACTGGCTGATGCAATGTGTTATTGTTCATTATCAAGTGCATTGATCACGGCACTAATTATATAGACGTACAAATCAACACAATCACGTCTTGCAGGGAAGCTTGACATATCTTTGCTTATTAAGGGAATGTTTAGGCCTATATTTAAACCGGAACATAGTTACATTACATTACTAAATTGTAAGTCATTACAGTAAAAAAGCAGTGAAAAAGCCGGACATTTTGATACTTTAGGTTAATGCTGGCCGGACGGAGGACCCTTTGTTGGACGTCTGGTAACTTTACAAGAGGTCAAATTCTCCATATTTTTCTAGTATTAGACATGCTAGTAGCCTATCTTATCTTCTTATCTTATATAATGCAGACGTTACTTCAAAAAAGAAGATGATTACGTCCTACGCGTCATGCATTCAGTCATGCATATTTACCAGTGACTTAAATTCTGCCAAGTCATTGGTTTTACTGGTTTTCCTGGCTAGCTCAGGCAAACCATTCCATGCTCTAATGGCACTAGGGAAGAAAGAGCATTTGTACAGATTTGTCCTAGCATATGGGACGAGGAATGTGCCTTTATCTTTGTCTTTCTGAGTATTTTATTAAGTTTTGTTTTTGTATTTGGAGATTATGGTTCAGTGTTTTGTGTATAATTGCTACTTTACTCTTAAGTCTTCTCATTAATATATGTCTATGGCTGCACAAAACTAATTGCGGCTTTTCCAGTCCTTTCAGGAGTTGGTTAAAAAAAAACGGCGAAGGAGTGACTCCTTTTGAGATAGATCTACATGTAGGCCTACTATGCCAGCTAAGGTAAGTTGACGCCTAAGCTGGTCTAGTGTTTCCGTGGGGCACCTCTGTTACGTCGACCACCTTTTAGCTCACAAAAAAAAAGACAACCTTTGGCATACGTTTGTCCCCCAGCGTAACTGTCAGACCATTAGAAGTCCCTCGCTATACTGTCGCAAGGACATCGCTGTTTGTAGTGCGGTCTTGCCACCGTGTGTCCAAGATGGGGCGTAAAAGCATCTTTGGTGAAAGCGCTCAAGAATTCTGTAGAACACTACTATCTCAGATCCATATAGAAGGGCTGAGAGAACCACCACTTGGTAGAAGAGAGCACATGGTTGCATGCGGCCTCAGAACGATTCGAGACAGCTGGAAGTCACTCACAAAGGCTGCGGGATACACATTTGAGGCCAAAAGAAACTCCGCTGCTGAGGACAGACGCAGACAGCGAAAAGCAAATCTGAATCAACCACCGGCCGACAATTGTTATGCTTGTCTCAAATGTGGCAAAATATGCAGGTCACAGTTGGGACTGCGTAGCCACGGGAAATATTGCATTCCTCATTAATCTTCGGACCAGAAGACAAGCCTTATTATTATTACTATTAGATATATAGATCTACTAGTCCATACTAGTACTAGATCTAGTTATATATACTAGCGTTTCTTGCGTGAACTTAAAATATACGGTTAAATTTAGCACGGATCCCTGCGAATGTTTAATTTTGTTATAATACAGGCTAGATCTCAGCATCTCTAGATCAAATTAACAACATTCCTAAGCCTAAGACAATAATAAGACGTCTAAGACACAAATTATAATGACAACGTTCAGTCAGTCTAAATCGATTCATGTTTTCACACTCAAGAAATGTAATATAATTGTAACATCTAGTCTAAATTTACACTCTTGACTTTAACTAGACCATAGACATGGATTCTTTGTTATTGTTTGTTATATTTTATTGTGGAGTGATAGGAACAAAAATAAGGCGCCAAATCAAAGGATCTTTATTTAGAGAGTCTACTCTACGTCTCTAGATCTACACTTCTCAATAAGACTTCTGACATTTGTCTTAAAGACTGAGTGAAAAATGAAAGACTCTCTACGGACCTAGATTATCATATAATCTAGATATCTAATCATAGTAAATCTTTTCCTAGTAGATTCTATTAATCATTTAATGATTAATCTAGATCTAGAATCTAGTAGTACTACTAGCAATTGCGGGGCCCTATTCGAAAACTGATTTTGCAGGGGGTCTATACTGTCTATAGTCTGGGTGGGAATAAGGATAATAAGTGAAAATTAAGATTTTGTACTAGAAAACAGCTTTCCTTTTTTTTTTTCATTCTTTTCTAAGTACAAAATTGCGATTAAGTTAGCTTTACTTTACAATTTTTGAAACCTATGGCATATGATATTTATATTATTTATTATATGCTAGAAACTTCTTGTTATGGTGAAAATTTGCCTGATTATTCCATTTTATTACATGAAAGCAGACAATGCCTTTTTTCTTTTAGAGCGCGTAGAATTGGTGTTTTCCGCAATGAATGACACCCACAAATGGCAATGATGTCTATTTTTCATCAGATTTTTATGAGTTTTCAGATTTTAATAAATGCAGGACATTTCCAGGAATTTTTCGAATATATATTTTGCAATTAATAATTACACACAGAATTAGCGCGGGGCCTATGAAGGCGTGGGGCCCACTGCAACCGCCCTGATTCTGTAGTATCAAGTATGTAGTCCTGAGATAGGTAACTAGAATCTATTATCAAGTATATCAACTATAGATACTCTGACTCTCTCTAGGTAACTAGTTAAAACTAGATTTAATTTCTATCTTTTGATGATTTACTTGACTTAGAAAAGATTGAAATTGAATAGACCTGATTCTAGACTCTAGTATTACTAGTAAGTAGTATCTAGACAATCTAGATCTAATAGTAGGTCGACTAGTAGTAATTAGTAGCTATAATATACTATATTATACTGTCTAGAATCAAGATCTATAGTGACCTTGACTTAAGTCTGTGGTCTGTACTCATACACATCTATCTAGATCTATATAGTATTATATACTAATAATATACTAATTTATTTCAGTAGACTTAGAGTAGATCAAGTACTGTTCAAAGTTGATCTAGAATGTCTAGTAGTAAGTAGTAGAGATCTATATATTGTCTCCTGCACTGTTGGAGTGTAGAGAATTTATATTAGTATTCGACTCACAGCGTAGCAATGCCGCTGTTTTGTAGGGCTAGCAAGCTAGTGCAACCCAAGTGGGCTCTGTACTTTCATTGGACTGGCGCTAATTCTAGGTGTTAACTATTAAATTAAACCATTATATTTAACTTATTAATTATATTATTATTATTGCTTTTATATAGCGCTACTTTTCATGCTTATAGCATGCTCAGAGCGCTTTGGTCTAATGTCATTTGTGGACCAGTGGGGGGAGGGAGTGTCTAGAAGTTGGTTTCCCGTGCTGCCTTTAGGCGCTCAGTAAACACAACTCTGCCCGAGTTGGGTGTCGAACCTCAAGCCCCCTTCTAGGTTGCCAAGCTAAATTCATCTGCATCACAGTGGTATCAAATATATATGCTTTATTAAATCCTCTAGAATATAAATAACGTCCACATCACAGCCTCTAACAGAATAACTTCAATAACATGTATCCAACTCTAAATACAAAAAGCAACTACTAAAAATATGTGTACTGTCTCTATTGACTTCAGCTCTTTCTATGTCCGAGGTTTCTCATGCTTTTCAACTTGAGTTTCTGCGATGGCTGTTTTGTCATGTTCTGTGACATCTGCAACATTTCTTGTTTCTAACTCGTGATTTACCTAGAGCTAGCCCCTGACCACGATTCTGAATGCTTGACAACTTGAATGGCAGTGTCACTATTAGATCATGTAACATACATTCTTAGTGTCATTCTGTATATCTTCTTTCCTATTCATTGAATGCTTAAAACTTTAATGTGTAGATGAAGAGACCTCACCTTGTCATTGCACATGCTACGCACTCTCATCGTACATTTTAAAGTGTCAAGAGTCTATTGCTACAGTATATCTATTATATAAATATATATATAAATATATATTCTAAGAGAGCACCTGGCTGCATGCCGCGTCGGAACGAGACAGCTGGAGGTCACTCACGAAGGCCGCGGGATACACATTTGAGACCAAAAGAAAATCTGCCGCCAAGGACAAACGCAGACAACGAAAAGAAAATCTAAACCGACTACCTGCGGACAATGGTTTTGCTTGCCCTGGATGTGGCAAAATATGTAGGTCACTGCTGGGACTGCACAGCCACCGGAAACACTGTATTCCTCACTAATCTTCGGATTCGAAGACAAGCCTATTATTATTATTATTATTATTGTTATATATTCTATTAATGTTGCAATGTAGATGTGTCATAATCTTTCTGTCTGACAACCTTGCAATAATGTTTTCATCATGTTTCTTTTGTTCCTCACTCGCCACTCAATGAAGAAACAACTCAATTAATCCAGCCTGGCTCATACCCCCCCCCCCCCACCCCGGTGTATATATTTTTATATATTGTTTATATATTATATTTATGTGTGCATACAGGAGGCATAACAAATTTTAAAAAATACAACCCTATATTTTCTTGCATTTTTTTTTTTTCAGATCGTCAAGATATTATCAAGTCAAAAAATTTTTATAAGCTATCAAAACACAATCAGAATGAAAGTCAGTACTACACCAAGGGGCTCCTTGATTGTATTTGAAGGCTGTGATAGATCTGGCAAAACCACACAGTGTGCAAAACTTGTAGAAAGCCTACAGGCTCAAGGAGAAGAAGTGAAGCTCATGAAATTCCCAGGTAGGGAAATGAATATAGGTTTTATTGACTAACCTCAATGAACAACTATTTCTAAACTTGTATGAAGTTTTGAACCTCAACAATGGAATTTTCACTCAAATGACTTAAATATAGTTAAACATATTTAAAGATAAAACAATTATATTGATTAACACACTGAATACTGAATGAAAACTATGTAATGCTAGAACCCCACCATTTTTTTTGGCCCATCCTATTTCAGTGACATATTTGACTGACTGGTCGTTCAGTATGCACGCTGGACTGTTTGTTTCTGTGGTCCTGGTTTCATACATTGCCTGTTGCCATTTCTAATTAGATTATTTCAACTCTAAAGGAACATTCAAAACCTGTCAAACTTTTGACTATTCCCAACCAGTATAGCATGGGGTCCAGACCCTGCCAACCTCCACATACTAATAACTGGAGTAAGTTCACACTCTTGTGGTGTTCAGAAAATGGCTAAAGTTGTAGGAGCCTGTGATTCTTCCTGATCTCCTTCTACAGAGCTCTGCTGGTGGATGTTTGGGGAAAGCACCAAGTCCTGGCTGATGTGGTTTTTTGCATGATTGTCAAGGATATTAAAGCTAATGCTATAATTCATCTGTTGCATTGTTGGAGACTAGTGAAGGGTTGAGCCTTTTTCAGATTGCAGCCTCTAAACTGGTGGTATCAGAAAAGGTCTCTTTTGTGGATAAAAGGCTTACTTTGTGCATTTTAGCACACTACTGCCATTAAGTCACCCTATTGGGTTTTTTAAGGGAAACTTTTTTTTTTTTTGTTTGTTGTTATTATTGTTATTTAGAGTATCATTATTTACTGGACTAACATCTTTTAATGGGTAAATTTATTAGCTATAGTTTGATTTTAATTGAATTTACTTGCAGCTCTAACCAATTATGTTGGGTACTTTTCAACTAATAAGTTAATATTGTCTCGAATATGAATTATGTTCCAGTTAAAGGCTGGAATTTTAAATTTAGGATCTTGTGTGCCTTTGAGTCCTCCCAGCTTCAATGAATTCCTGAAATGAGTTAGGGAAAGTGAAAGGAACTAATTGTTAGCTATGTGACATTCTCATTATCGTTAGCAAAAAAACAACAGATGACCTAAGACCTTTACATCATTTGTCCCAAATACCTCTTGATCTATAATCTACTATTATATATATTTCAGATTATTATAGAAAACTACAATTATAGTTACACACACTATGATTAGTACCTTAAAAAAGATTTTGATTGTGTTTAGACTAGATTATTCAGAATAACAGTCTTTCAGTTAACAATAGATTAATTTTGTTTACTTTGTAACAGATAGGACCACAACCATCGGCACATTGATCAACAACTATTTGCAGATGTCACAGGAATTGGACGACAGAGTTGTCCATCTATTATTTTCAGCCAATAGATGGGAAGCAATGTAAGTAATTTGCTATTAACCTTTGTATTTGCTAATAGGTTAAATAGGTTAAATAATAGGTTGCTAAATATTGTGTTTATAAAGGCAGCACTTGGGACCAAATTTTTTTCATGAGAGAAAAAGGTGAATCATATATAACGAAATAAGGAACTCCACTAAGCAAAAACCAGTGACCCTCTGGTACAAAAACAGCTCACAGTCATGCACAAACCGGAAGATATGTTAATTTTGTAATCACTAGCATTTATATTGTTATTTTTAAGTTCTAGACAGAATTGCAGTGTAAGTTCTTCAATTCCATTGTGTTTAGGTTTGTTTTGTTTTTTTAAAGAAATTGCAATTTCTTACAATTGAAATAAAAATAGTATTGCTGCTATACATCAACCAAAAAAAAAACACTGCGCAGGAAAGCTTTTATAGAGAAATTCCGGTGATATGAGCAAACATAAAATACAAAATACCCTCATGTTTCAGGACTTGAATAACAAGGGAAAGAACAAGTTTATTCATTAATATAACAAATTATTCCATAGAACGTATGTACATAGTTATTATTATACACAGCAACTCTCTTGTTTACAACACACTCTACTCGGTTGTTTTCCTCTCTCTCCTTATCACATACACGTCACTTCCCCAAGTCCCCTAACTCCCAGTTCTCCAACACTTGACCGTGTGTCACGGTTGCCCACACATAGTAACCGTGTCACAACAGTCCTCCCAGGGCAGAGAAAAATTTTGATCGTATCAAAATTTCACGATCCCTATAGTTTGAGTGTACATTCATACTGTTTTACATTGACAAGAAAAAAATGACATGTTATACAATGGCATCTTCAATTATGAGACGACTGATAATGCCTATAGCTACTAATGAATCTTCAATATGTTATTGAAAGGAATATTTCTGATGAACTATCGCGGAAATACAAACTCTGCTTATGTCCTGTTCTATTTTAAAACTTGTATAACAAAATCCACACATTTAATTTTTTTTTTTTGTAACGACAATGTTTTGAATGGAACATTGGAAGGTGAAAAATACCCAATTAGTTAATACTTTGTTACATCATATACATCTTCCAAACTAAGGGAATTGTTTACTTTGTGTTTCTTACATACTAATTCCTAGTCTATAACTACGACTATAATCAATGTTACAAACAAAAAAAAACTATATTATAGTTAAAATTTCACATATCTGAATGAAATAAAAAAGAAATTCAGAAGCGTAATCTTACTTCCGTCTTGAGAATCTAAATTTTAAAGTTATCATACAAGATATTAGTTATTTTGTCATTTGCTGATTAATGAATGAACCTTAGTCCAGCGGTCCATAGACACATCTTGCCAACACGTCAGCTATCACGTTGATAGGTCCCCGAATGGCTTGAACTGTAAAGCTGTCAATAGCTAGAGCTTCACGCTCTATTGTTGAGTATTTTTGTTCGGCTGTGTTGCGTCACACTTCTGTATTAAAGTGCCTCCCACTGCTGTGGAGGATGCGTCTGTTGCCAAGTAGAAAGGGGTCCTGGTGTCTGAAAGCTGTAGTACTATGTCGTCTGAGAAGGCACTTTTAATGCTTTGTAGGTATTCCTATAGTCTTGAGCTCCACATGATCTTGTTTGGCATGCCTTTTTTTTTTCAGTTCAATTAGAGGTTGTGTAATACTTGTGAAATTAGCCAGGGACCGTCTATAGTAATTACATAAACCTAAGAATGATTCGGACTTGTCCCTTTGTTGTAGGTACTGTTACGTTGAGTATTTTGCTTCTGTTGTCTTGTAGTGGTCTGATAGTATTTTGCTGTATTGTGTGGCCCTATTGGTTCTGTCATCATGACTCTCTGACTGTCTTGTGTGTCTTGGTTAGCGTTCGTTGAAAGGGTAAATGGTCTGGGCATGTACAGCTTCAGCATATTGATGTGAAGTACTTTATCTTGGCCTCTGATGTTTATGCTATAGTCGACCTTCGAGATCATTTTAGTGACTTGGAATGGGCCCTGCCATTTTATAGATAGCTTGTTGTTTTTGTCAGGCAGCAGAACCATGACATTATCACCAACATGTAGTGTTCTCAACTTTCGTCCTTGATTTAGCTTTCTCCATAGTTCTGGTTTCTCTTTGTTTGCTTGCTTTTGGACAGTTTTGTATGCTTCGATTATATTTTGTCTTGTTTTGATGACAAGATCGTATCCTGTCAGTACATCGTGTTCTATGTTTCTATTAACTAGAAAGTCTCTGTATAGTGACATGGGTCCTCTAACAGGTGAGCCGTAGGTCATCTCGAATGTCGAGAAGCCCGTTGTTGTGTGTGGTACTTCTCTGTAGGCGAACAGTATAGGGTTGATCAGCTTGTCCCAGTCTGTTGGGTTGTCCTGTGTTACTTTGGTCAGCATTGTTTTCAGAGTTGAGTTCAGGCGTTCGCACATTACATTTGTTTGAGGTTGGGCTCGAGTGGTAAATTGTTGTTTAATATTCAGAGTCTTGCAAAACTGCGCGAATTCATTTGATTTGAATTGAGTGCCTTCATCACTCAATATTATCCGAGGGTAACCTGTTCTTGAAAATATTGTTGTTAGTGCGTCTTCCACATCTTCAGAAGAAATTCTTTTCAATGGTATTGCTTCTGGGAACCGTGTACACATGTCTACAACCGTCAATATGTAGCGATGGCCTCTTCCGGATATTACTGGCATTGGTCCCATAATATCTACAGCTATCTTCTCAAATGGCATTTCACTTAAGTCTGTTGTTTGTATTCTGGCTTGCATATATGTTCCCTTTGCTCCATGTATTTGGCAGTTATGGCAAGATTTTATATAGGCCTTAACTTCTTGCGTAATTCTAGGCCAAAAAAATTCGTTCAAGATTCTATTCAATGTTCTCTTTACTCCCATGTGTCCGGCAAACGGGGTGTCATGTGCAAGCTTTAATATTGTTTCTCTATATTTCTTTGGGATTAGCAATTGTTGTGTCTTGCCTGCTTTTAGATGAATTTCTCTCACATAGACACCATCTTCGCCTATCTTGATTAACCCTCGTCTTGGTGGAGCGACACTATCTATGAGTTTCATTAGATCTGGATCCTTTTTTTGTTCAGTGACAAATTGTTCTGTTTTAATCTGTAGTTGGTCTTGACTTTCTGTTGAGATTTCATTCGGTTCGTTTAATTGATTATGGTTTCTCATATGGCTATTTCCTTTTTCAGTATTTTCATTTTCATTGTTTGTATTTAGCACTTCTTCTGCTTTCTTCTGAGCTCTTGTAGTAACCATGTAACATTTCTGTGTGTATTTTTCTTTCCACTCGTTTAGTTCTTCTACTGTGCAAGGTTTAGAGCCTTTGATGCCCCCAATGATAAGACCAATGTTGTCAGTCTTATTATTTAGTACTAAAGCCTCATGCCACCCACTGATGAACGGTGTGTGTATGTTGATACGTGCTACCAGGTGTGTAGTTACTTGGCCAGTGTAACCAACACAGTCTTGTCTTCTTCCGGTGTACTCATGTGGGTTGACATATTCTTTTGCGACTAAAATTCCTGTTGCGCCTGTATCGTACAGTACGTTGGTCATCTGTTCCCCCATGAAGCCTGGGTATACCTGCAGTTTATCAGCGTCTTTGGCAGCAAACGCTCGATCTCTTGGTCTGTTGTTCCCAACTTTATTGCATCGGTTGTAGAAGCAAGTCTCTGTAGTGTGGTTTGTTCTACCACATATTTCACATTGGAAACGAACTCTTTGCTGATTTCGTCTGTATTCTTGTTTCTTGTAGCTATATGTTGGGCTCCTTTCTCCATCTTTCTCTCTTCTTTTCGTATATGTTGGGCTTTGATAACTATAGGTTGGGCTCCTTTCTCCATCTTTCTCTCTTCTTTCCGTATATGTTGGGCTTTGATAACTATAGGTTGGGCTCATTTCCTTATCTTTCTCTCTTCTTTCCGTATATGTTGGGCTTTGATAACTATAGGTTGGGCTCATTTCCTTATCTTTCTCTCTTCTTTCCGTATATGTTGGGCTTCGGTTAGCGTTCTCTCTTCTATATAGAGGGCTTGGTGTCCGCATTCTAACGGTGTTGCTCACCATAAAAGCGGATGTCGCGGTTGGGTTCTCTCTAGCTAACACTTCTCTTGGGTGTGCAGCCTTATACTGTCTTAGTTGTGCTATGAGGCTGCTGATGGTCTTTGGCTCTCGCTCCGTTACGTATGTTTTCACATTGTTATTGTAAGCTTCCATCACAGCGTCCATTATGATGTGTTCTCTGAGGGTTTCATATTTGTGATCCACTTTTGACAGGTCTACCCATCGATCGAAGTAAATTGACATGTTGGTGACGAATATTTGTGGATCGTCGTTCGCTAGAGGTGTCGACTCTTTCAATTTCCTTCTGTATTCGTAACTTGTGGAGCCAAATTGTCTTAGTAAAGCCTCTTTCACGGCCACGTAGTCTTTTCTTTCCTCTTCTCGCATTTGTATGCAGATATTCATGGCTCTCCCTTTCAATCGCCCCATGAGGCTTCTTGCCCATTCTGACTGAGGAAGGTTGCAGGCTGTTGCTATGTCCTCAAACCTCAGTAGGTATGAGTCAATGCACTCGTTCTGGCTTTCGTCGAATGGAGACATTCTGTCTAGTTGTTTGTATTTGTCAAAGTGTTCTTTTTTTTCATTTTGTTGTTCTTTGTCTTTCTTTTCTTTAAGTTCTAGTTCTAGTTGTAAGATTTCCTTCTTTCTACGATCTTCTTCTTTCTTTCTAGTTTCTTCCCTATTTAGCCTCCTCTCTTCTCTTTCTTCCTCTTGTGTTATTTTTAGTGTAATGAACTTTTCAAGTTCTTCTCCTTGCAGGCCATTTTCCTTGCCCGCTTGTCTAAATATTTGGTACATTTTCACTTACTTGTGTTTCGTCGTATCTCGTCGGGGTTGCGCCAGTTGTGAGGAAACAAGTTTATTCATTAATATAACAAATTATTCCATAGAACGTATGTACATAGTTATTATTATACACAGCAACTCTCTTGTTTACAACACACTCTACTCGGTTGTTTTCCTCTCTCTCCTTATCACATACACGTCACTTCCCCAAGTCCCCTAACTCCCAGTTCTCCAACACTTGACTGTGTGTCACGGTTGCCCACACATAGTAACCGTGTCACAACAGAAATCCATTTTATTCGGTTAATCTTAGTGTTGAAGTGTAATTCCAACTATTTTAATTTCTTTTTGTTCCATGGCATTTCAAATAAGCAGATTCCACTGTAATTAGAAAAAAGTCTACAATAAATGCAGGGATGTTTGTGGCCAACATCTTATAAAGTCATAACTTACAAAGTTATCATGATGATTTGTGAGATAAACTTAAAATTTTAATATAAATGTTATTAGTAAACAAACCATTAATATTTGTTGGTAGGCAAGAAGACCTTATCTATCATAGTCTCATTTGGAGGCTTCCAAACATGTTGTTGGCCTTAGATAGCCTAACATTTGTTTCTTTAGACATTGACACATTGTTGAACACTGTATTGCAAATATCAGATGGTAACCACTTTGGTTAACTAGAGTAGTGGTTACAATCTTCAGCTGCCATGGTTAAATGAGCTATAAATCTTCGATGAAGTTTATTTTCATTGGGAGGAACTATTTAAGCAAATAGTAACATTGTTGGCTACACAGCTTCCTGGTATTTCTGCTAGAAATTCAGTTGTTTATCTCAACACATTATGCATTACAGGAAAGCTACTAGATCTATTAGTAAATAAAACAATAAATATAGAGACATACCAAAAGATTTTCGGAAATTGAAAACTTGGCATATGAAGGGCTCTAGTTGAGATCTGTGCATTCAAAAATGTATAAACTTTAACAGTCTATACTATTTAATAATATAAAGTAAAATCTTTTTAGCTTGATTTAAGTACTAAACAAAAAAATATATAAACTTAACAGTATATACTATTTACTAATGTATAGAAAGAATCTTTTTAGCTTGTTTTAAGTATTAAACAAAAAAAAAATGTTTTTAATGTAGTTTCCAAAATTTTCATGTTTGAATCAATTTTTAAATAAATGTAATTGTACCTTTTTTTTCCCCTCATAGTGAATCTATGAAAAAGAGTTTAAAATCAGGCACAACACTCATTGTTGATCGCTATGCCTACTCAGGAATTGCATACTCTGCAGCTAAAGTGAGTGATTTTTGTGGAAGTCATTGATTTAAAAAAAATATGTTTTATGTCTATCTGTTTTCTTTATAGAGGATTATTCTTAATCAAGAGCCAGTGGCCTTTAGGCAGATTACAGCCAACAGTTCCAATCTTAGCTAATGCCCAGGCTTTCATCTCATTACTATGAGATGATCTATAGTTGCTCTATGACTGAAAGAGGCCATACATGATTATAATAACTATTTATATTGTTTTAAAAATATTAAAATTGCTATAAAAATCTTAGAATTACAAATGTAAGAATTTTGTTATTGAACTTAAGCTGTGTTGTTTTTTTCTCAGGGTTTGGACTTAGAATGGTGCAGAAATCCTGACATTGGTCTCATCAAACCAGACAAAGTCATTTACCTGTCTGTCAATGAAAAAATTATGTCTGAAAGAGCCAACTATGGAAGTGAACGTTATGAAAAAATTGATTTCCAGCAACGTGTTCATAATATTTTTCTGCAGTTGCAGGAACCATATTGGCAGGTTAATGAAAAAAATTTTTGTTACTTAAACATATTTTCTTAACATTACTTAACCACATTTTAACATT
>JADKLZ010019686.1:21567740-21597947 GCA_021533235.1 Biomphalaria straminea
TTACTTAACCACATTTTAACATTACTTAACCACATTTTCTTAACATTTGTGTAGGTTAGTTAAAGAATAAAAACATGGTAGGTGTGTGTTTAGATGTAACTAATCCAACTAACCCTTGTAGGCATATGTATTTTATACAAAATGAAATAAAAGTACATTAAAAGATTCTTCAAATCATTCTAATCATTATCATAAAGTCCCTTTATTTTTTTTTTTTTAAAAAGGTGAAAATGCTGAAGTAGTGAGGTAATCAGTTAATCAGTTAAATCACTGAATGTTCAAATATTTTATGTCAGTAGCTAAAGAATCAAACAATGTTTATGTTTAGGTTTCCCTCAAAAGTTACGGTCAGCGGGCTTTTTCAGTTCACGGACCAAAGGTTTGGAACTCACTCCCCATTGATCTCAGACTTGCTACACCACTTTTATGAAGAACATCAAGACCTATCTGTTTAGAACTTTTTTAGATTAGTTTGTCATGTCTCATGTTTGTGTTTGTAATGTTTTTACAGCGCCTTGAGCCTACATTTTGTTTGTTAACAGCGCTTTATAAATAAAATTATTATTAGTATTATTATGTTGACATATGAAGTTTATACCTCAACCAATCAGCTTCCCTTTTACTCTTGAGATGTTTTGTCTTTTATGCAAAGAACAGTTTAGTATTCCTGGTAGTACTCAAAGCCAACAGATTTAGCATTCGAATATTTTTGTTCTCAGAATGTCAGTGCAGATGGCAGTATTGATGTCATACACAAGGAAATCAACACAATTGTCAGTGAGACAATCAGAGATTCTAAAGTGAAACCATTATTAAAGTTATGGACTGATGGAGAGATATTGTAATTTGTTCTCTTTCCTGGCAGTTGTAAAATATGAATAAATTATACATAAAGTTATCAGACTTGAGTTCTTTTTTTTTTGTATGGTCATTCGTATGTTCGAAATAAATATGTGTAACGGAGATGCCTCTAGGAAGAGTTATTTTTCTGTCAGTGGAATGTAGGTGAAATATATGCCTTATATTATTGTATCTAATGCAATTTCACTTAAGGACCAACTAGTCCATGACCTTTTAGAATTAATTTGCTTATATATTTGAGAGGTCTGATAAGGTGGCTTTTGTTTAACTATCATAAGTCTTTTCAGCTAAAGTCAGCTAAACCTATAAGATCAAAGCTTTCTTAAACTTCCTAGTTTGGAGAACGTCCATGATTCTACAAAACTGGCAAATAACCAGTGGGATTCACAATCTTCGAATCTGTGGGTTGTCTTCCGTTCTACTATTTAGTATTATCGCCCACGTGATTTATTAACATAAATTATGACAGACCTTCTTGTGGCTTCATCATTCTAAAAACTAATGTGACTTTTCTTTATTGTTATCTTCGAAACACATACACTCCATAACATTCCTGCATTCTGATATGTTGAAATGCTTATGAGATGCAGTCTCATAGTCTATAACGCTCTATTCCTCATTGTAGAAAAAAAAAAGGAAGCTATTGTGATATAGTTCAAAGAACATCTCTTTACTTTTGGATCACGAAAAATCAGTATAAATCTCAAGACGCTCGTCTTCTTCAATGTGGCTATAAATCAATAGATATGCATAATGAAATATATTTAGATGAATTTCGGGATGGAGCGTAGGGTCCTTGATATGTCCAGATAATTAAGTACAGGAACTACTTTCAGACGACATACATAATAAGGTAACTCTTCAATGTTGAATACCACATTTATTATGTAAACTCTCTTTCACCCGTACATGTACTACATCCTGTCAAATCAAAACTAATGTTCACATGTTCAAGCTGTTACAAATTCAACTAAAATATCAAGCAGTACTAGATCTATAGGCAGGGCCGGTCCTACAGGTTGCGGGGCCCTATGCGAAACGGATTGCGACGGGCCTAATTTGGGTTGTGATAAGCATTAATTAAAAATTAAGATTTTATATTGGAAAATAAATTCGTCTTTGCATTTTATTTATACTTAACTGAGTAAAAAATTCACATTTAAATTAAACTTTTCGAGCCATCTACAGTAGATAGTAGTTTTTCAACAAAAAAGCCGATAAACATTCAGATTGCCTTTTAGATTTACTATCGACCAGCAATATATCGCTTTTTTTTTCTAAGAGGTCGAAATAGATTTAGATGTATATCTGTATGCCAGTATAAAGTAAAATAAGTAGGCCTATTTAAACTTTTTGTTTTGGTTAAAATTCTGCTTATTATTGTGAAAGCTGATAATGCCGTTTTTTTTTTTTTTTTAAATCGCCAGTAGGATTGTCGTTTTCCATATTGAATGAAGGAGAATTGCATCCGTTTTCAGAAGATTTTAACAATTTCTGAAGATTTTCATGACTTTTTCTTATATATTATAATTTCAAGAGAATTCCAGTAACCCTTTAATAACAAGTTAAAATGGTTTAATTTAATAATTTACACCTATAGAGTTCGTATCGTGCGGGGCCTATGAAAGCGCGGGGCCCACTGCGGCCGCATAGGTTGCAGTGGCCTAAGACCGGCCCTGTCTATAAGGTTATTTTACCAATGTATCCTATCCTACAAAAACCGCACCACAAATGAATAGGATCACAATTGGGACCCACTGTCGAAAAACGCAAGCTTAAACTGTACGGCCATATCACGATCTCCTCTGGGATCCTTAAGTCCTTCCTGCAAAGGCATCAGGGTCATCAAAGTCAAAACGCAATTCAATGCAAAAGACACAGAGGAATGGAGAAAGACAGCCGATAGATCGTGTGTGGTCCCCCAACGGTCCAACAAACTAAGGAATAGTTGAACGTGAAACCAATTTCTAACCTTAACTGGCTAAAAAAAAGATCTTTTTGATTTTACATTTAAACATACCGGCATTAATAATAAGACCTGTCTTCAAGTCCGAAGATTAGTGAGGAATGCAGTATTCCCCGTGGCTACGCAGCCCCAGCTGTGGCCTACATATTTTGCCACATCAAGGGCAAGCATAACCATTTTCGCCGTCTGCGTCTGTCCTCTTTTGGTCTCAAATGTGGGTCATTATAACTAACTTCTATCTTATAATCGCATGTATTCTAGAGTCAGGCTTAGGCGGCCTTAGGGGGGGGTGGTGGCAAATGGGGCTACCGCCACAAGTCCATCGCCTTAGAGGGGCCGTGATGAAGATTTTCACCCTCAGCCCATCGTAGAGATATTCGTAGCCCTGATTCGCTCAGAGCGCCACGCACTGATAAGGCTGCCTGTTCTAGACATTGGACCTACATTATCATATCCTGATATCGTCACACTAACAACATCTAGGTCTTATCTTATCTTATATAATACTGACGTTACTTCAAAAAAAAAAAAAAAGATGATTACGTCCTACGCGTCATTCTCAGACCTTTTAAGATAAAGAACCGATCTTATCAGGTCCCCCCCCCCTTTTCATAAAAGAAAACCTCTTAAAGCACTTTTTTTAAATTCTTCTAATAGGGGGTCAAAAATATATCCATACCGGCTCGGCCGTCGCCCGGATTACCAAGGGCCGCGCCTACCGTCACAGGGCGAAGGTGAGAAGTATACTACTGGTCCACACAAAAATAAAATAAATACCAGAAATAAAATCACCATAGGAACATGGAATGTGAGATCAATAAGAGACGATGGAAAAGTTGAAGAACTCACACACGAACTTAACCAACTCCATTTCAACATCATAGGACTCTCTGAAATGCGCTGGAAAAACATAGGTCAAACAACAACAGAAGAGGGCCACAAATTGTACTACAGTGGACTACAAGATGTTCATGAACAAGGAGTGGGGTTTCTTGTACACAGGAACTACAGCAACTGCATTGTGAGCTGTTACCCTATTTCCAATCGACTTATTTCCATGCGCTTAAAAGCATCACCCTTCAATATCACCATCATTCAAGTATACGCTCCTACATCAACATACGACGATGAGGCAGTAGAAGAGTTTTATGAGCAATTACAGGAAATGGTCAATAAGGTCCCGAAATAGGACATCCTTGTAGTACAAGGAGACTGGAATGCCAAAGTAGGAAGCGAATCCTACCAAACTTGGAAAGGCACATGTGGAAGATACAGTAACCACACAACTAACGAACGAGGTCAGCACTTATTAGAATTTGCGAAATACAAAAATCTCGTACTGGCTAACACACTAGGATGCCACAAAAAATCGCGTATATACACATGGCACAGTCCTAATGGAGAACACCACAACCAGATCGACTATATCATGGTGCAACAGCGTTTTAAGACAAGCATCCATACAGCCAAAACAATAAGTTTTCCTGGAGCTGATATTGGAAGCGACCATGACCTTGTTATGATGACCTTCAAACTACACCTAAAAAAGGTAACAAAACAAGGACCTACCAGGATAAAATTTGACCTGGACAAGCTGAAAGACCCCAAAGTAGCCGCCATATTCGAGGCACAAATAGGAGGACGCTTTGCAGCCCTAAATATATTGGACCCCAATGACCAGGATATCAACACACAAGTTAATATGCTAAACACAGCAGTCACAGAAACAGCCCGAGAAATACCAGGGAAGCTCCGCCCGCCCAAAAACCCCTGGGTAACAGAGGATATACTCCAACTCTGTGACAAGAGACGGGAGCTTAAAGGAAAAAAAAAACGGAGTATATGTTGTTTGTGCCTACTTCCTAGTCCAAACCTCCCGCAGGACGATTAAAATTAAAATATGCATACTAGGCTAATTTTTTTTAAAAGAAGAAGGAAAATAGGCCTACAATTAAATTCACTAGTAGGCCTACTTTTTTTTTTCTGGAATAGGCCCATAATACGAAGTAGACTTTTATTAAAGATTTCGAAAAAAAAAGGGACTCGGCCCCTCCTTTTACTTAACTACGGCCCTGGTGATAGTTTTGTTGAGAAGGATGGCTGTCTGGTCGTGCGGTTTGCGCACTGGACTGTCGTTCAGATCTATCGATGGTCCCGGGTTCAAAGCCTGCCCGCTCCCATCCCCTGTCGTCCTGCGGGAGGCTTGGACTAGGACAAGTAGGCCGTAATTATCTTCAACTCTGAAGGAACATCCGAAACATGTAAAACATTTTACAAACAAACAACATAAAGGCCTACTCCGTTTTTTTAAACCACGTTTTTTTTTTTCGACGTGTTATTCGGCGACCGCCCTTATTATATATGTAGGCCTACACTATTGTGGAAAAAAAAAAAAGAATAGGCCAACGTCATCGAAGCGCCGATACGCTATTGGGGGTGGGAGTGTTTTTTTTTTTTTTTTTTTACTATTTGTTATTATGGAAAAAACGGGGGGTAAAAAAGTGCTTTTGGTGTTACGTAATATTCGAACTTTCTAAACTTAAGTTAATATGGAAAGACAAAGGCTTAGCCCTCGGCACCAAAATCAGACTGATGCGCTCCCTGGTCATGGCCACATTTCTATATGTTTGTGAGTCTTGGACGCTGACTGCAGAGCTAGAGAGGAGGATCCTAGCAATGGAATTGAGATGCTACAGATTCGAAGGATCCTAGGGATCACATTTAAAGACAGCATCACAAATCAAGAGATTAGAGACAGGGTTACTGCAGCGATCGGACCCCATGATGACCTGCTAACTACTGTGAAGAAACGAAAGCTTAAAATGTATGGCCATGTAACAAGATCTTCCGGACTTGCACAGACCTTCCTCCAGGGAACAGTACCAGGAAAAAGAAGAAGAGGCAGACAGAGAAAGCGGTGGGAAGACAACATCAAAGAATGGACAGGCCTACCATTGCAAGAGGTTTTAAACAGGGCAAAGGATAGAGAGGAATGGAGAAAGATGGTCTTCGAGTCTTGCTTGTTGCCCCAAAGGTCCACCAGACTAAGTGATAGATCTAGGTAACAGGTAACAGGTAATATTCGAACTTCTTTAAACTTAAACACCATACTCGCTCAGAGGTCAGCATATATCCTTGCTGGCATATACTTATAGACTGGCATAGAGGAGCCAGGCGAATGAGGGCAACTAGAAAAATTAAACAAAATTAAAATTGTAGATTCTACAGATGAGAAAAAAAGCTTTGCGTCAGAGATGAGAAATAACCTGCTTTAGTCTTGCATAACCACATAGATTATTTTGTTTTTCTTACTTGTTTAGATAATATATAGGTCTGTGTCTTAAATAAATACCACACAAACCTATATATTCAAAATATAGGTCTGTGAAATACCGTCAACTGCTATTATGCCAGGTCAGTTTGATAGGTATATGTCTAATGAGCTGTTTAAGAAGTTAACAGAATTGTAAAACATTCATCGTCACTTAATTGCTTGTGTTGAATTTATAAAAAGATTTATGTTTATTTATTAGGTTAATCATTTTAAAAAAGAAATATTTTAGTTAAGTGGCCAAAACAATTAACCTAAAAATGTATGTGCAATATGGCAATAAGAAAAAGTCCGTGAAATACTATTGGCATCCCCGTTTTTGTTCCGTTTTCTATATAATCTAGAGCGATAGACCGGATGTTTCAGAATAACGCGTAGTTATTTAGAACTAGATTATCAGACGGAGTTGAATGAGAAGAAGATTATTTCTTCGTTTGTGTCGTGAACTGAATGAATTGTTTGTTTATACTGAATTTGATAACACAAGATCTAGATATTAAATCTGACTAATTTCCCATTTGTGATATCCCTAAGCGACTGACGCTTTAAAGCGTCTTTCGTTAGATTGCTGACAAAGCTAAAACTTGAAAAATGACGGTCGCAGCTGGATACACTGGAGACTCAAACGCCCCGTTGAGAGATGTGAAAAAAATTCAATTTGGAATACTGGGTCCAGAAGAAATAGTATGTTTTGCTCAAGCGTTTCCTTTTTTATAAATTATAATCACTAATCAGGCTACCTAATAGACAAGATGTAGAGAAGAAACTAGTCTACATTCCATGTCTTGTGATTGTAAAATGATTATTAATAATTATTTAATTTATTTATCATGATTATGAAAAAAAAAATGACTTAAAAGTATTTAATTTATCATTTCAAGAACTGAACTTTGTGATCTAGTTGTAATTTATAGATTTAGATCTATAGACCAATCATTGTTACACTTACATTTTAAGCTTCCCTACAAATAGTAGATCTAGATATCTACAATAAAAAACTCCCACAATGGCCACATTAACATTGTAAATGATTAATTCTTGTAACATTCTACTATTATTTCTAGAATCTAGTCTGTTGGGGTGTAGTGAGGTTGAGTCTGAGTGCTCACTAGATCTTTCTAGATTTCAATTTATCAGATCTAACTAAAGTGTCTAAAGTATGTAAAATTAAAGAACCCCTTTGCCTTTGAAGTATGGTATGCAAGAGGGATTTCAAGCTACTGAATATGATTATAATTATAAAATATTAAAATTTATATTATAATAGAACCATATATACAATCATAATTCATTAATTATATTGTAATAGTAGTATTGTAGATCTATTAGAAGAAGAGCAATCCTTGAATTGAATTACCTTTACCTATCTTTTAGTCTGTTGGAGCACCATACAAAATTTGTCGACCATCTTTCTCCATTCCTGTCTTTTGCCTTACTTTCAATGGCCTTACCATCACTTTCTCTGCTTTTTTTTTCCTGGTACTCTTCCTTTGCGTAGGTACTTTGATAAAAATTTCAAACTCAATACATTGTAATGATACTAATATAGTTAGATAGATCTTTTTAAACCGAGTTTATTGGTACCTCATTTATGTTTATAGGTTAATTAGAACAGAAGTTATGGCAATTTTAGTGTCGAAAATTTTGCCTATATTTTTAAAAAAATTTTGTGACCGAAAAAGGAAAATTTTGCAATAAAAATGCTGTAACTTATTAATTATTCAAGTTATTTGCATGAAACTTTCACCAGAAATGCATGATTATGTCCTGATATTTATTTCTATTTCAAACAAGGGATAGACTTTGACAAAATTTTCTTATTCATTTTTAAAGTGATGTTACTTGTAAAAAAGAAACGATCGACGAAGAAGTACTTTTTCACATTTCAAAGACTATAACTTTTGAACCGTAAGAGATACTTCAATATAATTTTGAACAGAGATGCCTGATTATCTGTTGTTACTTATTTTACCCTTAAATCATACATAGAAGTCCAAGAAAATATTTTACACTCCATGACGAGGCACCACGTGTTTAAAAAAAAAGAGAAAAAGTACTTTTTTTTCTGATAAAAAGGCTGTATTCTTTTAACTTTCAGAGATGTATGAATACAATTTTCAACACAAATGCATGAATTTAATTGTGCTGTTCTTTTATTATTTTGAAACCTGCTGAGATTGAAGTTAGCACAAAACTTTTTTTTATAGCACTGTGGCGACTGCAAGTAAATGTAATACGTCACCAGGTCAAAAATAATTTTCCAATATCAACTTTTTTGCTTGCCCTCAGTGATGGTGACAGAATCTGTAAAATTATTAAATCACATCCCTGTCTTTTGCTGCCACATTAGTGTGTATGACAATCATGTCACACCGCAACCTCCTTTAGTTATGCCCATCGCCAAGATGTTTTCTGCGGAAAAAAAAATTCAGCTATTAGTCATGATTGAAGCTTCATTTAAATTTAACACCATATCAGCATAAACAACTTTAATTTTAAAAAGAATATTTTTAGGACTTGATCCTGTATAAAAATCTATGTAATGTCTCTGTATAAAAATCTAGCCAAGAAATCTTATCTAGAGTTACAGTTTAGACAGATTTGATCAGTGATCTCTCTCATTGAATTGATCTAACTCTTATTAGATCTAAAATCTAGTATTGAATACTATTGACTTTTTGTTAATCTAGTCATCTAGATTTCCCTATAATCACTAGATTTACTTAGTATTATATATTTAAAGTCAAATAATTTAATTAAAATTCATAGATCTCGATAGATTGTGGAAAACAATTACATCATAATGCAACCAGATCAAGATTTATAATTATTTTTTAATTATCGGCCATTATCGCGACAAATAATATTATTATTTTTTTTTAAATCCTTTCAAAACTTAAATAATGGGTAAATATCATTATAAAAATATTATTTATGAAGTTTTAAATCAAAGATGATCATAGAAAATGAAGGATTGTGATGGATTTCAAAAGGGAATGTGAAATACAAAAAGGATGCAGCCATTGATAAACATAGAATCTATCACTTCCTGTCTAGTAATGGCGGCCGGTTTCACTTTAAAAAATTAGACCTAGCCCAGTCCGTTGGCATTTGCCACTAAATAGAGGCACTTATTGCAATAAACTTTATTGAACTAATTAGATTTAATATTAAACTAACAGAACTAAATTTAAATCTCGCAGAAGCTTAATAAACACAAATTTAATGGTCAACTTACCAGCATGCTCAACACAATGGATCTCCATGAAAACAATAGAATAATGGCGATGTAGATCTAAAGAATTAATAAATATCCAATCCTGGCGTGATAAAAAGGCTTTGATTATCCTTTAGAGCCTGATTTTGAAAACAAAATCTGAATGGAACACAGTGCACATTGTTCTTGGCTAAATATACTGACGCCGGTAGACTACCAGTTCCGGTAACCAAAAAAAAATCGCCGCGACCGGAAAATCAAAGTACCTACTTTGCGAGCCAAGAAAATCTTAATATAAGATAGATATCTACATTAACTACATAAAATGAATTCAAATACACTCAAATATGAATTTTTAAGCCAAACTAACTAGAACCTGAATTATTTTTAACCTTCTTTTAAATTCTAGTAGCATCACGAGGAATTTCCTGACCTAGATCTATAATTAGCCATTCTACATTAAGTTGCAAATTTCTAGAAATTACTGTAAAAAAAAGCTGTGAAAAAATTCAACATCTCCCCTGCCAAAAAAATCTTAGTCTGTTTAGAGTTCCCAAATATATACTTAATATTAATATACTTTCAGCCTTGGCACATCAAAAATGTATGATTCAGTATGCGTAAATTATTATTTATGACCCACTGTACCGTAAGGAGCCTCTTATTAACACTATTTAATAATACTAATACTGTTTATACATATAAAGTATGACCTTCACATACAAGCATCACATCAAGCAAATCTTTTTAAACTCTTTCTCTCCGTAATTATTTACCACACGCTAATGGAATCAATGCTAGTATCGTCAGTTAGGAGAGAAAGAGTTAGGGAATACTTTAAAAAAAATTACTTCACAAGATAATCCAGATCTTCTCCCCCTTTTTTTTAATAACCAATTATACATACATCTATGTGCAATTGTTTATCAGTAAGAATTATAGACCTTTGTTTTGATCAATACCATTGATTAAATTCCAAGACTATTTGACGTTTTGATTAAATTTAATTTTACAAATTTTTCAGCGTCGCATGTCTGTCACAGACAATGGAGGTATCAAATATCCAGAAACAATGGAAGGGGGGCGCCCCAAACTCGGTGGTCTTATGGATCCCAGACAAGGTGTTGTTGATAGAACTTCCAGATGTCAGACCTGTGCTGGCAACATGACAGAATGTCCTGGTCACTTTGGGCACATCGAACTTGCCAAGCCAGTGTTTCATGTGGCATTCTTGACAAAAACAATTAAAATTCTCAGATGTGTTTGCTTTTTCTGCTCCAAACTGCTTATGGACCCAGTAATTATCCTTTTTTTTTTATTATGTATAATATATATATATATATATATATTTTATAAGTATTATTAACTTTCATGTTTTTAATTATATGCCATTTCTCTAGTTATATGGTCTGAATTCTTTTTAATGTTTGCTTTTAGTCACACCCCAAAATGAAAGATGTTCTCAGTAAATCCAAAGGTTACCCTCAGAAGCGTTTGGCACATGTTTACAATCTATGCCGAACAAGAAAAATTTGTGAAGGAGGAGATGAAATGGAAAAAAGGAAAGAGGAGGAGGAGGGTGGAGGTGAGAACCAAGAAAATGAAGCCCCTAAGGTAAGTGCTTATCTTTATATATTGTAAATAAGAATTCAACACAGTCTATGCCAGTTGATTTGTGTTGCCCCTCTCCTTTTTTTTTTTTTTTTTTTTTTTTAAATGCATCCTTCACATTTTCCAGTATTATACTTTTGGCTCATATATTTAAGTATCTGTTTAGTTCAATTAGTATGGCCCACTTTATATAGCACCTCATCTACATACCTATGTTTGGCCTGGGAATTCTGGTATATTTTTGTCGGAAGTAGAATTATTTTATTTAAAAAAGTGTAAATTTTGTGATATGTCTGCTTTAAAAAAAAACATGGGTCAAAATTGCTAATAAATTTTTTAGCATAAATTTACAGCTGCGGTTACGATCATGAAAATATCAGTTTTGTTCTAGACTCAGGTTTAGTAATAGCAGGTTAAATTTTTTTTTTCTGCACAGCAGGTGGGAGAATTAGTAATAGGTGAATGAATCAGTCAGGGCCCTTAGGAACATAAATCAAGGGTGTAGTGTGTTACTAAAGTAATGTAAATTTAATATGTCAGAGACCATTTCCTTAGTTTAATTAGGAACATGGGCAGAGTTTTGAAGACCAGTAACTTGGAGATTTTTGACATTTTTATGTCATATTAATGAAATAAAAAAATTCATGTAATTTTAGAGTCATGGAGGCTGTGGGCGTTATCAGCCCAACATCAGAAGAAATGGCCTGGAGCTTATGGCTGAGTGGAAGCACACCAATGAAGAGTCCCAAGAGAAAAAAATCCAAGTCACTGCTGAGAGGGTGCTGGAAATCTTTAAGAGGATCACAGATGAGGAGTGCATAGTACTTGGCATGGACCCGAAGTATGCACGTCCTGACTGGATGATTGTCACAGTGTTTCCAGTGCCGCCTCTCCCTGTCAGGCCTGCAGTAGTTATGTTTGGCTCAGCAAGAAATCAGGTTTGAGCAATTTTTTTTCCTCTATAGTAAGTCCTTTTCACAAATTTCAAATTTGCATTTGGAAGACTTCTAAATACTAATGTCCTCAATTTACCTGTATCATTGTGATTTAAAATTTTTAACCCTTTGCCCTTGATTTTCATCTAATGTAGGATGATTTGACACACAAACTGTCTGATATTGTGAAAGCCAACAACCAACTAAGAAGAAATGAGCAAAATGGTGCAGCAGCTCATATTATTCAAGAAGATACAAAAATGTTACAGTATCATTGTGCCACTCTGGTTGACAATGAAATTCCTGGCCTGCCAAAGGTAGGGACATGAACATGCACAGAAAGTCAAACTTATTGCAATATTTAGGGTGAGGGTTTGGTAAATTTTTAATATTAACTTTACTGACAGATTAAACTAAAACCATTTTGCTAATGTGTTCAATTCTAGGCTGTGCAAAAGTCTGGTAGACCTCTAAAATCTGTCAAGCAAAGATTGAAAGGTAAAGAGGGCAGAGTTCGTGGAAATCTCATGGGGAAACGTGTGGATTTTTCAGCCAGAACTGTCATCACACCAGACCCTAACCTAAGAGTTGACCAGGTCGGTGTACCAAGAACTATTGCCCAAAACATGACATTCCCTGAGTTGGTCACTCCCTTTAACATTGACAGGTATGTGTTCATGCTTGTGTTTATTATATTGAATATGTCAAGACTTGTTTTTTTTTAAAGCCTCTTTTTGTCATCAATTAATTTATTCAATGATGTAAGTTATCCTTTGATGATTTCTTGTTTGGCTTACTGAATCATGGTGACCAACATTTACTCTAATTTTTTTCCCTGAGGATAACAAAAAGCCAAAGTTATCTAAGAAATTTTCACTAATGTTTTAATATTAATAATGAAACATAATATGTTCTCAGGATGCAGAATCTGGTCAGGAGGGGAGCCAATCAGTACCCTGGTGCCAAATACATTGTCCGTGACAATGGTGAGCGCATTGATTTGAGATACCACCCCAAAGCCAGTGACATACACTTACAGATAGGCTACAAGGTTAGTGCACTCTTTTACCCATACATGTGTTAATAGCATGAACCACCTGGATAGTTTAAAGTGAATTATAAGCAACATTTGTCAGGGTGAGAAATAATGTCTTGTGTGTTTAGGTGGAGAGACACATGATAGACAATGATGTGGTGGTCTTCAACAGACAGCCCACCCTGCACAAGATGAGTATGATGTGTCATAGGGTGAAAGTATTACCCTGGTCTACCTTCAGGCTTAATCTCAGGTATTTTATTATAGTACTTCATAGACACATTTTTTTTATATTTTTTTTCAAATTAGTTAATGTTTTTTTAGAAAAGTATTTACTAAAGCATAATAGACTGAAGCAGGCCTTGTTTGTTCCAATGATGAAATTAGTATTTGAATTAATCATGATATATAGCAAGACACTCTAATTTTTTTCTGAGGACTAGGCTTGGATATCCAGCATGAATGGATTAGCTTGTATGGATAGTATCAATAAATGTTTGAATATTTCATGATAACATGCCTTACTGTATTGATATAGTGTAACAACACCATACAATGCTGACTTTGATGGAGATGAGATGAATCTGCATCTGCCACAGTCTTTGGAGACCAGAGCAGAAATTTACAACTTGGCTGCTGTTCCTCGTATGATCATCACACCACAGGCTAACAGACCTGTCATGGGTATTGTACAGGACACACTTTGTGCTGTCAGAAAAATGACCAAAAGAGATGTCTTCATAGACAGGGTGAGTTAATGCATTAGGAACTCTTTCCTCCAAGTTGAATCTTAACATTTAACTCTTTCTCTCCTAATCGACGATACATTCTTTGATTTTGAACTCATCAAATTAAATTAACGATGTTTCTTTTTTAACTTGAATTTGAATTATATAAAAAGAGCATACATTTCCCTTTAATTCTATACCAAATACATTTTCTGATTACAAACAACAAAGCTATTGAAGCCCAATCATAAGAAGGGGAGTGATATAGTAATGAACAAAATGAAGAATTCCTTCAAAATGTGGACAAATTATCATGGAGAGAAAGAGTTAACAAAGAATAGTTCAAGTTTACCAATAGAGGTTTAATTGTTATGTAGCCATGTAATATGATAAAGATTTTTTTTTCTTGAAACAAACAATTTTGTTTGTTAAATAAATCTTGTATCATTAGCAGCCAGTTTTGAAATAAAAAGTTTAAAAAAATTAAAAATGATCTTGTATATCATTTTTTTTTTTCCTTGGTAAATGTAGGTAAACATTTTTTTTAAATTTTTGCTTAAAGAATAAAGTTGACCGCAGTATACTTGTATCAACAGGCCCAAATGATGAATCTTTTGATGTTTCTGCCCACTTGGGATGGACGCATGCCTCAGCCAGCCATTCTGAAACCTGTACCACTGTGGACAGGTAAACAGTTATTCTCCCTCATCATCCCAGGCCGTGTCAACTGTAACAGAACCCACTCTACACATCCAGACTCTGAGGACAGTGGTCCATACAAGTGGATCTCTCCAGGTGATACCAGGGTGTGTATAGATCTCTTGTTTCATCCTTTATGACAATTTTACTTGACACAAAGGGAAGGTGTAAAAAAAAAATAATTAAATATATAATCTATGGTTCCTGTATTTAAAATGTTACCACATGTCCAGTGATGAAATAACTATTTTGAAACGTTATGAAATATAACAAGACACTCTAATTTTTTTCTGAGGACTTTTTTTTTTTTTTTCATTAAATTTTATGTTGCGGAATTTATGAATATTTATGTATTCATTGTCAGGTCCATCCTTCTTTACTACTGATATGTCTATTTGATGTTCACAGGTGTTAATTGAAGATGCTGAACTCATCAGTGGCATCATTTGTAAAAAGGCTCTGGGTACTTCTGCTGGCTCATTGGTTCACATTGTGTTCTTGGAGATGGGGCATGATATAGCTGGAGAGTTTTATGGCAACATTCAGACAGTGGTCAACAACTGGCTGCTTATAGAGGGCCACAGCATTGGTATAGGTGACACTATTGCTGACCAACAAACTTACCAAGATATTCAGGACACTATCAGGAATGCTAAGGTAACTTTTTTTTCATATAAACTTTTCTTTGCTGTTGTACTTTTTTTTTTATAGATAATTTTGATAAATATGAATTCATAATTATACTTTCTGTTTTGGGAAAGTTGAAGGGTATTTATTAATATCAGCTATTAATATAAGCTCATTGAAGTTACTCACTGAAGAAACAGTGTGTTAATTTAATTGAATCCTTTTAAACTCAATCCAAACAATATATATGTAAATCAATATATTGCACCAAGTAAAAAATACAAATGTTTTCTATACATTAAGCTGGTAGAACATTAGGGGTGCTTAGAAACACTTTCAAAGATAAGACTAGTCTTGAAACAGATAAAACTGGTAAATGTACAGAGACAGGCAGACCCTACTTAACACTGCCATATACCTGGACCATTCTGTAAGGGATTAATTCCAGTACGGAGCCTTAGTGCATGGAGGCTTACAAATAGTAGAACATCAGCATTTTTGAAAAGTTCCTTTAGGCTTTAGAGTTATGTTTTTGTATGGACTAGATATGGTCAACTTGTTGAAATGTCATATTCAAATATGACTACATTGCGAATGCTTTGTTGAGCATGGCAAGTAAACAAAATTGAAATGTAGAACAATCAAGTGTATATATATTCAATAATGTAGATGAGAACAAAGCCTCATTAATGCTCCATTTCTGTAGTTGACACTTAGGTGTCTGCACTTTTAGTTGAAAAATATCTTGATCAAAAAAATAGCTAAAAAAACATGTTTGTGTACTACCAAATATTCTTATTTCTGTTGTCAGAATGATGTGATAGATGTGATTGAAAAAGCACACAATGATGAACTTGAACCAACGCCTGGTAATACTCTTCGACAGACTTTTGAAAATCAGGTTGGCCATGTTTTCACTTGAGTAGTCTTTAACTCTTTATCTCCGTAATTATTTTCCAAGTTCTGACGGAATTATTGATTTCATCCGATCGGAGTGCACTAATATGTTATAGTTAAAATGGTATAACTTTTTTATTTACAATCATAGAATTATGTTTTTGATATGGAATTAAAGGAAAATGAATGTTCTTTTTAGATATTGCAAAATGAAGTGTATAAATTGAAGTGGTATTTTTATTTTGTTTTATGAAAAGTAAAAATGAAAATATGAAAACTCACCGATGGACGATAAAAAATTTAATCCAAGTCACATAAGAAGATCATTTCTATTCCAAACTGCATATAATGCTATTGTTTTATAATCCTGATTCATATTTTCACAAAATAAAACCACTAAAACAATAGAAAACACATGAACTACAAAACTATAGCACATTATCCAAGGTCACCACCATTAAAATTTTCTGAGAAAAAAATAATAACTTGCAACGTTAAGTTCCAGTTAGTAGATCTAGATTTACTGGATGGAATAAAAAAATTGCTTTCTGTTTTAATACCCATCTCTGCATATTTCCAACTTATTTAAACAGGTCTAGATGTATTATTTGTGCTAATATATTTAGTTTTAGAAGGGGGTTTAGCAGGTTCATCAGCTGATGAATTATCAGATTCAGATCTAGAGTTCTAGATCTAGATTCTAACACTTACACTGGCACTAAACTATCACTATCAGAATCAATATGATCAGATAAAGCAATATCATTTCATCTAGATCTAAATCAATAAGGTCTTTTACTTGTTGATCTGAATATAATATAGATCTACAAGTTTTAGTAGATCGACCATCAGATGGGCCAGCTTCCATTTTCATTTAAACACACACAAAAAAAAAAGACGACTTTCAAAACCCTCTCTACAATTAAAAACATGCTGAAGGAAGTAAACAACAAACTCTTCTGCAAGCGGAAATCACGTAGATTTAGAATATAAGCATTTAAAATTATTAACCAAGAATAGAAACGAAATAAAGATGTTTTACTGCACCGACGACATCATCGTCGCTTAATCGGCTTTTACAAAAACGACTGACGACATTGTCGTCGCTTGGGAGATAAAGAGTTAAGAATGTCAATGAGCAAAGTATTTTTTTTTTAATCATAAAAGAAAAAACCACTTAGTGCTTAGTTTTAAGTAATAGTATAATTAGTAGTCTATTTGTTATTTCTATGCTAACCTGTTTTCTATAGGTTGCATAATGATTTGATGAGTGTCAAGTTGTGTGATGTCACAATTCACTATTGGCACCCTTCATATGGGGCAAAAAATAAAAATGTATTTGTTTGAATACAACATTTCAGGTTAACAGAATTCTCAATGCTGCTCGTGACAAGACTGGTAGTAAAGCCCAACAGTCCTTGTCAGAATTCAACAACTTCAAGTCTATGGTCGTTTCTGGTTCCAAGGGATCAAAGATTAACATCTCTCAGGTATTTTTTTTCTTACATAGTAACTTGTAATTTAAGGGAAATATTTCTAAAATTACCATTTTCTTAAGTACATTTTGACTTAAGTATATTGTTGTCTTTTTAAGTATATTGTTGTTGTTTTTTTCTACACTAAATTTGTTGTATTCAGGTCATTGCTTGTGTGGGTCAGCAGAACGTTGAAGGGAAACGTATCCCTTTTGGTTTTAAATATCGCACTCTACCTCATTTCATCAAAGATGATTATGGTCCTGAGTCCAGAGGGTTTGTGGAGAACTCTTATCTAGCCGGTCTGACTCCTTCTGAGTTCTACTTCCATGCTATGGGAGGTCGTGAAGGTCTTATTGATACAGCTGTCAAGACTGCTGAAACTGGTCAGTTTTTTTTATTAAAGAAATGTAACTTTGCTAGATTTAGTGATAGTTTCTAAAATTTACACTGCAGCAAATAACTTCATATCAAACAATTTGAAAATCATGTGTCTAGTCTAGAATATATATACAAAAATTTTGCAATTGTCTGATGATGATAGTTTATATTGATGCTCAAATGATATCAATATATTATTCACTCTAATTTTTTTCTGAAGACTATTGATATAATATTAAAAGTAATCTTTAACATGTTATATTTAAATTTTGCTTTATATTTATATTTTATACAACTATTTTATAGAATACATTTGCTATGAATCTGATAATGTTATAGTGTACTTTACATTTTAGGCTACATTCAGCGTCGTTTGATCAAAGCCATGGAGAGTGTGATGGTCAAATATGACGGCACTGTGAGAAATCAAGTTGAACAGCTGGTTCAGCTGAGGTACGGTGAGGATGGACTTGATGCATGCTGGGTAGAGTTCCAGTCTATTCCTACTCTTAAGCCATCAGATAGAGCATTTGAAAAAAGATTCCGTTTTGATGCTACCAATGAGAGGTAGGTTTTATTTCCAGAAATTACTTATTTACTCTATAGTTATTGAGTTGTTTGTATTCACTTGAGTGTGCAACTAACTGCTTATGTTATAAGGTATGCAATCAGAAGTACAAGTGTCTAATGATGATCATTAAGATTGATTCTTTGTGATATCTTTATTATTCACTCTAATTTTTTACTGAGGACATTTGAGACTTTTAGCAAGCTTTGTCATTTTATAAAGTATGAATTGGCTTTGACCTAGAATGATTATCTCTCTAAAAATTAATGTTCTTGTTCTGTACGAGACATAAATGTACTTAATAAACACGTTTAAAATCTTCTGGTAACGTCCTAAAACAGCAATGTATAGTGGAGCTGGCAGTAAACACATTTTATTGCAGTAGGAGTTAATGCACAAATCTAAACCAGTTTTTTTACTGTCAGGTCTATGAGGAAACATTTGAATGAAGAGGTGATCAAAGACATGATGGGAGATGCCAGTCTGATGGCTGAAATAGAGAGAGAGTGGGAACAATTGATTGAGGACAGATCTAACATCCGACAAGTGTTTTCAACTGGTGATGCCCGCATTGTGCTGCCCTGTAACATGGACAGAATCATGTGGAATGCACAGAAAATATTTAGAATTGATAAACGCAAGCCCTCTGATCTGCATCCTCTGAAAGTCATAGAAGGTTAGAAGTTTGGCTTATTCCTTTTGAAAGTTGTGGCTCAAAAGAAAAATAATGGTAGATATTTGTATTTAAAATATTAAACTACTACACTTTTTTTTTATCAGTTTAAATGACTGTAACAAAAACATGTCCAGGGTTTGCATTGACATAAGCTACCAATATAAAGGCTCAATGATTGGCTAATGAAGTTTAACTTTGCATGTCTTTCTCTAGGTGTCAGAGACTTGTGCCGTAGGCTTGTAATTGTAGTTGGTGAGGACAGGATCTCTTACCAAGCTAATGAGAATGCCACACTGTTGATGAAAGCTTTGATTAGATCAACATTATGCACCAAGCGTGTGGCTGAAGAGCACTGTTTAACTTCCGAGGCATTTGAATGGGTGCTTGGTGAAATTGAAACAAAGTTCCAACAGGCAATGGTAAGGCACAATTTGTATAGAGATGAGATAATTTAAGCATTTCATAAGTTTTTTAGAATGGGCATGTATTTTAATTTTTTATTGCTGGGTTTAAGCCTAGTTTTTATTTTTAGAAAATACTTGCATCATAGCTTGCTGTCTTTTTTTTTTTTTTTTATTTTTTGTTAAAATCCATTGCTGATTGGTTGCTGATCTCTTGGATTGTTTTTTTTTTTTGTCTATGTATTGACAATCACTGAAATAAAAAAAAGTGTAACATTTGATGGAAATGTGTTAACATGACTTGCCAATAAATGTTTATTCATACTTTTTATTTTATGGCTGTTAGGTTTTTAATGAATATATTTATTTCTTAAAGAAAAAAAAATTCTAAAAGATATACATTTTTCTGTTTTTACTGGTAAATGCATTTTTTTTTATTTGATCAAAATGGCTAGTGTCAGTAAAATCAGATGAATTAAATTATATTGTAATTATGATTTTGCTGACATTGTTACTAAGATTGTCATAAAGCTCTACAGTAACTAACATGGTTACAAAATATTAAGAGAAAAAAAATTTCACTGCCATAATTATAGCATAGTGCTTGGCTTTTAAAGTAAAAATGGAAACTATAAATTGTTTTTTATTTACACACACGCTCAATGATAGTAAGATTGTTGCAAAAAATGACAAATTATTTTAAGTTTCAACTAGTCCTAAATTTTAAAATAAGTTAATGAAATGTGTTGATATACTTAAAGGTAATTATTGAGCTGTTATAAAAAAAAAAATTTTGCAGTCTGAAAAAGGATACATTTATTTCTTATAAAGGAATATTTCTTTTATTTCTAGGCACATCCTGGAGAAATGGTTGGTGCTCTGGCTGCCCAATCTCTGGGAGAACCTGCAACACAGATGACACTGAACACTTTCCATTATGCTGGTGTATCTGCCAAGAACGTCACACTTGGTGTGCCTCGTTTGAAAGAGATTATCAATATCTCCAAGAAACCCAAAACCCCATCTCTCACTGTGTACCTTTTGGGCCAGGCTGCACGTGATGCAGAGAGATGCAAAGATGTCTTGTGTCGCCTGGAGCATACAACACTTCGTAGGGTCACAGCCAACACTGCTATTTATTATGACCCTGACCCAATGAACACTGTGATTGCTGAAGACCAAGAATGGGTAAGTACTGAAGGGAACTAAGTTGATCACTTTAATACATGATCATGTGATCTTTTTTTTTTTTTAACCATTTACTAGCTGGATAAGTATTCTCTGCATGTATTCTAATCCTCTGTGTTAAAAATTGTCTGCATTAGTGTATTGACAAACTGCTTATTTCATCCTGCCTTAGAAACTTTTTTTCTGGCTGCCTCTATTTGCTTTGTGTAGTGACTTGTAAGGAAGATCTGGATGGGCCATGTGACCTGTCTACCTCAGAGTAGCAAAATGCAGTATTTTCAGAATAAGCTTTTTGAGAACTGCTTTCACCTTGTCCAGTGTTGCTGCTTGGCAGAGTTGTGGAATCAAGGTCTTTGGTTGGTGCCAGAGTCAGGACTGTCCATTATCCATAATTTGTCTTTTCTCCAGTGCTGCATTAGTTAAAATTTATCTTGCTTTCAACATATTTATGAAAAAAATTAATTTTGTTTTTGTAGGTCAGTATCTATTATGAGATGCCAGATTTTGACGCCTCCAGAATATCGCCTTGGCTTTTGCGTATTGAACTTGACAGGAAGCGTATGACAGACAAAAAACTCACCAT
This sequence comes from Biomphalaria straminea, assembly GCA_021533235.1. NCBI lineage: Eukaryota > Metazoa > Mollusca > Gastropoda > Planorbidae > Biomphalaria > Biomphalaria straminea. The sequence continues at coordinate 21,588,921 of JADKLZ010019686.1, forward strand.
GGAACAGATCTCTGAGAAAATTCAGTCTGGGTTTGGTGATGATTTGAACTGTATTTTCAATGATGATAATGCTGAGAAGCTGGTACTGAGAATTAGAATTATGAATTCAGACAATACCAAATACCAAGATGTAAGTGCAACAAATTGTTCTGTATATTTATTTAGATGTTTCAGAAACTATTTTTAAAGTCTTCACTGTGTTTTTGTTTTCATCTGCTTTTATTTGCATTTAGGAAGAAGAAGTGGTTGACAAAATGGAGGATGATGTTTTTCTGCGTTGTATTGAAGCTAATCTTTTGTCTGACATGTCCTTACAAGGCATTGAAGCTATTGCTAAAGTAAGTCTCTGTTCAATATTAAAAGGTATACTTTTCTGCAAAGTTTTTATTAAAAGTTAGATTAGAAAAACATACATAGATTACAAGTAAGATGGATGGTTCACTTTTTTGTTCAGGTTTACATGCACCTGCCAAATACAGATGACAAAAGAAGAATTCATATTACTGAAGAAGGAGAGTTTAAAGCTGTGAGTGAGTGGATCTTAGAAACTGACGGTTCAAGTTTAACTAAGGTACTCAGTGAGAGAGATGTGGACCCTGTCAGGACCTACACAAATGACATTGTGGAAGTTTTTGATGTAAGTTTTAATGTAAATAAATATTTCATTCGTGCTTTTGCCATAGGAGGGATTTTTTATTTTGGTTTATTTGGGCATCTCTTGAGTCCAACCATTTCTGTTTGGTACCTAATACTTGTTGACAAAAAGTAAAGGCATTTGGTTGTTATTCTGCCACATGACACTCTTGTTAACAGTGGGCCACAGTAACATGATCTTTGCTGTCATCATAGACATTTTGAATCAAATTTCTAATATTTTATACTTTGTTCCACAAATTTTACACTGATTATCTAAGCCTTGTACAAGAACATTGATAAATTAGCCATAGAAAATGTTATTATTAAGTTAAAACCTTTTTATCAAATTATTTAGTGTACATTGACATGGAATTGTGGATAGTCTACATCCTAAACATATATTGTTTTTTAAATGTTTGCCCATACCTGTGTAAAGTGTACACTAATAATTGGTTTCTTGAGTCTTAGGAATTGTACTAGACATGACATCAACAAACTGCATCTTAAAATTTTTTAACACTTTTATAAAGAACAGAGTAGTTTTTTAAACCTAATATTTCTTTGCTGTACTTTCAGACCTTGGGTATTGAAGCTGTACGTAAAGCTATTGAACGTGAGATGAACCACGTCATCTCTTTTGATGGTTCTTATGTCAATTATCGCCATTTGGCCCTGCTTTGTGATGTTATGACCTCCAAGGGTCATTTGATGGCCATTACTCGTCACGGCATTAACAGACAGGAAACTGGTGCTCTGGCTAGGTGCTCTTTTGAAGAAACGGTAAGATCATTGTTTAGTTCACACTGATTTTGTTTTGCACTAAAACATTAAAAAAATTCAAAGTAGTGTCTAAATTATTTGACAATTTACATTTATTGGTAATCTAATTTTCTTTTTCAGGTTGATATCTTGATGGAGGCTGCTTCCCATGCTGAGATTGATCCAATGAAAGGTGTCTCTGAAAACATTATGTTGGGGCAGTTGGCTAAAATTGGAACTGGTTGTTTTGAATTGCTTCTTGATGCAGAGAAATGTAAATATGGTATGGAAATTCCATCTCAGCTTGGCCCAGGACAGTTAGCAGGTACACTTTTGGTCACACTTTTTTCAAAAAAATGTCCATGCTGATTTAATTAGTTGATACATCATTGAATGAAATACCAGTTTAATTTTGAAAATTTTAAATATCAATTTCATAATTACCTAGATTCAATAATATTTCATCAATAGTTCTGTTTTGTTCTCTGATTAAATAGTGTTTTTTTTTTATTACTTGCTGTATAGAATAGATTTGTGATTAAAAATGGCTTTTTACACATTTATTTTCTAGGTGGAGCTGGAACTGGTATGTTTTTCGGTGCTGCAGGATCACCAACAAGTTCAATGTCACCACAGATGACCCCATGGGGTCAAGTTGGCACACCAGGCTATGCAAGTGCCTGGTCTCCTGGAGTAGGCAGTGGTATGACACCAGGTGGTGCTGGATTCTCTCCTTCTGCTGCCAGTGAGGCTGGCTACTCTCCAGCGTATTCTCCTGGCTGGTCACCCCAGCCTGGATCTCCTGGCTCTCCCAGCTCTCCTTACATTCCATCACCACGTGGAGCGTCCTCGCCTGGCTACTCACCATCATCACCAGTGTACTTGCCAAGTTCACCAGCCATTGCTACACCCCAGAGTCCAAGCTACTCTCCAACTTCCCCATCTTACTCCCCTTCCAGCCCTGGCTATTCACCAACCAGTCCAAAGTATTCACCAACTTCTCCCTCTTACTCTCCCACCAGCCCATCTTATTCCCCCACATCTCCTTCTTACTCACCGACGTCCCCCTCTTACTCACCAACCTCCCCATCCTATTCACCTACTTCCCCAAGCTACAGCCCAACAAGCCCCTCCTACTCGCCTACATCCCCTTCCTATTCTCCAACCAGCCCATCTTACAGTCCAACAAGCCCATCTTACTCCCCTACAAGTCCATCTTATTCTCCAACTTCTCCTTCATACTCCCCAACCTCTCCTTCTTACTCTCCTACTTCCCCATCGTACTCTCCCACTTCCCCATCTTATTCCCCAACTTCTCCATCTTATTCTCCCACCAGTCCTGGATACAGTCCCACAAGTCCATCTTATTCTCCATCTTCACCCAATTACTCCCCAACTTCTCCTTCTTACTCTCCTACTTCTCCTTCATACTCCCCTACATCCCCATCATATTCTCCCTCCTCCCCCTCATACTCTCCATCTTCTCCATCTTATTCTCCCTCCTCACCAAACTACTCTCCGTCATCCCCATCATACTCTCCTAGTTCTCCAAAGTACAGCCCATCTTCACCATCTTATTCTCCTACATCACCATCTTACTCTCCATCATCTCCACAGTACTCTCCAAGCTCACCAAAGTATTCCCCATCTTCCCCTCAGTATTCTCCATCTTCCCCACAGTACTCCCCATCTTCTCCTTCTTACTCACCCTCATCACCCAAATATTCCCCAACCTCACCAAGGTACAGCCCAACATCCCCAGACTACTCCCCATCCTCACCACACTACTCCCCAACCTCTCCCTCTTATTCCCCTTCATCCCCAAACTATTCTCCAGCTTCCCCAACCTACTCTCCATCATCATCCCCCAAGTATTCTCCAACATCGCCCACGTCCTCCCCTGCATCGCCTGGCTACTCCCCAAGCAGCCCAGCGTACTCTCCCAACACTCCTCATTACAGCCCCACTAGCCCTCATTATGGCACTGATCTGGAAGATGATGACCAGCCTTAAGTGCCATAGCAAACTGTTTTATTCTATTCATATCAGGACAACTGTTTTATTGAATGTGTAATGTATTCATATGCCAACATTTTTTTTTTCTTGTGAATTGTGATGATGATTATTATTCTATTCTAGTGAAGGAAATAACAGTTTTCAACATTAAGTGATTTCTTTGTGTTTTATTTGCATTCATTCCTTTCAACTGGTTTATCATAAGTTTGACTTCAGATACTTTGTTCTAATATATGTGGCTTTTGAATTTATTCATTATTGATGTTGGATCTTGTTTCATGTATATAAAAATAAATTTACTTTGTAGATAGTTTCTGATGATTTTCCTGTTTCCATGGGAACAAATGAAAGCAAAACAATGTTCTATTAATTATGAAAAGTAATTGTGTTACTTGTTAAGAATATCAATAAATGATGACCAAAAAAAAGTTTTGTTTGTCTACTTGTACCACTACCAGGTAGCTTTTTTTTTGACAATTCTGATTTCATAATTGTCCGAATGCAAAGAGCCACGATTTCTTTTAAAATATTTAAAAAAAAGAAAACTACTCTTACTATAGCGCAACAAAGCGTACCTGGATTATGAGTAAGTATGACATGTAATATGATGTAGATTGTAGGCTAAGGGACGAAAAAATCACTTAAATACACTAAATAGTTCATCACTGCCAAATCTCCAAAATGAGATTGGTAGAAATAACTTTTAGACTCGTAACGTTAGGCCTACTAGATATTTACTTCGGTAGAACTTAAGAAACATGTTAGTACAGGAGATAACTTTCTCGTACCCTTATGAACCACCGCCAATCTTGTTTTACCAAAATACATCTGGTGTACTCGGTATGTAGTATTTTCCTACCTTGGTGGAAACGTGCAATAATTAATAACAATGTCTTTGAACCCATAGATAAAGGATTAGGGCCCTGTTTCACACGACTACGCTAACCAGTTGTGGGCTGCATTGACTTCCATTTGGCTTTCGAACTACACAGAGTGCTTTACAGTTGGCACAGATGAAAGAAGGACCCTCACGAGCATCGCCACCTTATTTTGACGGGCTCAAAACAATGTGGAACGGCGTGGGCAGTCTGGCAATGGCTAAAGGACCCCTGCAATTAAATGAGCTTCTTATTCCTGGCATCTGGAAGAAATCTTTCCATTTGGTCACATGTCTCGGGGGCATTTGGCACGATTCTATTCATGTGTAGGTTGCCGAGTAACGAACCTCTAATAATTACACGAACCACTGCCTTGTAAATCTCTTTTTTTTTTTTTTTCATAACAAAAATCATGCCTACAATGCCCATTCGTAATTTGGTTCTAATTAAGCTAAAAAAAAAAGTTTGGTAAGGCGGGAGCCGCCCCCCCCCCGAGTGGTTAAGCGTAAGGCCATAAGAGCCGAGGGGTGTGGCGTCGGATTTGAACCTCGCTGAAGACTGAGAATTTGAATATCGGGATTTTTAGGGCTTCCCATGAGTAGTCAAGCACAATTTCTTTCCTTAACCAAACAAAATAATTAACTACCAATACTTTATTTTTAATTCTTGTTTTGTCAGGTAAAAGAAATAATTGTGCAATGTTTATATCCCTTTTTGGTTTTAAAAACAAAAAGTGTTAATTAGGTTACTACTAAAGGATTAACTAAATTGGTGGGTGGGGATAGTCAGTGGCGTAACTAGGGTGGAGGAGAGGGGGTCCAAATTTGAAAATCCCCCGGGCCCCCACTTGAGGGGTAATCCCGAAAGAGTGTCCAAAATTTGTTTTTACATTAGATATATTACGGCATTATCTCATGTCATGTCAAAATGCAGTGGTTCCTAAGGAGGTCCAGCTCCCACGTTTCCAAATCCCTAGCTATGCCACTGGGGATAGTAAAAGTGATAGGCCTACTAGAATTTACGGCCGTGTGGGCTTTTCTAAAGCGGGTCGTTCCAATTCAAGTAAAAAGTCTATGTCAGAAAACATAACGATTGGCAGGGTGAAAAAAAAAAGGAGTTCCCCAACACACGAAAAAACACAAACGGCCCGCCCTAGGGGGGGGGGGGGGAGCGAGAATGAAAGAGAGTGGGTCTTTTCAATTCAATGTAACACAGTAGGCCTAATTGATAGTAGCTAGAATTAACGGGCTAAAAAGTATGTTTGTGGAGAGGGGATCGGTTAAATTACGGACCGTTTATTGGGAAAAAATATACTTGGTGTCCCGCCAAAACAGTTTGAGAACAAAAGTAGTTAGTGTTTCTTTGTGTGTGTGTTCCTAATGCGTATATTAGATCTAGTTCCGACATGCTGAAGTATCGCAGATTCGTTTTAAATGAACAGGCTTGGCCAACTAGTTTAACCACTAATTATATTATGATAAACACTTGCCGAACAATTTATCATTGTAGGCTTACATCTGTTTGTCATTTTTAATGTGCGTGTGTACTCTATATAGATCTATAGACTTTTATAAATGTGCTTATTGCTCTGATTTTGTAAAACAAGTCACAATATAAGATCAGTTCTACTTAATATGTGAATTGTGAAATCTTGAAACGTTTTTTTTTAATAATTCACCGCAAGACAATAGAAACACTGGATGTACCGTAATTAATTCCTTTTGAATGAAAAATATCATGGACGTTTAAAAATATGTGTCTTTAATTTACTTTGCTGTAAAAGTTAATTATATTTATTGCAACATACGATACAAATATTTTAATAACACGGTTAGACTCTAAAGATGCTGACTGCAAATATTTCCTGGCATAAATAATGCTTTGACACCGCTTACTTCAGCCCACCCTAAAATGGCGTTTACTCTGTGATCGGGCGACACTATGAGCACAGTCACAAGGATTGAGCAATGATTTTAGTCACATTAGTATGGAAATATATTAATTAGAGTGTAATTATGTTCGGAGTTTTCTTTTTGTAAAATTGTAAAGGTAATAGATCTATGTCTAATCTAGATCTTCAGAGTTTATTTAATTTTTCATTTTTAATAACAATGAATAAGATTATAAGTTAATAAAAATAATAAAATAAATAGATTTAGATTTTTTTTATCATGATAATAAAATCATTAAAAATAATATGAGACTCCGAGTCCGAGATAATGAATGATACTGATAGTGATAATACTCTTAGTGAAGTGACTATTAGTCTTATGCTAGACTCTAATAACTAGATCTAATAGTCTTACATTAATAAATTTTGTATTAAATAATTTAAATGATTATAAACTAGAATCTAGAGATTAGTATCATTAGTAAGTACAGTTTATTGTAAATGATAATTCCAAGATTAAGATAAGAAAATTTAAGATCCTTTGCCCTATCTGCGCCTATGTTACTAGCCATAGTCTATTGCCAGTATTGGACCGTTGGGGCACCATGCAAGATTTGTCAACCATCTTTCTCCATTTCTCTCTGTCTTTTGCCTTAGATAAAATAGATAGAACCTCTTTCAATGGTCCATTCTTTTATGATGTCTTCCCGTTGCTTTCTCTGTCTGCCTGTTCTTTTTTTCTGGTACTGTTCCATAAGGAAGGTCTTTGCAAACCCTGAAAACCTAATATGGCCATAGATTTTTAGCTTGCATTTTTTTACAATAGTTAGCAGGTTATAGTGGGGTCCAATCGCTGTAGCAGCCCTGTCTCTAATCTCTTGGTTTTATGATGCGTTCTTTAAATGTGTCTAAAAATATACTAATCACTAATCTTAACTAGATTTAATATATTTCCTAGTTATTAAATAGCCATAGTGTTATGGTTTTTTTTTTAATGTTCATTTTCTTGATGTTGCATTTGAGTAAGAGTGTGTGGAGTCAGGTCGTCAACAATTTGAACATGGAAAAATCGACAGTGTTTTAAAGTTAAATATATAACGATTAGAAGTACCCATACTAATACTATCAAAATAAAGATTAGGGCACCAGGATACACACAGTATCAAGGCATGGCTAAAAACAAAATCACTAAAGAGTAATTCTGCTTAAATTTTGATGGAAATGATACAGACTGCAAAAATGCAAAAATTCTCTTGGGTGAGAAGTTATTTTGCTTGCGTATCATTCGTGTAATGGCCTCAAATGCAACATCAGTTTCCCTCCCTTTATAGTTAGAATTCCTGGAGTTAACAATTAAACAAAATTGTCTTCCGTGATTTTTTGAGAAGTGAAAGCAAGTTTCATAATTTACGACAACAGTTTTTTTTTTAATTTGAAAATAGTCCTTACTTTAGTGAGAATACTATAAATATTCTGAATATATAAGAGACTCTTGTCTATTTACTTTTTGGAATAAATGCCATTTTCTTTTAAATATTTCTACAAAAGATACATTTAACATTTGTCAACATTCTTCTCACAGTCTAGTTTTAGAATTTAAATAATAAATTAGAAATTGTTTTTTTTTTTGAGTCTATTAGTCCCATTTATTTTTCTAGCATTTATTTAATATTCAAATTTAAGTTAATGTTACTTTAACGTCTGCAGAGACTAAGTGTATATATCCAATATTTCTGATTCCATAGTCTTGATCTGGCTTCTGTTTTTACTTCACGTTCTAGATCTCAAGGCAGCAGTTTTGAAAGAATTCAGACCACAAAATGAAGGAATATAAAGTTGTTGTTTTGGGGAGTGGAGGCGTCGGCAAAAGCGCCTTGACGGTCAAATTTGTATCGGGGACTTTCATGGAAAAGTATGATCCTACTATAGAAGATTTTTATAGAAAAGAAATTGAAGTCGACTCGGCGCCGTCTGTTTTGGAGATTCTTGACACCGCAGGAACAGAGCAGTTTGCTTCAATGAGAGATTTATATATTAAAAATGGTCAGGGGTTCGTTATAGTGTACAGCATTACCAGTATACAAACATTTCAAGACATTAAAACCATGAAAGATCAAATACAGAGAGTGAAAGGGATCGATAGGATTCCCATGATCCTCGTGGGCAACAAGTCAGATTTAGACAGCCAGAGGGAGGTGTCCTCCTCTGAAGGGGCTTGTCTTGCTCAGCACTGGGGCTGCCCTTTCCTTGAAACCTCCGCCAAAAGTACAAATAATGTGAATGAGGTGTTTATAGAAATAGTGAGAGAAATGAACTCTACCCCCTTGAAAGATAATAAAGGCTGCTGCACAGTTCTTTAAAACTTGACTTGGATATTTTGTAGGGTAAGTTTTGTTTTGTTTTTTACTTCTAATGAGATATAATTTTGTACTTTTAAACTTATATTAAATTTATAAAATACTTTTTACAAGTACTATGGTCTGGTAGACTGCATGAAGACCTGCCTATTTTCTTAATTAAAGCTGACCAGCATTATTTAAAAGTAATTTTCATCACTATTATCACATCCTCATCAATGCATGCAATAGGATGTCCTAGATCCCTGTACTAAATTGTCCTAAATCTCTGAACTAGCAACGCACTTAATGAATTGTTTTCACCAATGTTCTCTCATTGTACATTGTAATCTTTTTTTTTTTTTGTTTTATTTTGCTCATTATCTGATTTAAAATCAGCACTTTCTATAACTCCACATTTTGAGCTGTTCTACAATTGTGCTGTCAGTTTTTCTTAGATTTTATGTGTCATTCCTCTCTCTTTTGAGTTGACCATACATTAACTTTGTCT
>JADKLZ010019686.1:21611106-21646775 GCA_021533235.1 Biomphalaria straminea
TCATCTAGAACTCAACTCCTGGACTATAGTCATCTAGAACTCAACTCTTGGACTATAGTCATCTAGAACTCAACTCCTGGACTAAACTTTGTGTTTCTCTCTCAAGTAAAAGAGTTCAATATTTTATTAGGAATAGTATTTCATATCCATTCTTAAGAATTTGATGAGGGAACATTTGTATAAACGAAGGAAATGACCTTAAGTATTGATCATGAGAGTGTCACTCTAACATTTGTCTGTCATTACTTGGTGTCAGTGTCTATTGTTTTGTGGTTGGCATCATTCGCAATGTTCTCAGTGTTTAGTTGATAGATGTGACTGATTGTTGCTTGACTTCTTTTTTTTTGTGTATACATTTTACATCTTAGCATGCTGAGCTGGAACACTGGATTCAGATTCTAATTCTGTATGGCAATATTTATTTGACTACTTTGCTTGCAATATTCATTGAGATGACAGAAACTCTCTGTTAGAATTCATTATGTCAAGATGTTTAACCTTTGATCGACTACATTCTACTCATATCTGACTATAGCAACAATTTTTTAATTGTATATGATCACTTTGTTTATGTACCTGTCCAAGTGAGACCTCGGCTCCCAGAAGTTATTGATCATGTTTTGTATACTTTTTGACACGCAGACCTCAGAGAACTTTCCTAACTTTTGTATTGTTATCAAGAACTGGGACCAAACTGATGCCACCAGATTATCAAGCAGTGTAGAGGAAAGAGAGAGGTCACAATTCTCACGTTAACACATAGGACTTAGTAGCTAACGTTTTGTTTTAGTTTCTACCGTAGACTCGGACTAATGAAACAGTTTCATGTCATAGCCAGTCAAAAGCTAATTTTAGTCTGGTGTAAAATGTTTTTTTTAATTAACCATTATCATGAAAAACAATTAAAATGATTTGTTTTTATTAACCATTATTATGAAAAACAGTAAGTCTGGACCCTAAATTGAAATTTCAATTCTGTTCTAGTCAATTTTTTAATGCTAGGATCTGATTTTGATTTTTTTAACTCAGCAATAACATTTGGCACTTTTGTTTGAAGACTTATTTCCTGTAGCTAGTGCCTTATGTTTGTTTGAACTTAACTATGTTACAATGTTAAGGCAACTTCAGATATATGCTTTACATTTGATATGGCGGCAATGTCTTTTTTAAAATAACAGATTCTCTTTCATTTATACTGGTCTGTGTGTTTGTATGATTCATTCAGCTCAGTAAATGCAGGTCTGATTGTTGCATGAATTAAAATGTTTTTTTTTTTAACTCTGTATGCCCATTGTTTAACATTTTATTCAACTGGTGACCCCCAGGTCATATTTACTTGTATGAAGCAGGCCTGTTACGTCAACTATATATGAACTTTGAACTTCATCCGGAATTGAAACCAAATGTCTTTTGATAAATATTTGATTGCCATGCTACTTGATGTAAATACAAACTTGTAGACTTGAAATCATGCATAGTACTTTTTGTGTTTCTTTGTTTGTCTAGTTTATGATTGCAATTTATCTATTATTATTACACATTTCATAATCTTCTGGGTTTAAAAGTGAAATGCTTTAACACAGCTACACTCATTGGAGCTTTAGTTTTTCATATATTTTAAAAGCCTAAAGAGAATACAATCTCTGGCCTATAGACTAGGACTAGACTGTTATTAAGAGAATAGAATCTCTGGCCTATAGACTAAGACTAGACTGTTATTAAGAGAATAGAATCTCTGGCCTATAGACTAGGACTAGACTGTCATATTAAGAGAATAGAATCTCTGGGATTCTGGCCTATAGACTAGGACTAGACTGTCTTATTAAGAGAATAGAATCTCTGCCTATAGACTAGGACTAGACTGTCTTATTAAGAGAATAGAATCTCTGGCCTATAGACTAGGACTAGACTGCCTTATTAAGAGAATAGAATATCTGCCTATAGACTAGGACTAGACTGTCTTATTAAGAGAATAGAATCTCTGGCCTATAGACTAGGACTAGACTGTCTCTTGACATTGCGTCTATATTTTACAACACATTTAAGGAAGCTGTAGTTAATATTTTAATATTCTGTAATCAAATACTGAATCAGGAGACAGGGAGGGATGGTGGGATTTTTGTCATTAGCTAGCAGTAGATGAAAGATGAGCACAAATAAAGAAATGTGTATGCTTAGTTTCATCACCCTGGGATTCCACTTTGTGAGTTGCCCCATATTGGTTTTCCTGTTGAGTTCAGTTTCATTCTATGGCATTAGTAAGAGGTGTAGGCCTACTAAAAATTGTGTATTTTAAAAAGTGTAAAGAATTTTAGAAAACTATGTGGACACAACTTGAATTTCTTTCAGTAAGATTGCCATGTTCAAGGAATGCTGAACTACAGCTTACATTTACCCACACAATTTCAGCACAGAGGAACTTTTTTTTTGTGTGAAACCCAGAATGCATAGATGTTAGAATCCAACTAGAATTGACTCTTTACACAGAATCCAACTAGAATTGACTCTATACACAGAATCCAACTAGAATTGACTCCTTACAAAGAATATAAGAAGAATCCATTTCTCTTTTGTGGATGATTGTAGAAGTTAATACATACTTGACATTTTGTTAGATCTACATTCAAACACTCATATATATATATATATATACACAAGACATTACAACTGGGTAAAACCCAGATCAGTCTTTCTTTACCAGGGACACCCCCTTAATAGAAATTATTTTTGCACCTCTTCCCCCAGACCATCTATGTATGTCTGTATTGTGTGTGTCTCTAGTGATGTTAAGGTCATCTATGTGTCCAGATGTTTTTGTCGCTGACAGTCTGACAACAAACATTTTCATCACAAGGATATACGACAGTCTGCGGAATTTGTACCATTCTGACACCACAGTGAATGGGTTTTGAAATATCTTCTTCAGTACCGGTAGCTTTAGAATGGATTAGTATACATCTATAACTTACAGTATTCAAATGTTTTGAAACCTTGGTAATAATGTCATTTTATTTGGTTAATAGTCAACCATGTGGATTGATAAGTACAAGAAAAGTGCAAATTTATTTCCCATTTCATCTTCCCCACCCCCTTTTGTTAGGGCATTGCACAATCCCCCACAGTTTGAGAAAAGCTGCATTACCAATCTTGACAATAAAGCAGCGGTTCTCAACCTTTTAAACTCGGTGACCCCTTTTACAAACCCCGACTCTTCCGCGAGTCCCACCCACACACACACGCACAGCAATTGAAGAATAGACAAAAACAATCCATAATTTCAATGGTATTAGGCGACCCCTGGCAAATCGTCAATCGACCCCCCCAGGTGGTCGCAACCCACAGGTTGAGACCCTGCAATAAAGCCTTACACTCAGTGTGTTTAAAAAAAAAAGACAGTTCACTTCAAGTTTTTAATACCTCCATTTTTGTTAGAATATAATATGTATCTACACTTAACTACCAAAAGTGTTTCTTTTTAAACCATGTCATCAGAAAACAAGTTGGCACCTCTCATGATACAATAATTTCTATGCTTTACTAATGATGTAGACTAAGGGAAATAATGCTGATGCTCTACTCTGGAAGATGATAGCCAGGTTAGATAATATAAAAGGGAAGTAACTGAGACAGACATTTGCATATAAGAGTCAAAGCAAGTTTATAAAAACCTTTCTCATAACACATTTTTGTTTCCGTCCAATACCTTGTTTAACTTATCCAACATTTTTTTAAACTAAGTTCATTGTCATATATTTTCTTAGAATCTATAATCAAAAACTAGAAAAATTAAAGAAAATGACCACTGATGTTCAATAACTACAGTTTAAAAAATAATGAATTTTATTCTAATGAAATAGCTTTGTGGTACTTTATAGTCTTTTCCATGATTTTGGCAGACAAGCTGATTGCAGAGTCCAGGAAACTACTTATCTATTATCTCAAGTTAATAATGAAGACAAAAAAAACAAAAAAACACTTGAAATGATTAGTTCTATAAGAATATAAAATATGTTTTTAAAAATGGTCCTATTATCTCTTTATCTTATTTCTTTTCTACTTTAAAAAAACACACATCATTGATACAATCCACTATTGGTTTATATTTAATATCTAGTACAACTGCACCATACTTATGACAGACAGGGGTGATTATTGTTTTCAGCTTAAGCAATGTAAACCAGAAATTAACATTGATTGTCAAAAAAAATAATTCAACAAAATAATGCTTAATATTAATAACTTTATGTCACATTTGGAGTGGAGAAAGAGGCTCAAATCTATAGACAAATTAAAAAAAAAAAATCAAGTTGTTAAAAAAGGTAAGTGTCACTTGGCATATTTATGATTGTGTCAAAAACAACAATTCAGAGATGCAGATTTAAAACTGGGATGTGGTCAGTAAACCCAGGGCACAAATGACACAAGGAAATAAAAAAAAATATTCTAACCTTCATAAGCAGATGAGATTTGGAACTCAACATTTTCTGTTAGCCAAACACTCTTTGAGTTCAAATGAAAGTAAACTTTAGCAAACTTTACAAATGATATATATACCTCAAATTCAAATATACACTGGTACTTAAAGAAATGTTTTAGCTAAGTCTATTTGATTAATAACAGGTTCACACTAATTCCTTATTTTTAACTACAAAAATAAAAAAACAATACTTTTCAGCACACTCTGACTCTTGACATCTATTATACAGTTTAAAATAGTACATACAAAAAATAATTGGTAAACACAGAAAAATTGATTCAATGAATGTAAGACATAATATCTAGTAGGTCTGCCATTACAAGACCAATTAGTATCTTTTAGCATAGAAATAAATATCAACTTTTTTCACAAAAAAAAAAAATACAATCCTGCTAATACTGATATAAATATGGCACAGCAAAGCACTCAACTAAATACACAAGAGTATGTACTTAAAAACAACACAAACTGAAAGACTACACACACAAAATCAACCTCAGCATGAGATCTTTATGGAATGTAAATGGTTCCATCAAGTCCTGACAGATTTTTCTTGTTCATTACCCTTTTTTTTAGATTTGTTAAGTAAAAAAAGTTAAGTTCCCCCCTTTCAGACCTAGCGATCTATAGGGCAGATGATGTTAAGGAGATCTGCTTCATTGCCTAACAGTTAATGAGCAGGTCCAGCATGTGGCTAGCACAACGACCAAAACCTTTACTTTCTCCAACTAAAGTCAGCTACCCAATAGAGTTGCGTAAACTCAAGGACGCTCTAAAATTCCAGAAATTCAAATTCTCAGTCTTCACAAGATTGGAACCCAGGACCCCAGGTTCAGACTCCAAGCGCTTAAACACTCAGCCACCACACCCTTCTTTTCAGATTTAGTTCTTGAAAACTATGAACAAGAAAACAACGATCAAAATTCATTTGACAATTCCTTACAAGATAAATGGATTAGATTTTTTTTTTTAAAGTAGACACATTATATTTATATGGACCTGAAATAAAAATACATAAAACTTAACTGGGTTGTTTTTATCCTAAGGCTAACTACTTTAATGTGTTTATTCTTTGCAAACTTAAAAAAAGGACAGCGTAACGGGGGGTGTTCCCATAGGTGCTATAAAATCCACTCAAGCCTAATTTCGACCACACTGGCATAGAGGACAGATATCCTTTAAAAGAGACAGTTGGAAAGGTCTCACAAAGGCTGCAGGACACACATTTAAGACCCAAAGAAAAGCCCTTAATGAAGACAGGTGGAGAAGACAAAAAGAAAACTTAAATAGACCACCGGGGGACAAAAGCTTTGTCTGCACAAGATGTGGAAAAATATGCAGGTCAAAGCTGGGTTTGCATAGTCACGTGAAACAATGCACTCATCCTTCAGAATCAAAGACATTGCTATTTCTGATATTATCAATGAAATGTGCTTTAATCAAAGAAATGTGTTTTAATCATAGAAATGAGCCTTAATCATTCATGATTCACAAAATACTAATTAGAAAAAAGAATGAACAAAGAAAATCACCTAGTAATTGATCTTAACCAGGCCTGATCTTAACTCACTATTCACATGTTACCATGACTGACATCATATGCCCTATAAATTGACATCATATGCCTTATAGATTGACATCATATGCTCTATAGATTGACATCATATGCCCTAAATGATTGACATCATATGCCCTATAGATTGACATCATATGCCCTATAGATTGACATCATATGCCCTATAGATTGACATCATATGCCCTATAGATTGACTGAATGGGGAAACTTTACTTTTTACTTTTACTCTAGTCAAGTACAAGTACAAGTAAATCCTCCTTCCAAAAAAAAAAAAAGTAAAAAAAAAAAGTAAAAAAAAAATAATTAATTCCTGTTTACAAGAACAACATGATCTGTAATAATACTGTCACCTTATACTGTACACGGTCAGCCTATTGAAATGTGTGAGCTCAACAGCAATGTTTTACCGATGGTCCCGGGTTCAAACCCTGCCCGCTCCCATCCCCCGTCGTCCTGCGGGAGGTTTGGACTAGGAAATAACTATCTTCAACTCTGAAGGAATTTCCGAAACATGTAAAACATTTTACAAAACAAACAAACAAACAATGTTTTCTTTCTTTGTTTCTTCAACAAAAACACCATTTGGAATCCTAGTTTTATATGTTACAGTCACTTATTGGCTGCTACAAGAAGGGGAGACTACACAAATGGTACAGTTCCATTCCATTTCACATCTGCTCCATACCATCTGCAATTAGAATAAAAGAACAGCATTTTTGATATTATTGTTAACCAAAAGGATTAAACACAGACATACAAAACCTATTCATATTTAATATTAAAATCTCAGGAGGATTGAAAATATAACTAATTACTTGGTCATTATGCAGTTTTCTAGTGGAGGAATTTTATTTTCTTCTTCCCTTCTTTGAAGTCCAGTTTTAGGCCGTGGGCGACCAACTCTGGTTTCTAGAAAATGATAATAATAATAAAAAAATCAACAAAATATTAAGTAAGAAAGATTTTTTCATAAAAACAATTAAACTGTTAGATCTATGCTCCTTCATGTCACACTCAACAAGTAAACACAGTGGCAACAATCACATGATCAGAATAAAGCAATTAAGATCTCCTCCAAAAAGTACCCAAGATGGGTTGATGGACTTCATATTAGTCGAAATAACAAGTTTTATCAAACTTCAGAAATTCTATATAATTAGTTGGAATATAACTCCGCCATATGCCGAACTCCGTCATATGCTGGTCCCAAGCCCGGAAAAAAGGAGGAGGGTTGGGCGTAGGGCTAGCTACCCTACCCTGTAGAAAAAAACACTAGCTACAGAAACACCAAACAGCAAATCAACAGAAGTCACGGACCTGGGAGAGGATGGACCTCCAGCTGGAAGGTTTATGACGCATGCCAGTGAAAGCCAGAGTCTTCTGGAAGCTGACAGGCCGAAGACCATCATCTCTACCAGGACCACCACCACCATCGGTACATGGAATGTCCGGACAATGTATGAGTCTGGGAAGACAGCGCAAGTGGCAGCTGAGATGAAAAGGTACAACCTCACCATCCTAGGAATCAGTGAGTCAAGATGGACCGGCTCCGGGCAGAAAAGACTGGCTTCGGGTGAGCTACTTTTATACTCAGGACATGAGCAGGAGGCTACACACACCCATGGAGTAGCCCTGATGCTGTCTAAGCAGGCTCAGAGAGCACTTATAGGATGGGAAGCGCATGGACCACGGATAATAACAGCCTCATTCCACACAGTGCAGGAAAGAATTAACTTAGACATTGTCCAATGCTACGCCCCTACAAACGACAGTGAAGAGGAGGAGAAGGACAATTTTTACTATAGGCTGACTACCATCCTACAGGACAAACCAAAAAGGAACATCCTCGTCATAATGGGCGATTTCAATGCTAAGGTTGGCAATAACAACAAAGGATATGAAGAGATCATGGGAAAACATGGATTAGGCGAGATGAATGAAAATGGAGAGAGATTTGCGGACATGTGTGCCACAAGCAACTTAGTGATTGGAGGAACTGTCTTCCCACACAAACGAATACACAAAGCAACATGGATATCACCAGACCTATTAACATAGAACCAAATAGACCATGTCTGTATTGTGAAGAAGTTCCGTCGATCTCTTCAAGATGTACGTGTAAGATGAGGAGCAGATGTTTCTTCAGATCATCATCTTCTGTGCGCTTGAGTGAAACTGAAGCTGAAAAAGACTTGGGCAAGTGGGCCCAGCCAACGCCAACACTACAATACTGTTGCGCTGAAAGACTGCATAAAACAGGAAGAGTTCAAAGTCACCTTATCTAACAAGTTCCAGCTCCTAGAAGAGCTGATGGAAGAAGAGACAGTAGAACAGACGTGGCAGAAAGTTAAAGAAACCTCCAGATGCCTAGAAATCCTTGGTCCCAAGTCATACACCCACAAGGAGTGGATTTCATCAGAAACTCTTCAGAAGATCAAGGAAAGAAGAGAGAAGAAAGTAGATGTGAACAACTGTAAAACAAGGGCAGCAAAAGGAAAGGCACAAAAAGAATATGCTGAAATAGATAGGAATGTCAAGCGTAGCATCAGAACAGACAAGAGGAGCTACATTGAAGCGCTGGCAAAAGAAGCAGAAGAAGCAGCCCATCAGAACAGCACCAAGGACCTGTACTCAATCATCAAAAAGCTATCTGGAAAATTTGCCATGTCAGAGAGACCAGTAAAGGACAAAAATGGTAACGCGATAACAGACGAAGAAGGACAAAAGATAAGATGGATTGAGCATTACCAGGAGCTGCTAAACAGACCTTCACCTGTAAACCCACCAGAAATACCGCCAGCTACAAGAAACTTACCTATCAAGTGCAGTGCACCCACCAAGGAAGAAATTCGCAGAGCAATCAAACAATCGAAGAATGGCAAATCTGCAGGACCTGACAGCATCCAAGTTGAAGCACTTAAGGCAGACATTGAAACAAGTGTGAAGTTACTCTACCCTCTCTTCTGCAAGATATGGGAAAAAGAAGAAGTGCCGCCAGAATGGAAGGAGGGCTACCTCATCAAACTCCCAAAGAAAGGCGATCTTAGTTCCTGCTCCAACTATCGAGGGATAACGCTACTGTCCGTTCCAGGGAAAGTGTTTAATCGCATCCTGTTAAACCGAATGAAAGATGCTGTAGACCCACATCTCCGTGACCAACAAGCCGGCTTTCGAAAGGAGAGATCATGCACAGATCAGATAGCAACACTGCGCATAATTTTGGAACAGTCTATGGAATGGAACTCCCCTCTCTACGTCAGTTTTATAGATTATGAATAGGCATTTGACAGTGTGGACAGACAGACCCTCTGGAGACTGTTAAGACACTATGGAGTGCCTGAAAAAATTACTAACATCATCAAGAAGTCATATGAAGGGATGACTTGCAGAGTAGTGCATGGCAGACAACTGACAGAGGCTTTTGAAATCCAAACAGGAGTGAGACAAGGCTGTTTACTCTCTCCCTTCTTATTCCTACTAGCCATAGATTGGGTCATGAAGACAGCAACAGACCAGAAGCGAAACGGTATACAGTGGAAACTGTGGAAGCAGTTAGATGATCTCGACTTTGTAGATGACTTAGCTCTTCTTTCTCACACACAGCAGCAGATGCAGGAAAAGATAAATATTGTTGCAGACAATTCCGCTAGAATGGGTCTTACCATAAACAGAGGAAAGAGCAAGGTGTTCAAAATAAAGACATCAAACACTACACCCAATATAGTCCTAGGTGAGGCGCTGGAAGAAGTGGAAAGCTTCACCTACCTAGGCAGCATTATAGATCACCATGGCGGAACAGATGCAGATGTCAAAACCCGCATTGGTAAAGCTCGAGCAGCCTTCCATCAGCTGAAGAACACCTGGGGATCTAGGGAATTAAGCACCACCACCAAGATAAGGCTCTTTAACACCATTGTTAAGCCGATACTACTTTATGGAGCAGATACCTGGAGAACCACCGTCAAAAAAATCCAGCTATTCATCAACACCTGCCTGAGGAAGATTCTTATGATCCACTGGACAGACAAGATCTCGAACGAGGAACTGTGGCAAAGAACAAAACAGCAGCCCATTGAAATAGATATCCTTCAGAGACGCTGGAGATGGATAGGTCACACCCTGCGCAAGCCAGCATCCAACATAACAAGGCAAGCCCTAACCTGGAACCCCCAAGGAAAGAGGAATAGAGGACGGCCCAGGAACACATGGCGCCGCAATCTGGAAACAGAAGCCAAGCAGATGGTCAAGACATGGGGACAGTTGGAGAGCCTCGCCCAGAACCGAGATGCCTGGAGAAAGCTGGTTGGTGGCCTATGCCACAGTAGGAACCACAGGCTGAGATTAGATGAGTTGGAATATGCAGTAAATCAAAAGAAAAAGTTGGATTGCAGAACTGCAAAGCAACTAGGTGCAATTAACACTTGACAAAAAAAAGAAAGAAAAGAAACTGAATTTTTTTTAAGTTTGAAAAAAAAAAGTGTTCTGTCTTTGAAATATAAAAAATGATCATTCACATGTTAAGCTCCAATTTCTTACAACATCATGCAAGGAAATATTTTTACAAAATTATAACTGAACTATGTTAATTTTGACAATAAACCTTCTTCAGGACACATAGGTAAGGTAATGTAAGGCACCCTTTTGATCTATAGGGCAGATAGCAGATGATGTAATTTCATGTTTCTATAAACTAGAGTGTTATGTGGCCTGCACAATAACCAACTGCCTTTAGTTTCCCCAATTACTTCCTAAAAGTCTAGACACATACAAAGAATGACTTAAGAGAATATGTTCATTTAGTTATTTCTCAGTAGTAGTTTTAAATGAACATTTTTTAAAATCATTGTTCAATACTTTTGTGTATTTTTTCGTGCCTTTTCTGGCAAATATGAAAAATGGGTTTAAGGTTAGTTACTAAACACTTACCAATGGACAAAATAGTTGGCTTGACCTGCGACAGTAGCCCTGTATAGTACCACATAGTAAATTTGTTCTCCACACGCCAGTCACTCACCAAGTCTGGGTTCAAACTGAACAATAGTCCAAACTGGCCGTTGACCTTTGACACCCATATTGGATTTTTGGGAGTCTTCAACATAGATCCCACCTGGCAAGAATGAAACAAAGTCTACATGAATATACTTTTGTTTTTCTTATTTGTAAGTAAGTGCAAAGTTTCAGATCAAGACTTCAAGGTTTATAAAGTTAGGTTCATCCATTTCCATGATCAAATATTTATAAAGATGTGTGTAGTACATTGGCTGACTGCTTTTACTTTCTCCAGCAGACGTAAAGAATTTACAAGAAGAGATGGATTTAGGAACATATTCTCTTTGAAAGAAAGACTTATCATCCAATCCTAGTTCACATAGAGAAAAAAATGAATTGAATAATTTTTTTTTTTAGCTCAAAATAATTATTAGATCTGTCATTTCAAAGAAACATTAGCTTACATTAGAATGTGATAAAACAATGAATGGAATTGAATTTTCAAAAGCTAAAAAAAAAATTATATTCACTAAACTGAAAGACAGAAAAAGAAAATTTCATTGCTAACTACTTAAAGAAACTCATTGGAGATTATGAAAAAAAAAAGGAAAAAAAAAAGCATTTTTTTTCTTCTTATAAATTGTGACCTTTGTTATGGAGTGTGTGTGTGTGTGCATGTTTCTGATGCAACAACGAGCCAAGGTGAGCAGATGGTTTTGGTTGTGTAGGCTGAAAAGGTTCTGAAGAAACTTTGAGGTAGTCTGTTTTATTTCAGCTAATAGAGATCTCAAAGTAGAAGGAGAGAGAACAAGTGAGAAACATAGGACAAATGGATGTGTATTTTTATTGAGATCAATCTTGTTTAAAGTCTCATTTTCAACTTGTGTCTCCTCAAATATTTTCTAACTTCTCAAGTGTAAAGGCCTAGATACAAATGAGAGCTCAGAAATAACTGAATGAAAACTCAAACATTTCTTGACCTCTGTTCTTTTCTCTGGGTCTTCACCTTTATCCCAAAACAAAAACCCAATTTGACTTCTGGTTTGGATTCCATGAACTGGGTGAGGCTGAAAATACAAAATTAATGCATAAGAATAAACAAGTGACATTTCTATTGGTTCATGTTTACACAAATCTATCCCATCACTACATGTGTTGGAGGCATGGTGGCTGAGTGGTATAATGCTTGGCTTCCTAACCGGGGGTCCTGGGTTTGAATCCTGGTGAAGATAGATTTTTTTTATTTCAAGATCTTTGGGCACCTTTGAGACCACCCAGCTCTAATGGGTATCTGACATTAGTAGGGGAAAAGTAAAGGCGGTCGGTCGTCGTACTGGCCACATGACACCCTCGTTAACCGTAGGCCAAAGAATCAGATGACCTTTACATCATCTGTCCTATAGACCACAAGGTCTGAAAGAGGAACACTACTTGTTACTACATTGGGTGAAAACACTTGGTATTTAGAGACCAAACCTCCTGTAGGGCAGCAGTGAATGACTGAAGACATGATTCAAAACTGGGACATTATGATGACAGTCTGGACAGTCATACCACAGGATGGCTGCCTGTTCATGCAATTTACGCACTGGACTGTCGCTCAGACTTATCAAGGGTCCCGGATTCAAACCCTACCTGCTCCCATCCCCCCCCCCCCCCATCGTCCTGAAGGAGGTTTGGACTAGGAAGTAAATTCAACTCTAAAGGAACATCCGAAACATGTAAAACATTTTACAAGGATCATGAAGAAGCTTAAGAAAGGCTAGTAATTTTCTGAAGGAAACCCTAATAAGCCTCAAATGTGAAGCTAATGAGAATCTATCTTCAACAATTTTCATTAGTTACAAGAAATGGCTTAGCTTATCTAGGCTGCACAAGGAAACAAAATTATTGATTTGAAAACTTGATAAATTCATGTGACTTATATATTTACTTTAGAAACAACAAAAAAGAAAAAAAAAATGTACCAATAAATTTCCTTTATCATCATATAAGAGTTCTCCATTATGTATGTGAGGTGTGGCTGAGCCAGTCAGAGCTAAATTGATCAAACTCTGAGTTGGATCCTCCATATCAGACAACAGTTTTAATTTGAAGCCTGGTTTGACCTTGATCTCTTCCCGAATTCTTGAAAAAAAAAATCAACCATTAAAGAATATGAAGAGTTCACTAGAAATCGTTAGTGAATAAACAGCAGGGAATACATTGTATAGGTTCAAATGATCTACTTTAAATGACAAGTGAACTATTAAACAAGCACACACAAAGAAAAAGTCAAACTTACTTCTGAATTGTTCTAGACAGAACCAAACTGTAGAGAAACAAAATACAACCATTGCCATGTTCTGTTTGAAACTGTTGTAGAGAGAAAATCTAGCTTTGATTTTTGTAAAGAAAATTTAATCTGATATAACAAAACATATAAACACACTGACTAAAATCAGATAGGAAGGACCATAAAAAAACCCAAACTGAGCGACTAAAAACAGATAGGAAGGACCATAACAAACCCAAACAGACTGACTAAAATCAGATAGGAAGGACCATAAAAAAACCCAAACAGAGCGACTAAAAACAGATAGGAAGGACCATAACAAACCCAAACACACTGACTAAAATCAGATAGGAAGGACCATAACAAACCCAAACAGACTGACTAAAATCAGATAGGAAGGACCATAACAAACCCAAACAGACCGACTAAAAACAGATAGGACCAAAGCTATAGATAACACAAATTTCATGAATCAATAGTTTTAAATAGATACTTCCACTTTAATAAGCATGATGAGTTATGTTCCCCAGATTTAAATAATCTGACTTATGACAAAATAAGTTTCTACCTCTTCAAGATGGCGCTTGATAAAATTGTGTAAATCTTCAAACTTCTTGAACTCAAACAGGTGAAGCTATGTGTGAATATAATGTATACAGGTAAAGTGAGCAAATCTATTCACTGACAGAGACTTCAAATTTTTGGGGTTTACCATGCCCTCTTAAAAAAAATAGTTAATGTAAACTTGTTTTGTCTTTATTAATTTTAATTTCTGTTAAGAATTGAAATCACTATAGATGTTATTTAGCTTTCAAAATTATAACACTATATGAATAAATAGCAATGTTTTTGCAACACTTTTATAATTGTATTTATTATGCTTTGAAATATTTGTAGGGGTTAGCAAAGTTATGCATACTTATAGGCTATAATTATAAATATAGATTTTTTAACAAAATGTCACTTTTTTTTTCATGATACACAGATAGTAATGTCTCTTTTCTTTTTTTAAAAAAAAAGAAAAAACAACAGCACATTTTGACACAATGTAAATTAATATCAATATATGTAAAGAAAATCGTGTTAACAAATTTAACAAAATGTGAAAGTGAATCAACCACGTAACAAAAATAAAAGTGAAGAGGAAAACAAAAATAGGTATTGGAAATAACTTCATCTATTACTTTCTATCACTCACTAATTTTTTTTTATCTGCTGGAGAGCCACATACTGCAAAAAGATTTATTTTTAGAATTATTGACAATGTGTGTAGGATCTTGTTTCTTTTCTTTCATAAGGATTTGACATTATTAAACACCTTATGAGACTGCCTCTTCGACCATCTAGGCCCAGCTTATAGTATCTTAAGACGACAAGTTGATTTCAACAAATATACTAAATATAAAATATCAATGTGCTAACTTTTTTTTTTTTAAAATAGAAACATTACCTTTTCTGTGATGGAGTCTGGCCTGTATCTGTAGTCAGGGCCGAAGCAAGGCTCTTGTTGTTTCAAACATACGCAACATTTCCGTCTGTCTCCTGCCTGCCACAACATTTCACACACAGCACCAGCTAGAGCTCTTCTTCGTTCAAATGCAGTTGGTTTTAAAACTCTGTCAACAATATAAATATATATATTTATATATGTCAGTTCAAGTAATGTAAGACAGAATGATGTGTACAAAACATACTCATTACTTGGAGGAAAAATGAGATGATCAAGTGAGCCCTGAGTTTGAAGACACCTTTGACTTAGACTTTGGTATTTTAGGATGTCTTTTTCAGTTGCAGTGGGAATTGACATCCGTTAGGGGAAAATAATGTGATTAAAGTTCAAGCTAAAGGTTTTAAAGAGCAACATTCCTTTTTCTTTTTTGCAAGATCACTTCAATTATTGTTCTCATTTGATGAGAAAAAAGATGTAATATCCATAACATAAAATAGTCTTAATTCAAAAGCAACCAATTGTATTGTTTTCTTCTTCTCTGTTCTCATTTTACATGATTGAGGGTCCAGATCAGTTATTCTATATCTGAGATGAACCACACAGTGGTTTCCAGATCAGGCAGTTCTCTGTATAGTTTTTCTTCTATTAGAGGGTTTTGGGGCCAGCGTCTTGCTCGGGCCTCTTGATAAAGTATCCAATCCTGATGGACATGGTCACCTCTCTCTGGTGATGCTCCATAAGGACAAGCTTCCCTAGTCCCAATTTTTAGCTTCTAAACATTCTTGTTCTGTGTCCAGTTCTGAAAAAATTATGGAAGTCATGTCGAGACAGCTTGTAATAGGCATCACTTTTGTTGGTATTGTGGTGACAGCTTATTTCTCACTTATTCAACTCTCATTTTCTTCATTTCTTCTAAGTAAAGCAGATCCAACAATATTTGACAATGGATTAAACAAAATAGCTAGATGTAGCATTAATACTCTCCAACCTTGATTACTGCAATGCCTTGACAAAAATCACCAACTTGCACCGAATTCAGAACAACAATACAACAATGCGTGAATAGTCATGAAAAATGAGATTCTGCTACTGCTATATTGCGCACACTCCATTGGCTTCCAGTGAAAGCAGGAATTGACTTCAAGGTGGCCACACTTTATCTTAGCTTATATGTTACAGTGGGTATTGACATCCGTGCATCTGCAATAAGAAATGCCCTTGTATCTTAGCAAGTTGATCACTGCATATGTCCGTCAGAGAGCCTTGCTCTACATGGACTCAACGCATCTAGTGATGGCACATTTCGGTACACAGACCAAAGGTTTGGAACTCACTCGCCATTGATCTCAGAGAGACAGCATGCTTCACCACATTAAAGAAGAACATTAAGACTTATCTGTTCAAAACCTTTTTATATTAGTTTGTCATTTTAGCTCTCGTGTTCATGTTTGTAATGTTTTTTCAGGATCTTGAGCCTACATTATATTTGTTAACAGACTCTATAAATTAAATTATTATTTTTATCAAGTGTAAATAGTTTCTCTTTATTGATAATGCACTGGGAAATAGCTTAAAGCTTACTTTTTTGATAGGCAAAGAGCAGTATCTTAATCATTATTTAACAAGAAATAAAATGTATCACTTAATTATTTGAATAAATTAAAAACTTTCTAACCCAGCTTCTTGTAAGACTGATGACTTGTACTCTCTGTCAAAAATTAAATGTTTTAACATGAAGCCTTGAACACACAGCGCCAGTCCACGAGCACCACACTGTTAGAGATATAGACAGAAAAAAAAACCAGTCATTCAAACATTTTAGCTTACTATCAAATGAAGAAATAAAAAACACTCTATAGGCTAAGTTAATGTCGTATCTTACACTTTACATACAATGGTTCTAGTATTATTATTATCCTAGCAATTATTTTAGTTCTTTCATGTTAGAAACTCTACCAACACATTGGTAAAATAATGTTTTCTTTTTAACGCATTTGGAAAGAATGAGTTCTTACTTAAGTTTTGATTCAACAGTCATGGGTAAACTGGGTGCCAAAATCTGCCCTGCCATAAGGAACGATCCGACCCTCAAATTGCACACCGTATGATGTGCATCAATAATTGGGTAATAGTTCAGTAAATTGTTAATACCAACTCTAGTACGTCAATGTCATCTTTATTATTGTAACAAGACATTACTGTTTCAAGTTGAAGCACACATGTATATTTAGGAATCTGCTAAGTCTAAATCTTTGTGGATATGAGCATTTCTTCATCTGCTAACATAGTCATATCTTCAGAAGTAAACATTGTGCACATTCCTTTGTGAATGCTATCAATAGTCATCATATAGATCAGCAAGTTTCTTGAATTGTTTTGTGTCAAAGTGGCAAGGAATAGATCAGTCATTTTACTGCATTTCTTAGCAGAGGATTCCATCAATGTTTCCTCTAAGTTTTTTTTTCTCTTCCTTTAAGCTTTTTTGATCCAAGTTTGGTGACATGTTTAGGATAATAATTGTCATTTATAAATGACTTCATAGTAAGGAAATCCTGGGATCTTGTGACAAACTGACAAAGCCAATAATATGGGACATCTAAAAAATCAATGTCAGTAACAATGGATCTGTAAATTGCTGTAGATCTTATAGAATTCTACCTCATAAAATTGGGAAATTCTTTTCTAATTTTTAAGTTCAGGGCTCCATTATTGATGTCCCCAAATATGCTCATACTAACATGACTTCTACGAGACTACACAAAATATAGGCTTTAAGTTGATTGTTAATCATTTAATGTATTGTAACTCTGCTCCCGCGACACACTGATGTTGCCTACCTTAGAGTTACAACAGAATAAAAGAATCTGATCTCACCATAATCACTGTATTATGGGTATAGGTGAATCATAATGAGAAATGTGACTAGTATTACAAAGTAAAGTCTGAAAAAAACCTTGATGAAAGGTGCAAGCCAATCATGTTTATAAAGTCATTCCAAGTGGCCCATTGAACCGGGCATTTGCCTGAAAGCCAGTACTCTCCTGCATATTTATTTTACATGTAATAAAAGAGCATCTAGAAAAGTTAAAAAGAACAATTTTCTCACATCTTTGTTTGAAGGTACATGTTGTAATTAAAATATGGCAACAAAAAAAAAAAAAAAACAAACACAAAATTTCAGTCACCTTTGAAGTTTCAATGCCAAAAGGAAAGGGACTATCTAACAAGTAAAATTTGAGTGTTCCCTTTTGCCAATCTTTAGAGAAGGAATGCATGGGAGAACCATAGACTATTGACCGTAGTTCCTGCAATCAGATGAAAAGTTAATAAAATAAAGATGTTAATCAATGTAATGTAAGATTAGTTGATTAAGGTTTCAATTTCATAATCTCATTCTAATGAGACTAATAAAGATCGATAAACTTACCACAGCAGTATCTAATGTGATTGGAATGCCACCCAGTGTGTTGGACGAAGATTTTCTTGGGGTGTTGGGGAAAATGATTGTGTCCCCTAAAAACCAATTTAAACAGAAATTGAAATTTAGCAAACATGAAGATTTTACAAAGAAAATGATGCATATTTAAAAAAAAATTATATTTGCTTTAAAAATTTGTGCACTGCACAAGAGATACATAACATAAAATAAAAACAAAACAAAAATGTTTTCAATCAAAAACAGCTCATGTCTTGAAATTATGATAACATACTAAAACACCTTTTGTATGTAAATATTCAATAACTGCATAGAAAATAAGAGATTAAAAAAACAAAGGCATGCATTCAAATTTTTGAAAATTCCACGAGGTTGAGATTCAAACCAAATACCTTTGTTTAATTCTCATATTTAAAAAAGTTAATTAATAGTGCTAACCTCGTTTAACTGTGACTGCAGGCCAACTGTCAACGTAAAATGTCTGAAGTCTTTGAGTAACCAAGGGAGGTGACAATGAAGTTATGGGATGATCAACAATAGAGCCATCAAAACTAGCAGCCAGACTTCTCTGCTCATGTCAACAATGTCCATAGGGGACAAAGAAATAAATATATTTTTTAAAAAAGAAACACACACACATACAATTATACATATTTTAAAGAACTAGAATTTCCATCTTTACAATGATACAATGGAAACAGCACATTAATGAACAGGTACAATGGTGGAACTTATAGAGCAAAATTCTAAGTATTTGTTATACATGTTTTTTATGTTCCTTCAGAATTGAAGATATATTACATTCTAGCACAAACCACTATCAGCATGGCAATCCACCTAAAAATATGGAGACATTTTCTGTTCACTTTCTTCAGCCGTTAGCCAGAGTGAATTGTGAAAGAGTTCATGGAATGTGACCTCATTTCACTTGATGCAGAGGCATTAATATTACACTGAATAATGGGACTTTGGTTTGAAGTGCTGGAGACGAAAGGCCCAGGAGAGATCTGAGTGGAGGGATGTAGGCAAGCAGGCCAGAGCCCTCTATGGGCTGTAGCGCCACTGGGATGGATGGATGGATGGTTTGAAGTGCAGTGTAATATAAAAACAACTGATGCATAAATTTAAAACCATTGCATTTTATCAATACATTAAAATATACAATGTAAAAATGAAGCACGTAGGCAGGTATTATGTATTCTCTATTGTATGTTAGTTTCATATTAAGGTCACCTTAAAGATAGATCCACATGGAAAGCAAGCATAAAGGAAGGGTCTTGGATTGCAGATGCCATACACAACAGAAGCAGAAAGAAGGCTGAAAATGCAACAGTGCCTGGTGGTTACATATGCCCAACCTGCGACCGCAGCTGTGTATCAAGGATTGGCCTCTTTAGTCACACAAGAGGTTGCAAGGGGAAAAGATAGTCTCTTGAGACGTAAAATGCCACAGCATATTAAGGTCACTCTTTATTTCTTTAAAGATATGATGTGGTTAGTATAAGGAACAAGGTATTTTAGTTCTACGACTGAGCTTTGCTGGATAAAAGCTCATCTAGATGGCTGTCTGGTCACGCTTATTGATGGTCCTGGGTTCAAACACTAGCCGCCCCATCCCCCCCCCTCGGCCTGCGTGAGGTTTGGACTAGGAAGTAAATTTTCTTCAACTCTAAAACAACAACATCAGAAACATGTAAAACATTTTAGAAACATTTGTCAGAAGAAATTTTAATTCTATGAAAAACCCCCATACTGCCTATCTGACAATACAAACAAATAATTTCTTTTGAATGACTTACTCTTCCTTGTATAGGGAAACTGGACTGTCTCTGAAATAAACAAACACACTACTTACTAAATGTTACAGTATTTAAACTCAAGGGAGGCTGAGAGAAAAATAATATCTTTACAATTCTATGGAGGCTGAGTGGTAAAGCACTTGGATTCTGGGTTGGGGGTCCCGGGTTTGAATCTTGGTGAAGACTGGGATTTTTTATTTCGGGATCTTTGGGCGCCTCAGCTCTGATGAGTACCTGATATAAGTTGGGGAAAAGTAAAGGCAGAACGTTGTTGTGCTGGCCATGTGACACCCTTGTTAACCTAGGGGCCACAGAAACAGATGACCTTTGCATCATCAGCCCCATAGATCACTAGGTCTGAAAGGGGAATTTTACTTTACTCTTTTAAATTTATACAATCTAAATTAAATAGATACAACTCAATGAAGCCTAGAATTACATTCTGGACAAGTCAAAAACAATTTTTAACATTAACTTAGAGCCATGTCTTGTTATACAAGAAATTTTTTTTAAATCACATAATGGTCAGCAAGTGTTCCAGAATTATAGATTCTATACTGATGGCCAAGTGGTGAGCCACTGAAGCAATAGTGTCATGTTTAAATCCCAGTAAAGAGTTGGGATTTTTAATCAATATTTATGAAATGTTTTCAGGAAGCCTAACCAGCTTATGGGTACATGATTGGTGGGAGAAAATGAAAGTTGATATTTGTGCTTGTCAAAATTACCCCTCATTAACCTTCATTCCATTTCTTGTTGCAATTGTATTAGAGATAAAAAAAAAATAGGAATAAAACATTAGATAAAAACAATTGTGTATACTACACACTATTAGTCTCTGAAATATTGTTCGGGTAGTAAGCTTGATTTTAAAAAGTGGATAATATTTGTGAAAATTAATATTAGCTATCATTGTAGTGCGGTGGCTGAGTGGTAAAAAGCTTAGCATCAGAACCCGGGGTCCCAGGTTCAAATCCTGGTAAAGACTTCCGGTGCTTCTGAGTACACCCAGCTCTAATGGTAAAAGGAGTTTGGTTGTTCTGCTGGCCACATGGCATCCTCATTAACTGTGGGCCACAGAAACATTTGACCTTTACATCATCTGCCCTATAGATTGCAAGGTCTGAAAGGGAAACTTACTTGCTATCATTTTGATTCCACACAACAACTTCATTTATAGGTGTTGTTTCTTTGTAAATTAAAAAAAAAGAAGACAAAAATAATAATATGGCAAGATTAACTTCCAAATGTGCCTAAAAGTTGGCTTGATAAGGGAATTCCAAAACTATGACAATTAATAGTGGGCAGCACCTCATTGAACTCTTTCACTCTATGGTGGAAATACTTTGCTGAAGATATAGTAGATGCTTACTTCAGGAGGTGTTAAACTTTGTAAAAAAAAAAAAGTATACCATTGAAAATAACTTACTTTTGGTTCATTCCCAGGGCCAATTTTAGTTTCAATATCCAGAAAACTTAGAAGCCTGGTTAGCTTGTCTCTCTCAGTCAGCAGTGGATCAGAAGCATTATCCATGGCTGTAACATACTGCTATGACTTTTTGCTAATGTTTCAAACTATTAAAGAATTAAAAGGCACAAAGTAAATTATATTTTCTTGTTGGAAATAGTTTTTTTTTATCTATACCCTTCTAAAAATGTAATAAAATAGATGATCTTTCTTAAATTTAAAATTTCTTTGACTTGTGGAAGACAGGTGGATAGGGAATACACTGTTAAAAATACCAATTATGAGCACCTGATAGGTGATGATGTTAAACCATCCAGAAAAAAAGGCCAATAAAAAAAATTAGGTAATGCAATATTAAACAAAAATAGGGCTGCTAATGGAGCCAAGTAAAAAATATTGCATCCTTCCATCCACATGGCGCTACAGCCTATGGAGGGCCCTGGTCTGCTTTAGCAAACCTCTCCATTCTGATCTATCCTGTGCTTTATGTTTCCATGCCCAACTTTTAGCTGTTGTAGATCTGCCTCTACGTCATCCATTCCAGGCTTAGGTCATTTCCCATTGTGATCAGTCCGTTTTTTTATATGTGTTTTAGATTTCGTAGCCCAGGGCATAACCGTTTGTGGGCTGCCCCTTTCAGCTCTATGGATTACTGTCTTTATTTTCAGGTAGGCCTAAGGTGCTCTAGCCTTTGTGGATCCATCCACTTCCTGCAAGGCAGCAGGTTTTATTTTAGTCCACCCTGGATATTTTATTTGCCTTCATATCTGGAGGGCACCTGCAGAGGTCATATGGATATATCATACGCCAAGCAGATGGGCAAGACGTGGGGACAGTTGGAGAGACTCGCCCAGAACAGAGATGCCTGGAGGAAGCTGGTTGGTGGCCTATGCCCCAGAAGGAACCACAGGCAGAGATTAGATGAGGGGTAGGACATAATTATAAATATTCTCTCTTTTGATAATATAACCATAAACATAATCATTAATTGACATCATGTCATATTAAATTTTAATAATATATATGATAAATACTGGCCTGCAGACTGTGCTATTATTCTAGATTAGATTCTACTAGAAATTCTAAATCCAGTATTTAGTATTAGACTATAGGGCCAAACTATAAATTAATCACTTACTGGATTTAGATTAGACTAGATCTTGTCAGTAGAATATGGTAGTAACTAGACTAGACCTAACTATTACTTTATTAACTAATTAAGTCTTAGTTTTACTTAGAAGTGAAGTGATTATAATTATTATTCTATGAAATCCAAGAAATTACATAATGATAAACCTATTATAATTATTGTATTATTATTATTTATAGATCTAGATCTATATTATATTATATAATAATTATTATAATAAATTATAAAATTATAATATATTCATTTAGATATCTAGTAGATTTAGGACATTTACTTTTTTTTAGGTGGATTTATTATGAGTTTATATATTAATATATAATTAGATTTAAATAATTTATAATAGATCTATAAATAATAATAGACCTAGACTATAATAATTGTGATAGCATTTCTTTTCCTGTAAATAGTGTAAAGGGTCTAAGGTCTGGATCACGATGTGTTAGTAAATCTATTACAGTTTGCCACAGTTTGGGTTTTATTTTGATCTAACAATTTCGGTAAAGCCTACTAAAGGAGAGAAGAGTTTTATCACTATCACTATGGACGCACGACTCTAAATTTAAACAGCTTCCGTTCGATTTATTTGGCATTGATTGATCTGTCTAATGTTTACCTTGTTAATGAATAAATAAAGTAAACCATTGCTGAAAGCATACAAAATATAAAAATTAAGTTCCAAATAAAGTAAAATCGTATCTTCATGTTGTTAATAGAATCTAAATCTAGAATTTCCAATACATCAGTATTTCACAGTTTATTGAAAACAAGACTAGATAGATCACAGAGGTCTAAATTTGTATTTCGTTTTGTTTCGTTGAAATTTCTTTCATAAGAATAAAAAAAAATAAAAAAATAACTAGATCTATTAGTGTATTAGCGTATATCAATATTCAGAGACATAAAATACCTATCAAGGCTAGCAGAATTATTTTTTTTTTTGGTCCTCAAGCCCAATGGACTTTTTTTTTTTTTTTTTTTCAAAACTTAGATCTAGATTTTACATTCCTTTTTTTTTCTTTTAGATTTCTATATAGATTTAAACTAGTAAAAAAAAAAATGCCAAGACTATCCACATACTGACATAGCCGTAGGCGGGCGTAGGGCCTACTCTACTATGGGTAGTGCACATGGTAACGCCTATCATAGGATTACCTAAAAAAAAATCCATTTTAATCATATTGTACTTTGTGAGAAAAAAGTCTTTCTCTGAGTTTATAGAGTCATCTCTTTTCGTCCACTGTTTAACCTAAAGCGCTTTCTTTCAATGTAAGCATTATACAAAAAAAAAAAATCACAAACCTTGAGGAGTTCTGAATAACAGGTTTCTTTTGATCAGCTTTGAATATACGAATGCTTAATCAAGAGGAAGGTTGTCAAAAAACATGTCATCTTTCTCCAATTTATGAGTTTGTGAATGTAAGCAAGGAAATTGAAGGAGTGAAATTTGTAATATGCAATGACAGTAAAATCCAGTTTCACACTTTAGAGTAATGCCTGCAGGACAGGAGCCCACAATGGAGGATAGGACCTACTTTCACCAGCTACATTCCTACATGTACTCCAGAATGAGAACCACTGACAATGATTATGTAGTACACACCCAAACTGAAATTTTATATTTAGTCTGCAGACCTTTTTGTAATGTTTCATTGAATTAAACTATACCATTGAGCACTGCCATTTTTTTATCATCAGGCTCTATTAGTATAATTTTAAATGTGTAAGATTAGCCTCTTTCTAAGGCCAGCCACCAAAACTCAATATAATGGAATCCTGATATCTTTTTTCTAATGATTTCTTTTTTTATAGCAGGCCTTTCATGCTATAAGCATTCTTAGTGCTCTCAGGTCCTATCTCTTTTGTGGACCATTCTGAGGAGGGGGTATCTGGGAGAAGGGTTTCTGTGCTGCCCTTATGCTCTCAGCAACCACAACTCAGCTAAGACTGGATTCAAGCTCAAGCCTCCTTTTGATAGGTAGCAAAGTGGGTTATGCCACTCTGAAAGACATCTCACATTAAATAAAATAAACATGTAGGTCAATTCAAGTTAAGCACAAAATAAATATTTCTAAGTGTGTGTCACAAGATGTGTCTTGTGGTGCCGGGGATTCTATCTTGAACTTAAACAATGTTGAATAAATACGATCTAGGCATATGTGACAGTGTGAAAGGTAAAAGAGTGACATATTCACAAGGCTAGAAAAACACATCACGTAGCTAAATGAATTAATCATTTATTTGTCATAAAAATTGTAAAAGAAAAAAACAAACTTTTTTTCTTTCATACACACTTGACACACATCAAATTCAACTGGAGGGACACCAACAAAAAAAACAACAACAAAACATTTCAAGTTACAGCAACAAGTTTTATTATTAGTACAACTGTTTATATTTATGTAATATGCAATCAACATCCACAGAATCTTATAATTCTGTTTTTACTTGTGTTCACGTCTCCATCACTATATGTATATTATATTTAAATATACACAAACAATTACACATGGGTCAGCCAAACCATCACTCTTTTAAAACATAATATTGCCAGAGTTAGAGACAGAATAATAAACTCTGTAAACTTGGAGGACTGGGAAAAGGCAAGG
Organism: Biomphalaria straminea; assembly: GCA_021533235.1. Classification (NCBI taxonomy): domain Eukaryota; kingdom Metazoa; phylum Mollusca; class Gastropoda; family Planorbidae; genus Biomphalaria; species Biomphalaria straminea. The sequence continues at coordinate 21,636,333 of JADKLZ010019686.1, forward strand.
TTTTATGACAAAGGAAGTCAAACTTCATAGAATTTTTTCTACAATAAATAATAGTTCAGTGTTTATATCCTGGTGAAGACAGGGATTTTTATTTTCGGGACCCCTAGGGCACCTCTCAGTCCACCCAGCTCTAATGAGTACCTGACATTAGTTGGGAAAAGGAAAGGCAGTTGGTCACTGTGTTGGCCACATTATACCCTTGTTTACTGTGTGCCACATAAACAGATGATCTTTACAAGGTGCAAGGTCTGAAAGGGGAAATTATACCGGGTAGCTCATATATTATAAATTATTTGGTATAATCTAGGCAAAAAGATAAGAAAATAATGTAAAACATATGCCTTCAAGTGTGCTACAAATACACAGAAAAATATTCCAGTTGTTACATTCTTTTATGATTATTATTATTTGTTTTCACTTTTAAAAAGAAATCAGACTTAACCAGTTATAAATGAAACCTTCCATTGAACAATTCACATAATTCACAGTCAAATACAGCTTATAGTACTCAACTGAAATGTACAGACCATAAACAGCATGAAATTTAATCACACAAGAATAACATTTATAATCCGTAACAATCTAATAATAGTTTCCTCATAACATACATTTATGCATTTTCATACAACTTCCTTTAACTGCCTTCCATTCAAATAATCCAATATGCTTGAGTGGCTTAGTATTGGTATGAATAGATCATCATATATTGTCATAGTCATCTTCATCTAGCTTCCTCTTCAGTGGGTTAACAGTGACTGTCGCAGACGGAGACGGTGTTACTGATGGTGTGGTCAATGAAGTCAATGTGGTTGTGGTGCTTGGCTGACTCAAGTTGATATTGCTGGTACTAATGATGCGGCTAAGGCCAGAAGCTCCGATGCCAGCTAATGGAAACAAAAAATAAAAAAAAACATTCTTATATTTGTACACTAGGACCTCTGTACAAAGAAGAACACTAAAAAATAGTAATTTTATTAAAAACTATTACGTAACATGTTAGCCTAAGCCTATGCCCTAAGGGGCATAACAGTGGGCAGGGTTTGAACCTGGAACTATTAGGCATTAGCTATGGTCGGAAAAATGTTGACTTTAAACGATCACAGTCAATTGGATTAGTTTTAGCCATCGAAATTTTTTTTTATCCCATTTAATCCCAGCTTTTTGGTATTTTTGTTTTAAAAAGTTTACTTTTGTTTTAAAAGTACCTACCTAAGTGTGTATACTTAAAAAAAAAACAGCTAAATCATGCTACAGCAAAAACTTGATCCTATGTGTCATGAATATTATATGCTGTATCGGTTTATGTTTACATGTGCTTGTAACTCTCCCATAAGAATGTGTTCACGAAATGTCTGTTGCGTAGTCATTCAGTGTATTAAAGCTATAGTAAGCGGACATGGTTTTCGACTCTGTTATTATTATACTAATAACACTATGGTAACTCTGTGTTGCTGCATGGAAAGGTCTATTATTTAATATCATGTCTTATCTTATATGATACAGAAGGTACTTCAAAAAAGAAGATGATTACATCCTATGCATCATGTATTTAGTCATGCAAATAAACAAATGACCTTAATTCTGCCAAGTCACTGGTTTTCCTGGCTAGCTCAGGCAACTCATTTCAGGCTCTAATAGCGCTAGGGAAGAAAGAATATTTGTACAGATTTGTCCTAGCATATGGAACGAGGAATGTGCCTTTATCTTTGTGTCTTTCTGAGAATTTCTGAATACATTTTTAGGTATTTTGTATTGATGCTTAACATTTTTGTGATTCTCTGATGTGACTACTTGATAATGATAAAAACCCTATCCAACAGACAATATACAACTTACTAATTATGAAAGGTAATTGGAATCTTTCTTTAGAAGTATGTAAAATTGACAGTTCTGTCAATGGGATAGGAAAATACATTTCACTGAATTCGTAGGCTACTTACTGAGACCAGGATTTACTCTGATTGTTGGTTTGGGAACAGTTTGTGGCTTGTTAAGTATAGTTACAGTGGGCTGGGTCAAGGTCTTGGTGACAACGGCCAGAGTGGGACCTGTGTATGTCTTGACTGAAAAGAAAGCATAAATTGATAAGTATTGACTATTGCTCCAATGTAAAGAATAAATGGATGTGTGTAAAGAATACTGCATGAATATTTGGATTTGGGTAAAGAATGTTGCAAGAATATTTGGATGTGTGAAATAAAATGAATGCATTGCATCTTAGTGCCCAAAAAAATGTATTGACAAACTCATCTACCTTGTGTGTTGACACCTATTCTAGGATTCACAGGTAAACCATACTGGACACTTCTTGGCTGGAGACAAAAAAGAATACAGCATGATAGACTAAAAATAACACCAGAGAATAATTTTAAAGAGCAAAAGTCAGGTCATAATATGTTTCTTTAAAAATGACTTTCCATTTGAATCTTTCCAAGCTACTAAAGCACAAAAAAATCACAATAAAATTTGTTGATCGCAAGCTCTTCTTGTCCACTTGATCTTTCACAATTTTTAACCACAGATAATAACTTTAAGGAGGCAATTCCATTAGATAAACAGGAAAAGACCAGTGATCCTTAATAATAATAATGAAGAAAGATGTCAAGCCTTGGGTTCACAGACAGTCTTGTTCTTAGTTTGACAGTGCAGCACCCACACACTTCTCAGTGTTGATCCAGGTCCACAGGCCAGGTCATCAGACAGAAATAAAGGTGCCTCTTTCTCTTGTTCCAGACTTGTATTTCCTTCTTGTTGCTTGAGAAATATGTACACTCTGTCTCTAAACAGTTATGTCTTTGTCCAGTGTTGAATAGAGCACACTGCATAACACCAATGCAGGGGGGAGTTCTTTCAATATAAAGAATTTTATTTCACTAGACCAACTTTATCTCAAGCTTACTATAGATTTGTTTAAAGAGCTATATATATATAAAATGACTGTTATTAATTGTAATTACATTAAGGTCATTAATGGTTCATGAACTGGATACAAAAATTAGACAATGCCATCCTTGTAATCATCATCATCTGTACCTTGACAAGTGTTGCAATGTGTCAAATTCCTCCTCTCTTCCCAGTCAACAGCTATTCTTAACAGACTGTCACGAGAGTGGCCGGTCCATTCTTTCACACTCTCCCACCAGCTTTTCTTTTGATGACCCTTTCTTCGTGCCCCGTCCACAGCACTGGACCAAGAAGGATGATTTTTTTTAAAGTGAGTTATTTCAGCTTTCATTTCTTAAAGAATTCCTCCTTCCTCTTTGCTAGTTGGAATGTTGACTTATTAAAAGTACAAACTCATTTCTTTTCCTGATAGTTGATACCCATCAATTTTATGCAGCATTTATGAACTCATCTTATAGTCTAAGTGTTCAGCATCCAACTTATAACAACCATATAACTATCAAATTAAATAGTTTAAAAGCTGATAAATTGAAGACAAATACACAGTTTATCTTTTCCATAAGAGTAAAGCTCTGCTTTAGGGATCTCCTTACAAAAATTTAAACAGCTTCTGAATAGCAATATACATCTCAGATATGGTTTAGGGCCCTGAGGACAAATCTGATCAGTTAAGGCTTTTGTATCAAAAGAACATGTACATTTAGCAAAAGTTGTTCCATATTGTTGTAACTGTATTGTGACGCTGGCCAGTGTAACCATATGTGTGATCAACAGCCACACGTGTATTTAGGACCAGCCAAGTTAAGGTGAGAATGAGATTTAAGTACAAAGTATTGCTGTTATGTTCAGACATTGACTTCTGCCAATAGTAAATTAAGTATTTGATTGTTTATTTTTACACTCATTAAAGCTTCTTGTTATATCAGAGCCCCAGTTGTCAAGTTCTTGACTTTTCATATTGTTCTGTCAAGGGTTTATAAAGATTCGTAACAATATAATTCAAATTGAGCTTGGACACAATAGTTGAATTCTGATAGTCGATTTTCTACGAAAGGTATAACATAGATTTTCTTTTTCATTATTTATTAAAAACATTTGTAGCAATAATGACGTGAAACCTGAAAATCGACACCTTCTACAAAGTGTACAGCAATGTACATTGCGCTCAAAACTTCAAGCAAAAAAACATGTGAATAAATTAAGTCATTTCATTACCAAAAATAGCTTTCCTAATTCTTTATCTCTCATGACACTGTAACGCTTGTTAAGTTTAAGCCTGACAATTCAGTTCATTCATTATGACATGCACTTCTTACCTTTTTAATTGTTTTCAGCTTGTAGTTAGGGGCAGTGAGACAATATCTATCTGGTGGCAGCCTGGGTCCTATGTAAGACTTTACTAGTGGTAGAGGCTGGCAATTCTTTTGTCTGGCAATTTCCATCAACAGCTGAAGAAATAAGAAAGTGACAAAATAAAACTAAATATTTCTCTGTGAGGCTATAAGGCATTTTTCTCTAAGAGGCTTTAAGACTTTTTTCTCTATGAGGCTTTAAGGTTTTCACTTCTCTACGAGGTTTTAAGGCTTTTTTTTCTATGAGGTTTTAAGGCTTTTTTTTCTCTGATGCTTTAAGGCTTTTTTCTCTATGAGGTTTTAAGGCTTTTTTCTCTATGAGGCTTTAAGGCTTTTACAAGGATAATATACAGCCAGCTAACTAACAACAGATGGGGCGAGGTGGTCGAATGGTTTGGCGCTTGGCTTCCGAACCTCAGGTCCTGGGTTCGAATCCCGGTGAAGACTGGGATTTTGAATTTTGGCATTTTTAGGGCGCCCCTGAGTCCACCCAACTCTAATGGGTACCTGACTTTAGTTGGGGAAAATAAAGGGGGTTGGTCCTTGTGTTGGCCACATGACACCCTGCTCGTTAACCGTTGGCCAAAGAAACAGATTACCTTAACATCATTTGCCCCATAGATCGCAAGGTCTGAAGGGGACACTTTACTGCTTTCTTTTTAACTATAACAACAGACTGTCAACTTTCAACTACACTTTTCAACATCTTCCTCTAGAGGATAATGGAGGATGCTCTTGAAGGTTATGAAGGTACTGTAACCATTGGCAGAAGAGAATTATTAACTTGCATTTTGCGGATGTCAAAGACGGTCTGGTAAGGACAGAGGAAAGAGTTAGCTGACTTGGTGATATGCATTGGTCATAGGGCCATTCTTGCATGCTTGCAAATCTTGGAAACTGATGGCAGAATAGGAGATGAGGATATAAGCCATGGAATCAAGATGCTATAGAAGGATACTAGGTGTCACCTACTAAGACAGCATCACAAGTGAGGAAATCAAAAAACAAGATCCTAATGGCCCCACAATGACCTGCTGGTCAGTAAAAAAAAATGCCAACTAAAACACATTGAACTTCCTACAGGGAAAAGAAGAAGAGGCAGACATAGAAAACAATTGGATGACATCTAGGAATGGACTGCCTTTCATTAAAAGAAATTCTAGTAAAGGCAAAAGGCAGAGAGGAATGGAGGCAGATGGTCCACAGTCAACCCCAATGGTCTAACAAAGGGAGAAGAGAAGGTGGTGAAATAACAAAGAACCTTAACTTCATTTAACATAAATCAGTTTAACATTTAAGTGGAATAATTGCAAGTCCTAGTCTGTCTGACTTTGAGTCATTAGCTTTGGGATTTTTCTATTTAGAAAACTATTGTCTAAATATTTTTAGATCTCATTCTGTGATAAATCATTCTTAACATTTTAAGACCCAAATGTCCAAAGGCAGGTAACAAAATTCATGATTCTGTGGACATTGCTTAAAGAATGTACCACAGAAACTTTCTCAGACTAATACTAGTAATCTTTAAGGGCTAAGTGAACACAAGGTAAGTTCTAAATCCAGAAAAAAACAAAACATACTGATCCTAACCTGCATATTTTATTTCACATCATTTTAACTATTCACCCCCCACTCCCCCTATTTTCTAGTACTATCTTTAAGCTAACAAAGTCAGTCTCTATTTATTTTTTTCACATCATATAGGGCTGCTAAAATAATGTAAATAAGAAACAAACAAAACATGTGGCTCATACATCTCTAGGTGGAGGTGTAGTGAAGGAATGATCCATTTTCATCTGAACGGCCAACCTGACATCCTCTGTATCCACTGACTTCCTGTTGGCATGGTTTGAATACACTTTAGCATCCTCCAAGACATCAGTTACATAACCTTTTAGGGAAATAAAAAATAATAGTTAATAATAATTATAGAACATATTGCTGTAACCCTATTGGTGACACAATAGGGTTAACTCTGTACAATCAGCTGAGACATGTGACACAGACTAGTAATACCGGTACAGTTTAATGTGCTATGTCGATGGACAAGGGGCTGAACTGGTATGAACTTTGCACGTGAATATGACCTGTGTTATGGTCATGTGTTTCAGAAGCATTTGTGGACAAGAGACAGCGTGTAAAGTAGTTCAAGACAGGACAGTGAGGAGACCGGGACTGTTAGTTGGCCATTTAGATGGTCCTGGTGGAGTCCTTGAGTGAAATGTACGAGTGCAGGAAAAGATATAGAGACATTATAGAGTTTAGTGCGGCAGTACGGTGATTTACAGTGTAACATTTGTAATAGCTAATTGTGTTGCGAACTGTATCATATAGGCTGTTTTATTTACTTATTAAAATACCAAGTTCTTGTGTTAGACCTGTTGTGTGTTAAGCAGTGGTTACAGAAGGCCTGATTAGGAGAGAGAATTGTAACAATATAATAATAGTAATAATCTTTATTATCCATAAGAAAATTTGTCTTACAATTTGTGCATATATTGGGATTATTTACCTGTTTCAGTGAGGTGTTACTATCAGCAAGTAACTTCGCTAGCGATGGCGAGTGCGGCATTACTCTCAGCGAGTAACATGGAGCACAATATTAGTTTTACTATCTTTATAATGTTTAAACTTTTTATTTTTCTCTTTATTTTCCGCATTTGAAAGTGATTGTTCTTTGTTTTAGTTGTAGATAGGATGGGAGACCAAGACTTTTAAAAACAACATTGTGTTAGTGGTCTTTTATTAAATTGAAAGTGACAAATAGTGTTTAGGTTTGTGATTTGTCAATATTTATGGATTGAAAGTAGAATCCTAAGGCTAAACCTTTCAGTTTAATTTTTTAATGGATTTTTTAAATACTTTGTTTTTCCGTACTCAGTTTAAAGTTAAACTAATTAAAAGAAGTGTTTTTTTTTTAATATTTTTTTTTATTTTCACTTTTATTGCCAATTCATTTTCCTGTAGAATAAAGTCAAATATGTTAGATTTTATAATAAAATAAAAAATTTATGTCAGTTTTAATAACACTATCCCCTGCAAACTTTTGTTTGTCCCAGAAAACTCCATTTTTTCTTTCAAAATAATTTGCATTGAATGAGTTAATCTATGATTTGTTAAATGAGTAAATGTGACCTAGCTAATTCAAGATATCTAGAGTAGCAATAATGAAAAGGAAAACACAAAAAAAAAATGAATTAGATGAAGAGGAATGAAGTGAACAAATTTATTTTCAAATAAAATCTTAACAATGAGTATGTTAAACCGGTTTACTATTTAAACCTACACAAAATACAAAAATAAAATAAAAATATCTCCACTCCTAGACGTCCTAGTTAGGCTAGTTCTACTTTTTAACTCGAGCCTTGAGACTTGAGGCAACACTGAAGGTCTACGATACATCTAGATTTGATCTTAGTTAATACTAACTATACTTACTATAGTGATAAAATCATAGATCCATAAAATTTATTTAAATTTTAAATTAAAAAGTATTTTAAATATTTTAATTTTCAAGCTCGAAGTTCAAGTTACCAAGACTGCCAAGAGAAGAATAATTCAATAAAAGACCTGAACTTGAAGAGTCGCAAGACACTACACTACAGTGACACTGACACACTCAAACTCACGATATGTAAATTCCAGCATTTGATTAATAAGCCGTGGTTCGGACTCCAGAACTCCCATGTCTTTTAGTATAGCAGACATAACTTGTGCATCTTTAGGGGAACTTTTAGCCGGTGTTGACATTTTCGACTTATTTAGAATCGACTAGATTTAGTTTTAGATAAAAGACAAGAGTCTACCTAAATGGATAAACAGCTACAAATCTAGATTTCTTCTGAGTGATATCCCTTGAATGGGGAAGCGTAGGCTAGGTTTGTATATAGGTCTGTGATTTGTATCTTTTAATATTCTATAGTCCATTTAGGATTTGGACAGAGCAACAGAGCAAATCCTAAACCTCAGAATACTCTGTGAAAAATATCTCCAACACCAAGAGAATCTTTTCCATGTCTTTATTGATTTCAAGAAAGCTTTCGATCGAGTATGGCACGGGGCACTCTGGGCGACAATGGAAAAATATAACATTAACACAAACATAACCAAAGTTATCCAGAACCTATACAAGGATGCCACCAGTGCGGTGTACTTCAACAACAATATTGGGGAATGGTTCAAAACCACAGTTGGAGTAAGACAAGGCTGCCTCCTTTCACCAACACTCTTCAATATCTTCCTTGAAAGAATAATGGAAGATGCTCTCGAAGGATTTGAAGGTACTGTAAGCATTGGAAGAAGAAAAGTTACAAACTTGCGCTTCGCAGATGACATTGATGGCCTAGCAGGGACAGAAGACGAACTAGCCGACCTAGTGATGCGCATTGACAAGACTTCAGCAGCTTATGGCATGCAAATAAATGCAGAAAAAACCCAAATCATGACCAATAGTCAACAGGGCTTTACAAAGGCCATCAGTATTGGAGGCGAAAAGCTAACTAGCGTTAGCAGCTTTAAATACCTCGGAGCTATTGTCTCGGATGAGGGAACAAAGCCCGAACTAATGGTCCGAATAGCACAGTCCACAGCGGCCCTTTCTAAACTCAAGTTGATATGGAAAGACAAAGGCTTAGCCCTCGGCACCAAAATCAGACTGATGCGCTCCCTGGTCATGGCCACATTTCTATATGCTTGTGAGTCTTGGACGCTGACTGCAGAGCTAGAGAGGAGGATCCTAGCAATGGAAATGAGATGCTACAGAAGGATCCTAGGCATCACATTTAAAGACCGCATCACAAATCAAGAGATTAGAGACAGGGTTACTGCAGCGATCGGACCCCATGATGACCTGCTAAATACTGTGAAGAAACGAAAACTTAAAATGTATGGCCATGTAACAAGATCTTCGGGACTCGCTAAGACCTTCCTCCAGGGAACAGTTCCAGGAAAAAGAAGAAGAGGCAGACAGAGAAAGCGGTGGGAAGACAACATCAAAGAATGGACAGGCCTACCATTGAACGAGGTTTTAATCAGGGCAAAGGATAGAGAGGATTGGAGAAAGATGGTCCACATGTCTTGCTTGGCGCCCCAACGGTCCACCAGACTAAGGGATAGGTAACAGGTAACAGGTAATAGTCCATTTCATATTGGTACAATCACTTCTATACATAGAATGTGTCTAGAGATTAATAATACAGCTCGATTAATTTATATTGTATAATTCTATATCTAAATCTAGAATATGTGTTCTCAATTCTTGAGACAGAGATGCAGATGTGAACTCTAGATAGATCCATAACTTTAAAAATTATTTTTAGAAAAGCTTGTTTACATTTTCATATAGTCTGTATCTAGATCTTTCTTATCATTATTACAAATCTTATATCAACGCACTCTGGATTCTCCACCCTTTAGTGACACCACTCACGCAGCCTATACGAGTTTGACATGCCTGTTCTAGAGGAAGTCCAGATGGAACTAATGGACCTGCAGTGTGACATTGTTCTGTTGGCGTTCCAGATTTCTACCAGAGATAGAAGTTTCCAAACTTTTTCTGCGCAGCTGCTAGAATTCTAGCGATGTTGGGGAGTACGTACGTTAGCGAACAGTTTTTCTTCAGAATGAAGATCAACAAAACAGCATTACGATCAAGACAGATGAGAATCTGAAAGCAGCCTTGCCGCTTGCCACTACACGCGACTTCAGGCCTAACGGTACGTCGATGATCTGGTCTATACCAAACGCTCTCAGCTCTATGGCCTCCTTCAGTCGCGAAGCGACTATGGATCATCTCATGGAAATGAGATGAATACCTGGGCATTAGCTGTGGTCGGAACAATGTCGCTCACACATCAGTTCCCCCCTCTCCACGCAGATGATGTATCCAAAGGAACGGCAGTGCCGATACAGTTTGGGGTCAGCGGCGTCGCAGGTTCTGCCAGAGTGTAGCACTGGGTGCTGCAAAATGCCTTAGGGTCGCCAGCTCCTGATTTTTCCTCAGGGTTGACTCCCGAAGCCTTTCCCATGATTGGGTATAGCTGAAAGGCAGCAGAGGTTTGAGTTCAGAGTTTTCCTTCTCCTAGGTGGGTAGCCAGCCATGGCTAACGAGCCCCTCCTGCCCGAAGCTTACTGGTTAAGGCGCCAGTTACTCGCCTGTGCCCCTTCTCCTGTTAGTAAGAACAGTTCC
>JADKLZ010019686.1:21696775-21708686 GCA_021533235.1 Biomphalaria straminea
TCATTGAGCCCCAAGACTTTCACTCAACACAAGAACAAGTTGTATTGTTTTGTTTATAGACAAATCTAGGACAACTAGTATTGCAGAAGATTCCATTATCTTTTTAATGGGATTATTTGCTATAACAATATTGCAAACCTGATAAGTCTTGTCAACAACATAATAAGATTGAAGGGGGAGTAATTAACTATCATGTAAACAGAGTTACAGATCTTAAAATAAAAAAAAAATATATACTACTCATCAAAAACAAAAATAAATCATAATTTCTTAAAAAAAGGTACAAGAAAAATAATGAAATAAAATTAAAACACATAAAAAGAGCACCAAAGCTAATTATTTACAGACTTAAACATGTTCTAATACAGTAAATGCTAAAAAAAGAGATTTAACTCATCCACAATGCTTCATTCAAATCCATGAGAATTCATTCATCAAAAATTGTAGAACTAGAATGACAAGATATGTACTTCAATAAGTAATTAACAGACTTAATGTATTTCATTCATCTACCCACAGAGAATATTATATGAATAAAACATGTTGGACATGTTTCAGATGTTCCTTCAGATTTGAAGATAATGACATCCCAGCCCAAACATCACACAGGGCGATGGCAGCAGGTAGAGCCCAAACCTGGGACGATTATGACCACTGAATGACAGTTCAGAATTCATATCACATGGCTAGGCAGCCATCTGTGTGTAGATTGTATAAAAAGTTTTCTTTCAGACTGTGTTGCGGCCACTAATGAAATACTTAGAATCTAAGTCAATGAAAACATACATAGAATATTTAAGATAAACAAATAAAAAATTCATTTTGGCAAAATCAATAAAAAAAAAAATTCTTTAAGTAAGTATTATATTAAGTAAAAATATTATAAAATATTTTATGGTAGAAAAAATATATCTAGATCAAATAAATATGAAGTAAAAAAAAAGGAAAGGTTTGTACACAGAATGGTTTAGAAGTTTTCCATGAAAAGATTTAGTTTAAGATCACAACAATAGGTCACAAACATTGAATTCACTTTGAAAATGCAACAGCAGGAAAGTAAGATATGGAGGTGTTCCACAATGTACACATTACACACACATCTTGGGAGGCAACAACAAATTTAAAACAAATAATCCACTCACTATGTTTTGTACATAGTAATAAAATTGTTGACAGATCTTTGAGAAAAATATCATTCCAATTAGACAAAGAAAATATTTTAACAAATCCAAGTCAAAAAAAAAAAAATTAGAATTACAGAGAACATCTACATAGATTATCACAGTGAAAAATTTAACCATTGGGATTTTTTCAAAAATTTCATAAATCACTATACTGGTAGTGGTAATTATTCTTATGTGGATACAAAGCAATGAATTAAGTTTAAAGAAATGAAACTTTTTTTTCAAAAGGGTCTTGACAGCTGACTGAGATTTTATCGCAATGTTAAAAAAATAAAAACATCATGATTGAAAATGTTTGTTTCTTACCGAATGAAATAAAACTTTTGCAAACAATGAAATGGAAAAAAAAATTGGAAGAAATTTTCTTACATTAATCAACGAGAGAAATTGAACTATCAAAAAAAACCCTCACTATTTGTCTTAGTCTCACTATTGTGACACTGTATGTAATATGATATGTGACACAGAACTCTGTAAAGAAAGAATAGAGATAACTATATCAAACATTTCATTAAACAAATTAGATCCAAAGTTTGCATACAATGTTTGTGTTTAGAATTGTCACATCTTTCACAACTGGGATTGTTAAGTTTCTCTAAACTGCCATCAGATCTTTCAACAGTCAGATACTTAGTTTGTTTTGTTATTTTGTCTACACAGCCATCAGATCTTTCAGCTGTGTGATTGTGATGGTTAATTTGCCAGGTTTTTCCACAGTTGTCTCATTCTTTTTGTTGCCAAACAAGCTCAGAACCACCGTCTGCTCACGGAGCTCATCCACAGATTTGAACTCGTGCTGGCCCATGAACTCATCCCGAAGCAAGTTGTTGTTCCAGATCTGAAGGACCAGCGGTTTCTTGAGTGGACTGGACCTGTAGAACAGAGCTGACACGTCCCACTCTGGGTTGATTGTACTCTTACATGTAAAGGTTGTGACTTTCTTGCCTTCACATTGGATGATACAGTAAGGGTCAGCAGCTGAATGGACAAAAGAAAGAAACTAGATATGTCAGTTGAACAAATTAGAATATCTAGAATTTCTCTCTCAGAGTTTCTACTTTCTATATAATGTATTTGTGATTCTATATGATCTATTAGTATTTCTATATGATGTATTTGTATTTCTATATGATGCATTTGTATTTCTATATGATGTATTGGTATTTCTATATGATGTATTTGTATTTCTATATAGTGTATTTGTATTTCTCAGCTCAAGAAAACATTAAGAAACTGGAACAGACACAAAATAGAGCAGTGAGATTCATAACAAATGAATATTCACATTTGACTAGAGTAACACCTTTAGTAAAATCACTGAATTTAGAAAGCCTTCAGGATAAAGACTCAAAAGTACAAAAACTCTGAACCATAATCTTCAAATACAAAAACAAAACTTAATAAAATACTCAGAAAGACACAAAGATAAAGGCACATTCCTTGTCCCATATGCTAGGACAAATCAGTACAAATGCTCTTTCTTCTCTAGTGCTATTAGAGCATGGAATGGGTTGCCATTGCTAGCCAGGAAAACCAGTGACTTGGCAGAATTTAAGTCATTGGTTAATATGCATGACTGAATGCATGACATGTAGGATGTAATCATCTTTTTTGCAGTAACGTCTGTATTATATAAGATAAGAAGATAAGATTTCTATATAATGTATTTGTATTTCTATTTATTAATGATGTCAATGTGCCATAAGATCTGAAATCTAATCTGTTTTTCTTTATGAAGATTTTATATTTCCTTATGATGTATTTTACTTCATTCTATTGACCACGTGGGCAGCGTGGTCGAGAGGCTAAGTGTGGGTTGAGCTTGGCCACCTAGAAGGGGGCTCAATGTTCGACACCCGACTCGGGCAGAGTTGTGTTTACTGAGCGCCCAAAGGCAGCATGGGAACCAACTCCTAGATACCCCCTCCCCCCCACTGGTCCACAAATGAGATTGGACCAAAGCGCTCTGAGAATGCTATAAGCATGAAAGTAGCGCTATATAAAAGCTATAATAATTATTGTAAATGGTGGGATGTGTGGCTGAGAGGCCTAAACCACTTGGCTATAGCTTAGCTACCAAACAAAGGGGTACAAGTTTAAATCCTGACGAGCAGAGTTATGTTTTCTGAGCATCTAAAAGGAAGCATAAAAACCTTACAGACTCCCCACCCCCACTAGTCTACAAAAGAAATCGGACCATATGCTGTAAAGCACGAAAGATGGGATATATAAAATAAAGCAAGTGAAGTTTCCCTTTCAGACCTTAGCAATCTATTGCAATTAAAACTAACTCTGAAGTGTTGAGCTAGAAATAGATCAACATGTGCAAGCTTTCTAGTTATTGAAATCTTTAGTTCAGTTGTTTGACTCAAGTACTATAACATTTGTTTGTAAGTTATAACATTCGTTTATATTATATAAGCTTACTTCCTGATCTGTCTTGTTTCTCCAGTCCAGCTGCTCTGACAACTTTGACATGAGTGACCATGACAGGAGCTTTACCACAACAGTTATACCAACTCTTGACTGGCTTCTCTTGAGTTAGTTCCCTGGAAGAGGGACACAAGTACAGTGGAAGAAACAAACTGATTTTAAAAGAAACTTTATGTCTGATTTATTTAACATCTTGATTGTTAAAAACACAAAGTTTGATTAAAATTTCATTTATTTTTTAAGACATTTATATATGGCTCCTACTGTCTCGGAAGAAAATGGATGCGCCCAGATGAGTAACTGGGTTTTTTGAGACAGGGCAGAAGCAGGTGTGACTAAATAAGCTAATTCTGGAGTGGCAGAGTTTGCCACAGTTCTTGCATGTATATGCATCTGTTTTAGGGAAAGCTGATAGGGCAGCTTGCTTTTTCTCTCTATTAACTAAGGAAACTTCATTTCTTTTGCTCTTGGTGAGGTCTGTACCAGCCCACACAGTCTGTCTCTAAGCTCTTGGTGAGGTCTGTACCAGCCCACACAGTCTGTCTCTAAGCTCTTGATGAGGCCTGTACCAGCCCACACAGTCTGTCTCTAAGCTCTTGGTGAGGCCTGTACCAGCCCACACAGTCTGTCTCTAAGCTCTTGGTGAGGTCTGTACCAGCCCACACAGTCTGTCTCTAAGCTCTTGGTGAGGCCTGTACCAGCCCACACTGTCTCTAAGCTCTTGGTGAGGCCTGTACCAGCCCACACTGTCTCTAAGCTCTTGGTGAGGCCTGTACCAGCCCACACTGTCTCTAAGCTCTTGGTGAGGCCTGTACCAGCCCACCCTGTCTCTAAGCTCTTGGTGAGGTCTGTACCAGCCCACACAGTCTCTAAGCTATACAGTCTTGGGCTATCTCCTCCAATATACTTTCATTAATGCCTGTGGTTGTCATGTCTCACTTGCAGACATCTCTGACATTTACTAAAATATATATATATTTATGTATATATATTCTATGGCCCACAGTTGTAATATGGGCAGCATAATGACCAACCACCTTTACTTTCTTCAACTAATGTCAGGTACCCATTAGAGTTGGGTGGACTCAGAGGCGCCTTAAGATCCCGAAATTAAAAATCCCAGTCTTGTCCGTAAAAGAAAATATTTCAATTTTTCTACTTTTTTTATTTATTTATTTTTATTCATTTTGGAAGCCCCATAAGAAAAAGATTGCCTAAAAGTTGATAATTTTAAGGTCTGATTCATACTATCATGACTCCATGAAAACCTGATTAACAATGTGTAAAACTTACTTGAAATTATTGAAAGTACTTGTGTAAACTCTGAATAGGTAAGAAGCCTCAACATTGGGTTCAAAGGTTGATGGTATCACAACATAGCGTCCTTTCTTCAAAGGACCATGGCGTAAGAAGGTAGACCTACTGTTCCTATATACAGTTGAAACAACCTTCTCTTGGAGATTTAAATCATGGATACGGTACTCTCTGTTGAGTTCAACCTAAACAAAAGAAATGTGTAAATGGAATAAGTCAAATTAAAATATGTTTCTTAAAATATCTAAATTTAGTAGTTCTAAACTTGTATCAATTGGCAGTCAATGAAACTAATAGGTTTTAACCCATTAGCTCCTACTGCAGTAGGAAACGTTTTCCCGTTTTTGTCCTAAACCGTTGTAAAACGATTCTAAAATCTCCTATTCAATATATTTGATTTAAACTTTTTAAAAACAAGAATTCTTCTAGTCTCGTCGCAAGCGTGATTACAAATCATTTTGGAGATTACCGATTCTATTTTAAATAAAATCGGGAAGGTTTTTAATTTTTAAATAATTTTTCAAACGAACCGGCCCATAGCTGCAGTGATAAGCCCCCATGTGGGAAAATGAGTATTTTTGAAGTTTTTTATATTCCAGTTGTATTAAACGTATATATTTTTAAAAACTAGAGATATAGTTCTATTTGTTAGAGTTGTTTGTTTATATGTAGTAGATCTTAAATTTGATTCTTTTTTCAAAATAAATATTTTTTAGAATTTTTAAAATACGGAGTTATTCCTCTTTGCTTAGGACTACAGAAGGGTTTTTCGTAACGGGAAATAGGAGCTATTGGGTTAAGTTTGGTTCATTGTCAAGCTAAAAAGAGATATCAAGTTATTATTTAAATTTGATTGAGTACATTTTAAATTAAACTAAAGAACTGTAATGAATATATAAAATTATATGTTAAGTCAAACTATTGATATTAGTTAAATTAACCTTGCTGGTCTATATTCATCTACATGTGTTTAATAAATTTTTTTAATATGATGTCAATCACTAGTAAATTCATCCTCCTAGCCATGATCTGTGACAGTGATTGATATCAAACTGGTCTTGATTTTTGTAAAGGAGAACAAAACAGTAAAAAAAAATGTAATCCGTTAAAAACTGAAAAAGCAGGTGTGATAAATAATGAAATATAAATTGTCAGCTTCTAATGTGAATCTCATGAAATCCGAGTTCAACTATTATTATGACTGAGAAACACTAAGACCTTCACTTGCCATGACATCTCAAAAAACTCAGTTTGAAGTGGGCTGTGATAGAGGTGAAACCTACCTTCAAGATGGTGAATCCAATGGTAGCATTCTCTTTGTCTCTGCTTCCTTTCTGCATCAACTGAACCATACACTCATCTCCATCTTCAGTGATATCAAACATGTACTAGGGAGAGAACATTGACATACTTTAATCAGCTTTTGATTTCAGGCCTTTGAAACTTTTAATATAAATATAAAACTCTTTCCATTAGATTAGCATACAGTACAAGAACTTCGACACCTATAGTACACTACAAGTATAAGGAATTAAACTGGCATATATTACATTACAAAATATAAGGGAGTTTAATATGAGACCTCTAAATTGGATTTTTTAATGCATGATAGCATAAGTCAAAAACATTTTGAAATAATTTTTTTTTTCTTTTTTCAAGTTAATGAAATAAATGACAGAATTTTTATTTTGTTTTGTTTTAATTTTAAATTCAACTTTTCATTACAATTATTTCATTAATATAATTTTATGCTTCAACTAGAGCTAGCAGAGGATTTTTTAATATTCTCTTTATGGTAGGTTCCTAGTTTGTCAAATTTTGTACAAAACTAAATCTGTGGCATTTTACGTCTCAAGAGACAATCTTTTCCCTTTGCAACTACTTGTGTGGCTAAAGAGGCCAATCCTTGATACACAGTTGCGGTGCGGGTTTGGCATATGAAATCACCAGGCGCAGCTGCATTTTCAGCCTTCTTTCTGCTTCTGTTGTGTATGGCATCTAAACTAAATACTATTTGTCAAATTCACCTGCAGTTTTATATACAAGTTGTGGAGATTTGCTACACACTATGTACACATAACACATTTGTTCCTAGCTTAAAGAGTCATTTAAAAAAATTAAATTTTTGTGGCCCATGGTTAATAATGCCATGTGGCAAGCATAACGACCAACTGCCTTTACTTTTCCCCAACTAGTGTTAGGTACCCACTAGAGCTGGATGGACCCAGAGGGACCAAAAGATACTAAAAATAAAAATGCCAATCTTTACCAGGATTTGAACCTGACACTTTCAGAAGCCCTAGAGATCATAAAGTCTGAATGGGGGAAAACGCTTCAATTCTATTGGTCACTTCTGATGGAAATGAGCTTCACTACCAAATTCTATGTTTTATATTGTAATGTACCTGAATATATAATCAAGTAAAATCTAATAATTTTCCTTCACCTAATTCATATTTTTTATAAATGGTGCTCTAAACACAATCACAATACCTGGGGATTCTGTAAGAAACTCTCTCTGTTGTTTGGGCAACCTCCTGCTCTGTTGGGGGCTTTCCACATTCCATGGGCTAACCCCTCATGCCAAGTTTTGGACAGACTGACATAAGATGTGTTCACTACTCGACAGATGCAAGTCTGGACAAAATACTTGCAGTAGTCCTCAAAAGTCATCCTGTGGTCACAAAAAAAGTGTCATAATTTTACCAATTGAACTTGAGTAAAGTAACCTTTTCAGATCTTGTGATCTATGGGCCAGAGGTAAAGCTCCTAAGTTTCTATTGCTGATGGTCAACAAGGGTCTCATGTGGCCAGCATAATGACCATCTGCCTTTACTCATGTACCCATTAGAGATGGGTGGGATCAGAATCATCCTGAAAATCTATCAGCCTTACCATTAGTAAAGACAGTTACTCGTTAATAATTTTATCTATGTGTTGGTCAACTTGCTGAAACCAACTCAATAAAACAAAAGGCAATGAAATATTGCTTTATCAAATTTTATAATTTTATCTAAATTAATGTCAAGGTAAACAACTCCAAATCACTTTTTTTTTAAAAAAGACATCATGAAACTTAATAAGAGCAATTAAGGAAAATTCAGTGGGCCAGTCATTTGTGGCCTGAAATGTTCGGACAGTATTTAGATTGAATATCTTTAGCTCTCCACACCTTCTCTACTCGATTTCCAATCTCTATTAGACACTGAGCTTAGAAATCAATTAACTAGTTCCTCATTAACAGTCAGAAGAAAAAATAGAACACCAAAAAAAAAAAAAATGAAAAGCAAAATGGGAGAGTTCCAGATGGTGACAACAGTTAAAAAAATAAAGTAAAAACTTTTGGGTGCGAGCTTACCAAAACTCTCCATCTTCTTCAAAAGTCAAACCAATTTTGTTTCTGTCCGAGGAGCTGATCTTATTCCATTCTGGTGATCTGAAGTATACAACAGAGGTTTGGAGAAAGACATAAACAGCTAACAATAAACTCGGCTATTATTCTATGTATAATTCTATTTCAAAAATCTATGCTGGATGTGAAGAAGTACAATAAACATTTTCCTTCGATCAGATTTCTCTAATCAATAATCATTTCTCAGAAAATTAATAAGGTCTGAGTGTCAAGATTCAAGCAAAACAATTCTGAGGTTGTAGTTTCTGAAGGGAGATTTTTTTTCCATAAACTACCATCTTTAATTTGAAAATATCAAGTTCATCAAATTAGCTAAGAAACTATTAATAATTTAAAAAAAAAATATTTAAGAAATACAAATAAAGTTTTATGTGATGAACTCACCCATCACTAAATGCACCCTTCCATTCGCCTTGACCCCAAGGATTACGCAGTCTGATCATAGGTAACTTATCCCTATTAAACAGTCCAAACAAACCCGAACCTTCAAGATGGACATTTTTGACTGCTGTGATGCCATAAGCATGACCTTTGACCAGACCAATGTCTGTAGTAGCCTCCATATCCTCAGCAGAAGTTGCCTAGATGAGAGAAGAACAAACAGATGACTCAAATTTAATCAAATAGTTTTGTAAACAAGCAAGTCATTTAAAAGGTGTAGCCAATTGTTTCTAGAAGATACACAAGTTTATGTGTAAACCAGTTCAAATATTTCTGGTTGAATATAATCTAACTTCTATTTCATGAATCCAACCAACCAACCAAAAGATTCTAGAATAGTGAGGAAAAGGAGGCAGAAAACAGATATATAAAATTTCAGAAAATTTTCCAGTCTCAACTTTGTTTCTGGAGTTTTGTCATTTTTAAGTTGTTTTTTTTTACATCATACTGAGTTACTGTTCCTTGTATTAAACAGGCTGGCCTTGCAGATTAATTAATTAAGCTAATAAAAGTCTACAATAAAAAGTATGCTGTCTTCTTATACAAGATTACAAGGTCAACATCAAATATATAACACTGAAGAAAGTGACATTACTGGTACCAACATATAGCAGCTACTAGACCATATACTGCAACTAGAACATTCAATTTATACTACATACTGAGACTAGAAGTTTCACTAAGTTTATTCATATAAAAATATGCTTACAGAAAAGAGTTGTAAGTCTGTGAAGTCAAGGCTAAATAAATGTAGCCAATATTACAAATATTTGATTATAAAAAAAAATTATCTATCAGACACTGACAGTAGACTTATCTAGACATTAAGTTCTGAGTTCTATCAGCCGCTGACAGAGGACTTGTCTAGACATTAAGTTCTGAGTTCTATCAACCACTGACAGAAGACTTACTGGTATAGATGCCGCCATCAATGACTTTCTATCAACTTCTTTCTGCATGCGAGCAAACAATGCCACACGTTCTTCTGGTTTACTGGCTAGCTCCATCTTGATCATGTCCAGTGTGTCCGAGACTCCACCAGTGAAATCTTCCAAAGCCTCACTCAATTCTCCACCATCTAAAGCCTCATAGGTTCCAAAAAGTCTACAAAAATACAATTTAAAAATATTGTCCAAGTGTGAAACAAAAATAAGGAAGGAGGATAAGTGGTGCCAACCAAATTATATATACTGCATTAACAATGATATACAAGATGAAACAGGGTGGACGACACGCACTAACCATGAGATATATCAATAGTATATAGTGACAGAAATAAAAAAAAAGAACAGACTATGTTGAGCAGGTCACCTTGAAAGAAAGTCTGATAACAGAGGAGCGAAAATTGTATACAGGCCAAAACCAAAAGGCAGGCGACCCGAAGGCAGACCCTGAATGCGATGGATTGATGATGTGGAGGCAGATCTACAACAGTTAGGGGGTTAGGGTGTGGAGACGAAAGGCACAGGAGAGATCTGAATGGAGGGATGTGTTGAAGCACGCCAGAGCCCTCCATGGGCTGTAGCACCACTGGGATGGCTGCATGAATGGATGCATTGACTATTTGACAAATCTTTAAAGTCTAAACAGAAATACATGGGGCATTTTTTTTGTCAAAATGAATGCCTGTTTTTTTGTGTGCTGACTCTTTTACCATTAGCAGTGTGCCAGAGTGGTAATGAGTCAGAGTCTGAATGAGTCAGAGTTGTCAAAATGGAATGTCAATGCCTTGGTCAGAGCTGTCCATTATTTTCACCATATTAGATTCACCATTATCTCTCATTGTACCTAGTGCTGTATATTGTTGATGTGCAACTTTTAATGATAATATGTAACATGTATGTGCCAGATCTTAAAGTCATTACACATTGTCTCAACTGGTTTTACAAACATAAAAACGGACTTTTCAAAAAGACTTGGATTTCTTTTAATTTTTAAATTTTAGGATGCCTTTAAATCCTCCCCCCCCCCCCAAAAAAAATACAACACCCTAATGCTCCAATATTTATCTGACGCAGAGGAAAGTAAAGACAAATGACATCGTTGTCAACAATTGGTCTAAAGGACAGACATACATTATAGTATCACTGTCCCATACATTATAGTATCACTGTCCCATACATTATAGTATCTGTCCCAAGACTCACAAAGGGAAGCTTTACTTGTATATGCTATATCTTTAAGCTTTAAGCAGTATTAAACAATTTAAGAATATAAGTATTTAGATTGCCTAAGATACAGCAAAACTTATATTAAGTATCAATTAACTTACTTGGCATAAGCTTTCTCCAGTAGAGCTGACCAGAACTCATTTCTACTCTGAGAATGGATAAACACCAGTTGGTCATTGACAGTAGGCAAGAAGTCGTCTATAACCACTTCCATCCATTCACCGTAACGCCAGAACTGAAACCTGAAGATTCCTTGATAGTTATCTGGCTTGTTAGCATCCCATTCTTGACCTTTGGCATCAGGTATGACCTGCGATGAAGACAGAAGAATGATGAGCATCTTAATATAATGATGGCCAACATCATGGCCATGTTCACCTATTTCTTTTGTCAATGTTAAACCAAGGATTATGTGACCATTAGTTTTCCCAAAACATCTTTAAGACAAATTCATCTAGATTCTGGAAGATATATTATATCCTATATACACAAAAATACTGGCTTTCAATTTCAACACCAAAATTAACTTTGCGAGACACAACTTAATGACCTTGCCTAATTATTGTTCTTAATTAATACTTTTTCATGACTGGCAGTTATTACTATAAAGACATATTTCATTTAGTAAGGTTTAGATGGACTGAAGAGATATTTCATTTAGTAAGGTTTAGTGGACTGAAGAGATATTTCATTTAGTAAGGTTTAGATGGACTGAAGACAGATTTCATTTAGTAAGGTTTAGATGGACTGAAGACATATTTCATTTAGTAAGGATTAGATGGACTGGCATCTCTCCTGATATCCTGCAAAGAAAATCAGCTGACCAGGAAAAGTGGAGACTTGGTTACGTGAACTTTCACAGTGCCTCTTATGACTAAGGTCAAGGGGCAGATATGTGAACTGTCAAAGCACCCCTTATGACAAAGGTCAAGGGGCAGATATGTGAACTGTCACAT
>JADKLZ010019686.1:21735286-21753364 GCA_021533235.1 Biomphalaria straminea
ACACACAGTCTTCAACACACTCATCTCCTACACATCTGACCTCAACATGCATGAGCCCAGAGCTTCCCATTTCCATCAGAAAAGTTATTGCCAATCATAAACAAAAAATAAAATGTGGGTTCTCTTCATGTAAAAACTGAAGAGTGTAAAAACTGGCTTTGTGCCCAATAAACCAGTCAACACAATAAAAGGACAAGGCGCATTCAAGGGGCCAAAACTCTTTATGAATCAAATAACATTCTGAGAGTTAATCATTTTCCCTGACATTCAGAAGTTATTATGCAATGACAATGGCAGAAGTAGAAAAAAAAAAAAAAAGAAAATGAGAGACATAAAGGGAAGCTACTCTTTCAAAACCCCAAAAAAATTCTATTTTTAACATCTAACTTGACATCTAGAACGAAATATTAATTTCAAACACTACCAAAAACCAAACAAATAAATCATAAAACTACTAAGACAGCTGTGTTTGAATGTGATGTATGACAATGTTCTAAACTTAGTGCTCAAAGTGAGAATAAGAAGTAAAAAAAAAATAGCACATAGGCCCAACTGGTTAACTTGTTTTTAGAGCCCTAAAAGAAAATGTAGATGTCATTTTAATGACAAAATTTGGTCAACCGAAGCATGACATTAGATGTCATTTAAAAAACTAGACTCAGTCCACTATCATGAAAAAAGAAAGTTTGGTGCTCTGTAATTGGACAGCATCCACTAAACCTTTACCTGTAAGTAGGTAAGGGTTTGAACCATATTATACTACCCAATGGAAATGAATCCTATCCAAGGCTAAGTAGCTTATTCAGTTGCTGTCATCCTGAACAGGTCTTCAAAATTGATGAACTAATAAAAGTCCTAAAGTGCTTGAAGTTACCGACAACTATTTCAACTAGTCAAGATCTTACTGAATAGAAGACAGCCAAAAGTTACCGACAACTATTTCTTGAATCAAGACATTATCTTACTGAATAGAAGACAGCCAAAAAAAAAAAGGTGAAGAAAATGTGAAAGAAAAGAAATGCAGCAGTCATCGGAGGAATCGCTAGTTAGTTAAGATAGTAAGAGATCATAGTGAACTGAAGTATTTGTATTCTTTAGTTAGTCAAGATATGTAGATATTTGGAACTGAAGTATCTTTAGTTAGACAAGGTAGATGTGAAATGAAACTGAAAAAGCAAACAACATTGAAATGAATTTAAAACCTACTATACAGAGGCTCACAAAGACCTTCCTTCTGGGAACAGTACAAGGAAAAAGAAGAGGCAGACAGAGAAAGCGATGGAAGGACGACATAAAAGAATGGACAGGCCTACCATTAAAGGATGTTTTAAACAAGGTAAAAGATAGGGAGGAATGGAGAAAGATGGTCGACAAGTCTTGCTTGGTGCCCCAACGATCCACCAAACTAAGGGATAGATAAAGGTAAAAAATACAGAAGTGAACAGGGTATGTTTGTAAAATGTTTTACATGTTTCAGAGTTGAAGATAGTTACTTCCTAGTCCAAACCTCCCGCAGGACGATGGGGGATGGGACCATCAATAAATCCAAACGACAGTCCAGCGTGCAAACCGTTCGACCAGGCAGCCATATTTTCATATGAAATGAAGAGAAAAAGAATAAAAGCAGAGAGAGAGAGAGAGAGAAAGAGAGACTAAGAGAAAAAAAAGAGTAACCTGTGAGAAAAAGAAGAAACTAAAAAGAGAAACTGGAGAACTGGTCACAAAGAGTGGCCTTGAAGTCTATGCTCAGATCAAAGATAATAACATATACAATTAAAGAATGCTGAATGGGGTAAGAGAGGGAGAAAGAGATAGAGGGTGGAAGGAAAGAATACAAGATTCACAAAGGCCTCAGCACAAATGAGGCAATACTTGAACTCAGAACACAAGAAAGGAGAGAGAAAATAGGAGACAGAGACAGAGAGAGGGAAAAAGAGAAAGGAGAGGGAAGCAGAAGCAGGGAGAGCGAGAAAGAGAGAGACAGACATTGGGATAAAGAGAGGAAGGATGAGAGGGTGAGACAGATAAAGAGAGAGAGAGAGAGAGCTAGTGGGAGAAAGAGATGGAGGGGAAAGAGAAAGAAGAGAGATGGCAAGAGGGACTTGAGAGAGAGAAAAATGAAATTGAGAGTGTGAGAAACATTACATTTAATGAGACAAACTGGCAGCAATTAAACAATGTCTGCTACACAATAGGATGACAAAATTCTGGCCAGGAGAAATGGAAGCTATTTTTAAGTCAAAAAAAAAAAATGAGATCCATGTCTGAAAAAAAAAAAACTTTAAGGGAAAAAAAATGTTTAGGCTGAAGAAAAACTTGTTGAAAAAAATTGGTAGCCTGCCAGATTTTGATGTCATGGACATGTAGAAGCGGGAAATAATACATTTCTTTAAGGCCAGATTGGATAAGATACAAACAAGAAGATAAGATTTCTGGTCAAAAAAACTGTAAAACATGTACTAAAGATGATAATGAAACAAATACAGAACAAAAGAAATTTGTATTAGGCTACAAAAAAAAAATAAAAAATTAGAGGGGCTAAGAAAGAAAAAAAAAGGAGGAGACTCTTTTAATTTTCTTTTTGGTTACTAGTTGAGTTTTAGGTAAAATTGAATTTGTAGAGCAAACTAAATCAATAAAACAAATGACATTTGACTTTAAACTTGTCTAATGTATCACTTTAATGTCATTATGAACCGGTCTTGTGAGTCATATTAATGTCATGAGCTAGTGTTGTGTGACACTTTAATAAGTTTTTCTTAGTCCTGTTGTCACAGTCTTAGCTTGTTTGTCATTTCTTTGTTTTCGATTCTGATGATCTGAATAAACTTTTGGAAGAGAGCAAAGGTCAATCTGTGCTACAGATGATGTGGTCTTTTAGATTATAGGTGACCCACAGCCTATGGTGTGTATGTATAACTTCCAAAGCCCATCACTAGCCACTTATACAATGTGTCAGTATTGATGAGAAAGCTCAATTAATTCACTGCTAGCAAGTGTAACAACAGTTCAGACATGGAGAAAAACAAAACAGCAACATTATTCCAAGAAGTGATCCCCACACTCAAAGCCTGTGGTTCAGATTGAGTTTGACATATAGTGTAATCTTAGCTCTAAGTCTTTAGGTCACCTATCATAGTGCTCATAATTATTGTTTTAGGACCTGTGGGATTGAAATACTATAGTGTCACAGAAATAGTCCTGTATGTAGCAGTGTAGTAGAAACAGTCCTATTTGTAGCAGTGTCATAGAAATAGTCATGTATATAGCAGTGTAATAGAAATATTCCTGTACGTAGAAGTGTCATAGAAATAGTCCTGTATGTAGCAGTGTCATAGAAACAGTCCTGTATGTAGCAGCATCATAGAAATAGTCCTGTACTTAGCAGTGTCATAGAAATAGTCCTGTATTTAGCAATGTCATAGAAATAGTCCTGTACTTAGCAGTGTCGTAGAAATAGTCCTGTACGTAGCAGTGTCATAGAAATAGTCCTGTATGTAGCAGTGTCATAGAAATAGTCCTGTATGTAGCAGTGTAATAGAAGTTCTCATGGGTTTAGTAGTGTATTAGATATTGTCCTGGGTTTAGCAGAGTATTATAGACATTGCCTTGAGTAATACAAATTTCACATCTTTGATGCAATAAAAACGATCTGTTTAGAACAAAAATAAACATTAATTTGTGATGGCATTTAAAAACACAAAGTTGTCTAACATGTAGAGATTGGCGCAAGAAGAGAGAGAGAGAGAGAAGAAAAAGGATAAAGAGTAGTTCAATTAAAAAAAAAACAAAAACAACGGCTGGTCTATAAGAGAGAAACAGAGAGCCAGTACAAAGTACAATGTATAATCAGTAGGCCAATATTTCATAAATACAAACATTTTCCATTGCTTTGGACAGATGTCTAAATCAGTAAGACAACACTTCTTAGTTCTGTGGAGGTAAGTGAGGTTGATGTGAGGCTATGGAGTGGCAAGAATTGTAGCAATGTGAGGTGTGTGAGAGAGAAATGTGAAAGAGCTAGTTTTTGTCAGCCAATCAAAATTAAATTGGCAAAAAAGCCAAGTTAGTGTTTCCCTTTTTCTTTATATCAATTAAAAAAAAACAACATCTAGACTAGAATCTAAGTCAAATAGTGACTACAACTGAGTGCTGAGGAAAAAAAAACAAAACAAATTGAAAGTAAACAAAAAAAAAAAACAATAAAAAAAAAAAAAAGAAAACTGACCACATTTGAGCGCAAAAGAGACAAAAAAAGAACTTGTCCAGTAATGCTAAGACTAGCTAACAACAATAAGGGAAGTAACAATGAATACAAAGCACACCCACACAATGTACTCAACAAAACAATATTGATTTTCTTTTTCACAGATTTATAAAGCCAATGAAATGATAGTACCAATCATTAAAAAAAAATTAATTTAAAAACTGCATACAAAACCAGACCCAAACAAAAATGTTTAAAAAAATAATATTAATACAAATGTTTTACAGAAACTCTTGCAACTATCCATCATGCCAGTTTAAATTAGTTTTTTAAAATAAGGAACAAAAAATAAATCATACAAATATATTAAAATTAGATATTGTCCCAATTCTTCCCATCAATACCCATTTCATAAGTGATACATTGTATTATCAAGGCGAAACTTCAAATGTAATAGAAAAAAAAAATTACAGTTAAAGCTAACCAATCAAGAAGCAGGGAAATAATACAACAACTAAAAACATTTCATGCACTCAAGACAATATTGAGGAACAGGGTGACGTGTGTGCTGACACATTCACTTTGTGAGATGTAAAAAAAACTTTGGAAAGAATACAAATATTACCAGATTAGTCTACGTCTCCATCCATTTCCAAAAGTAGAGGCAGAGAACAAAATATGGCACATCCTGCGGTGCTTCCCAGATAAATCTGAGTCACAGTATCCTAACCAATGACTTAGACTAGAGCTCAAATTGTTTCATTAGCGGTGCTTCTCAGATAAATCTGAGTCACAGTATCCTAACCAATGACTTAGACTAGAGCTCAAATTGTTTCATTAGCGGTGCTTCCCAGATAAATCTGAGTCACAGTATCCTAGAGCTCAAATGATTTTATTAGAGTCAAGATAAAGCTATTCCACTGTGTGACTGCACATTGATGAACTGACAACTCTTATGACATAAGACAGTAGTCACATCTTTTCACTGCTGGTTTATGTGTACAAGACTGAGGGAACACTTTTCCCAAATATTAGTGAAATGCTAGTCATAGCCATAAAATTATAAGCATTTCTAAAACACTGAATTGTAAAATCCGTTGATACATTTATTATTTAATGTGCAAGCTAATTCTTATTTGTAATTTAAAAAAAAATAAATTTTGCACAGAAAAATTAAAATCGTACCATCATAGTAATACAATTTAAATTAGAATTAGCCCTTCATATGAAACTGTTTTAGGTAATATTACTGGAGTAACAGTAGAATAAAACTTTTTAAATTAAAAACAGACATAGTAAGGCTATGATTAAAAGGAGGCTACATTTCTTGTAAAAAAAATAAAAAAAATGATGGTTTCCTTACTTCAACCCTTCCAGAGAACTTAATTTTTCAAATAAACTCAAGTCTCTATTTCAATTTAAAATAAATACTTTAAAACTACGCAAGCAAGTAACATCAAGAATAAAACTGTGCACATGGATTAATTCTGAAACCATGAAAATGAGGGTTCTGGTTCCAACTGGTTCCTGTTTCTCTTAAAGGTTGAAAGACGAATCCCTGGATACCACTTCTTGAGTTTGATCAAATACAAGTTCTGCTTCATCTATTTAATCAGCATGTTAACAGCCTCCTAATCATTTGATGCTAAGTTATTCCTTTAGTAACTGAAATATTTCAATTCTTTCAACGCGGTCGACATTACTTATCTCTTTTGTTCCCATGAATGTTGAGTCCTAGTAAATAAAACAAATGACATGACCAACTCTAACAAAGGACACAATGTGTAGGCTGGTATTAAGTTGAGCTTTTATTGAGAATGTCTAGACTGAAGTAGAAAACATCTGGTCACTCAAACAAAAAACCATTTCTCGTACAGACCAGTACATTCGTTTCGTACCATCAAATGATGAAGTGAACAAATACAAACTGTGATGAGGGTCTACTGACCATGAGTTCTCACTACAGACAAGATAGTTTTTAAAAACAAATTGTTGGTTTTAGTGGGAGAGATGGTCCAAGCAAATTTTTAGAACAAAATTTTATTTTCCATTAACTTGTATTATTACAAATTTTCCAAACAAAGTTTACTTTGCTGTCATTAAAATAACTATAATAGTCTAACCGGTTGTTGTTTTTTTAAAATATATTTTCTAACGCTATATAACGCTGTAATAACTAATGTCACATTACATTGAACCAAATGGCCTAATAGGAACATTTCTGTAACCTGAATTCACAGATAAAACATTGTAACTAGTAACTTTACAAAAATAATTCAATAAATGTTTGTAAGCTATCATCACATATATGGTTGTGACTCCAAATGTATTATTCATTAGGCCAATGTAAGTCTCCATAATTAAAAATAAAATAAAATACAAGTACAGATATACAGCTATTTATAGTCTTTCTCCTGACATTTATACTGGATGGGGAATTCCCTACTAAACTTAGTTTTGAATTAAATATTGAAACTTCTATCAATGATAAAAAAAAACAAAAAAAAACAACAACATGATATTAAGTAAAAAAAATAAAAATATGGACATTGGTATAAAAAAAGCTATTCAAGCAACATGTACATTTTTGACTTTCCATTCTTCAAATAGAACAAGAATGTGTACACCATCACTTTTAAATGACTTCTTTGTACACACATGAGCTATCCATGTCATACCCATATTCAATGTCAATGTTGAAGAAGTTTGTCTGCACTTTGAGGGTTAAACAAAGAATGAAATTCATCTCTTCAGTGTTGCACTGTTCCTCCACAGTTAGTTTTAACAATGGTCCAACAAAAATAGTAAGGATCTTTGAACCTAAACTAACCCTGCCCTAGATGCTAAATCAAACTTCAATGTTGCCATTTAATTTGAAAAAAAAAAAGGTGGGGTGGGGGGGGGGTTAAGCTTAGAAAAGTTGATACTGCACAGCTAGAAAGTGGACAACAACAAAACCCCATAGCTTATATCAACACTTCTTTGATTCAGTACACAGGATATAGCAAAAAAAAAATCTAGTTAATTCTAGTTTTTCTGCCATGGATGAAACTATCTAACAAAGGAAACATTTCTTGTTTATTGCAAAGTTTCTACTAATCTAATGCCAGACTAGAAAGTGAACTTAAATTGACTAAGTCTACAGAATTCTGTTTTCCAAACCATTTCATGGACAAGATATTTCCTGTTTTTGGACTTACAATGCTGAAAAAAACTTCTTAATACAATTTTACTGTCTAGAGAATGAGTATGCTCTACGTTGGGAACACGTTTAATAACATTTGTATCATTTGTGAAAGTGGGGTGTATCTTAATGTAATATCTGAGAAAGTTTACCCCCTTGGTCTACAACAATAAACACCATGAACAAGACATATTCATCTAGAACTAGCCTCCAAATGAATGACATTGTTACAAAAAAACTACTTGACTACACATGAGGATAACATATTTGTACAGAAATCTAGGACATCATTCTTCAGACCTTCTGGCCTGTAGGTCAGGTAAAGCTCGTCTGCTTCTATAGTGGAGTGCTAAGGTGGTTGGCTTTCCAACTAAGGGGTCATGAGTACCAGCCTGGAATTTTGAACTTTGGGATTCCTAGGACATCCCTGAGGCCATCAGACTTTTAAAAGGTATCTGACGTTAGTTGGGGAAAAGTGGCAAGTCATTGTTTTGGCCACATGACTTTCTCATGAACTTGCCCGCCATAGAAACAGAACTATCAAAGAAATACTGACAGGAAATTAGTTGGAAACAATAAATCCAGCACAAAGGAGAATCAAAACAGAAATGAAATACTTTTTATCAACAATACATTGCACATGTTCAACAAAATGAATGCCAATTGCACATGTCCAACAAATGAATGCCAATCTATTGCACATAAGTTTTAAGTGATAAATAAAAAGAGAAAATATTTAAAAAAAAAGCTATCACAAAGTAAATCAATTGCTGATAAGAAAGATAACAAACTCTCCATTTAAAAACATTCCACTAAACTCTTGAGCACAAAATTATTCCCATATAGCCAACAAATTCTATCCAAAACCAATATCTCAAATCAAGCCTAGAATCTACACAAAAAAAGTACTTTTGGTCAGCTAAATATTTTTTGTTTAATTCAGATAAAAAATATATGCCACCAATATATATGCAAAAAATTTTTTTTTAAAGATTCTAGACAATTTGTATTTACCATCAGATCTTCTTAGGGTTATCTATTCACATTATGATAAAGTGATCAAGAATTATAAAGTAAATAATTCTTTGAGCCTTATAAACATCATTATTATAGATGTAGTTCTTTTTGGGCAGCCCAATTAATACAATGCAATTTATAACTTGGCATTTTTTTTTCATCCTTCATGAACTAATAGTTACAACAAAAGTATTTTGCATTGAGTATTCTAGCATTGTATAAATAAAAATAAAATGGGATGATGAAACTCATCTACACAGATTCAAAAAGGTAAAAGCGTAACTGAACTGTAAGAATGTTAAGAAAATGGATCTATGCCAGGGAATCAGCCCAAGTTGCTATGGTGCACTGTGTTACAGTAGGTAGGCCATAAGTTAAACTCAAATGTTGATTAAAAAAAACAGCAGCATCTGTTATGTTTCCATTTCAAAACCTATTTGCAGATCAGGGAGATAAAAGTGCTCAGCTTTCTCCCATGGTGGGTTCAGCTCACAGAAACAAGTTACATTCTGCTAATACAGTGGAACCTCAGCTTTGATAGCCAGCATTTCAGAGAACAAGTTACATTCTGCTAATACACTGGAACCTGGGCTTTGATAGCCAACATTTCAGAGAACAACAAAAAAATGTTTTCTTAAAACATGCACCAGATACCCACTAAAATTTAGTTACTGAACCGCCACCTCATAGCCCCAGAGCTACAGAAGTGAGAAGTCACCTCCTATTGTGTCCCATGATGTTATGGTGCACCTGGCGGGGAAGGTGTTCCTTGTCACACCTATGTGACTTGGTACCTGCTGCATTATTATTAGGTTGCCAAAGCACTGGTTTATATCACGTGAAGCCATAATTAACAGATGAATACCTTAAGCTTAGTGGTATTAGGTTCCATTAGTTTTTAGCGAAAGAATGGGGAGAAGAAGGGTGAGGCCGCTTTAGCAGCAAGTCTAGTCACATGATGAATAGAGGATTGCATCTGGATATGTCTTCTGCATTTCCATCCATCTTTTAGCTTTCTAGAGAGTTATCCAGTTTTTTTTTATCATATTCTAACTGTTCTCATTAAAAAAACATATATAGCCTGTAACTTTCATTTATTAGCAAGAGCTGGGAACCAACTTATTTCCCTTATTTCTTATGGTGAAAACTCTGCTGGGTACCAAACATTTCAGGTATTGGCCAACTTTCCAGACCGGATTGTGGTCCTTAGAAGAGGTTGCACTGTATTTTAAGTATCAGAATTTGTGGTACATATGGCAGTCCTATTGTGAGTCAGAATAGAAAATAGAAATAAGAACCAAATTGTTCACAGGGTGAGGATAGTAAGTCAGAGGGAAGACCTGATTTATCAAACTTTTAGTACTCATCAAGCATCAACTTATTAATAACCCATTTACATAATATGAATGCATATATAGCAGTGCACAGTCAAAGCAGGCTGGGCTAGAGACTCTACATAATGTTAGAGTAAACAAAATGATGAAATCATACACACACATAGACCAAAATCATTGAAGACAAAACTACAATCAAAGTTCCACTTTCAAATTCCACACCAAAAAAATACATGTTAATGCCAGCAATAGACATGTGGGACAAGCTCTACAACAAAGTTATGTTAGACTGCACATCAAGTGATCATCTTCAGTCCACACAGAATACATTACATCTATCTTTTGTAGTTAGAAAATAGATTTATAGTCTTTTTAAATAAGTCATTTGATGAAACCATTTGATTATGTCAGTTTAAATATAGAATGAGGCTAGAGAGTGAGTATTTCATTTCAAATGATATATTGGTTTCTTCAAAAGTGTGATATGAACTAAAGCTAAGGACACACTACCAGGCAATCACAGATCTGGCTTAACAATGGAATCACTATCAACTGGGGGCTGAGGGCGGGGGAGGTTGGTGCGGTTCTGAGGAGGAGGATGTGGAGGAAGAAGATGACATGTGGCGGCTGCGGTCAAAATGCTTCCCTTTGCCCATCTGTGGCTGGCGTATGGGGGCTGGTCGGTGTTGAAGTATGGAAGGAGGTGGCTTTGGCTTGGGCATAACAGGAGGGGGAGCCTGTTTCTGGGGTTGAGCTTTCTGAACAAGGTGAGGGGATGGCTGCATGTCTAGAGGCTTTGGTAGGACCTCTGGAGGTTGCGGCTTCAATTGGCTTGAAGGTTTCGATCGACATTCTATGAAGGCAGACTTTTTGATTTCCCCAGGTATTCGTCCTGAATGCTCGGGTTCAGTAATACTTGGGGATGATTTCTTAAGCTTCTCGTTGGCTACTTTCGAATCAAAATCACTTTCGCTTTCACTGGTAGTGTAGCTCAGATCACCGGCTGGGTCAGAACTAGACATAGGGCCAAGGTTAGCCTTAGCTTGCCAGGACTTCACCAAAGATTTCTTAAATTCAGTTTCTGCAGTGGGTGGAATATCTGGAGCAGGGAGGGGGAGGTCTCCTTCATAAGATACCATCATTTCCTCGGGTATGTCCAAAATCGGAGGAGGCGGTGGGAAATTGGGCTCATCGTCTTCATCGTCAGCTTCTCCCTCATCATCAAAATTATCTACCCTCAAACCAGACAGTCTCTCCAACTGCTCTAAAGGTGAGCTATCTTTAGTCTTGTAGTAGTCCTCCTCAGCATTGTATTTTCTACTGCTGAAGCTGCCGTCAAGAGATCCAAGACCTTCCAGCGTCTCCAAGGGAGATACTTCACGGCGTCTACATTCCCCTACACCAAAGTCTGAGCTACCTGTCTTAGAGGGACTGATGCCTTTAGCCGCAGCATACTGCATGTAGACTTGTTTAGCATTACTCTGCGTCTCTTCGTCACTTCCATCGGTTGAAGTCATGGAGCTTCCAGAGTTGGTCATGTCACTCTCAGAGTTTTGCTGCCTCAGATGTTCCAGTGTCTCCAGTATGTCTCCAGAGTCCACGAGAGCGGCCCCTTCTCCAAACAGGGCTGCGTCGCACTCCTCTACAGGACTCCTCTGGGCGGTCATGCTGATGTCACTGTGGTAGCTGTGCTGCAGCTCACTGTCTTCATGCCAGCTGACTCGCTTTGGCTCTTTGGGCTTGTCAGAGTCCTCTGTTCTCTTCTTGAGGGCACTTTTCTCAACCACTCCTTCAGACATGATCACTTTATAGTCTGTTGCTTCTTCAGCTTCTTCGACACTCTGTAGTGACCACCTGTTGGCCTTGGGTTTATCTTTTGATATTTCTTCCACTTTCAGGAGTGTTTCCTCTGCAGGGTCAGGGCGAAATGTAGAAAAGGTCAGAGGACTTAATCCACTATTGACTCGGCTCTGTGATGGTGGCGGGCTATCACTGTCACTATAAAACAAGGCTGCCGCAGGAGATGGAAGATCAATGAGAAACTGATTATTATCTGAACTGGAAGTGCTTGACGTGGAATTCCTTCCGGTCGCAGACAACGATGGAGCTCTAAGTTTAGGTTTTACGACAGATTTGTTTTCCAAATTCGCTTCACCGGTTATCTCTCTTGAAGACGAGTTTTGACCTTCTGATGGCAGTGTTGGAGATGGAGGCTGTACTGAACTTGTATCTGAAGCATCTGTTTGTTTTGTCTTTAGAGACAAACTTTTGGGCACCTCTTTTGTAGCAATGGGGCTCTCAGTGGTGCCTCTACCAAGATTTGGCTGAGGTTTTGACACTTCAAAGTACTGTAGGTGGAATGACTGATCAGGCTTCTTCATTGTTTCATGTAATATATGCTCACCCTCTGGAACTACTGCATCAGGAGAATCATCAGATACTGAAGTTGTAATGACATTTTTTAATCGCTGAGAGCCAGGAATTTTGGGACTATAGAATTGAACCTCATCACTGACTGTTTCATTGTTGATTGACTTTTTCACATGAACTTCCTCCTTAACATTGCTTGCCTGAGCAGGTTGTGAACATTCAACATTGTCTTGGTAACAGAGTGTTTTTGTTTCATCTGTTTTAGATTCTGCCATTTTTGTAGAATCCAGAGTGTCATTGACTGTTATGGAGGCTTCAGCAGTTTCTTGAGCGCCTCCAATTATGTTTTCTTGGGTATTATTTTTATTTGAAGCTGCATCACTATGATCCTCAGTCTTCTGAATTAGAGTCTCTTGAGGTTTCCCTTTCTTCTCTGGGGAAGAAAATTTGGTTGCCTCTGGTGACAAAGCTCCATGTTCAAGCTGCTTCAGAAGATCTTGTTCAACTGACGGGCTAGTGGTGTCATCAACTGAAGAATAGCTATTTCTAGAGGGAAGTTTATGGACGTTGACAAACTCAATGCGCCGATTCAGAGTTGGGGACTTATCAGTATGGGGCTTTCCTCGATGTCCTTCCCCTACTTCTGGGCTCAAACATCTGGCTTCAGGAGTCATCCTAGACCTATCAGACGATTCAGTGGAGGGAACACAGGTTAATGAAGCTGGTTTGGAAGCAGGGCTCAAACTTCTTTGCCTTTTTAGTTTATCCGCTTCAGAGACTCTGAAAACGGCAGTTTCTTCCTTGTGGCCTTCTAACCTGCGATGAAGGATGTAAGGAATGTCTTCTATCAAGTCTGTCCCTGCTGAGAGCTTCCTATTAGGACCTTGCTCTGCTTCAAGATGTTCTTTCACAGGTGCGCCAGCTCCTACCACGTCCCCATTGGGAAACTTCTTATGGGGCGCCTCCTTTGGTTTACTAGAACCTTCTTCATTTCCTTGCTTAGGAGCTTTTTGTTTGACTGTTTCCTCTGAGTCAACTTTATCTCCAGGGCTCTCCGAGGTGATATCAAGAGGGGTCTTCTTTTTCTTACTTTCAGTGTATTGAGGGAAGGAGCTGACCTTTTCTGTGACAGGACTGGACCTGTTAGACTCTAAAGATGGTACTCTAGATGTTAGTCTCACCTTACTATCCTGGCGGCTTAATGCTGTATCAGTCACACAGGAACTTGGGCTGGCGTCCAAGGCTCGCTTGACATGATCCTCCATATACTGCGACGACAGAGGTGGTGGGGGGGATGGAAATGGTGGAGACAGATCGTCCAGCTTGGTTTCAGTGTGGTGCCCCACAATTGATGAACTTACCTTTTTCAACCCGGAATCACTTTTCCTGTCGACTGAATGGGCATTGGGGTGCCTGCTACCTAAATCTTCAATGAATTTTGACTTTAAGATTCTTATAGGCTTACTACTGACATTTTGACTGGCTGACAAACTAGTGCTGACTGGTAAGGTGCCAGGAGATGAAGAGACAGTGTCAGTGCGTGTGGCTGATGGGGTAATGGAAGAAGAGACTGTGTCATGATGTGTGGATGGTGGTACTGGTGTGGATGAAGTAGGTAGAGGAGATGAAGACTCAGGAAGATTATGGATGACATTTACAGATGAAGACAAAGTGGATGTTACATTTGTTAGTTTGAGGTCAAGGTGGGGTCTGGACGTGCTGTGACTAACATGGCCAGAACTGTCACCAGAGTAAACAGAATCATCATTTATGTTCATCTTTGCATTGCCCTCATCTGTGGTGAAGGCCAAACCAACGACCTCTGCAGGACTGGCCAATACCTGCCTGCTAGTGTCAACCGGGGCCACAACCTTATCAACAATATCCACCTCAGGGGCCACAACCTTATCAACAATATCCACCTCAGGGGACATCACTTCATCCCCTTGTATACACTCTGGAGAGCCAACCTCAGAATAGAGACCAACATAGCGAACAGGAGAGTTCAGTTCAGGGGAGAGAAGAGAATGAGCACCTTTGGTTTCAGAGGAGACGTGTGATATTCCCGGGGTCACACAAGAGCCACTCTTCAGGTCTTCCTCGTCGTCCTCGTCATCCGTCATTGCACCTTCTGTCCTGGCATTCACAGCTTCGATGACATCCTGGTCGATGCTAAGGCCATGCTCTAGCCGCGGCGAGTTGAGTGACCTGGACCCCGACATGGAGCTATCACTGTGGACATCGACCGACTCGACCCTCATTGCACTGTGTGGTGTACCAGAACTGTCCCGCAAAATACCACTTCCTGGGGTGTGATTGCTGTCTAGTATGTGAGAGCCACTGGAGCGAGACCCTGAGCTGGTGTGCAGGTCAGCAGAGGAGGAGTGCATGCCAGGCTTGGAAGAAATCTTTGGGGTGACACTGGTACTACGACTAGAAATGCGTCCACTTGTAGACCTGATCAGAAAAGTAAAAAATATTTTAGGATAAAAAATTGATGTACATATATATTTATATATGTAATTAAGAAAAAAGGATTCTCTAGAGTCGATTTTTTTAATATTCTTAAAAAATAATTCTAATGTAAGATTTTATTAATCCTTTAATACAAGATTAGTCTAAATCGTTTCAAATTTCTTTATTTAATTTGTGACATTAATAACAATGTTTTGCAGAAATGAACATAAGAAGCACCTATCATTGTTATGAGTAGTTATGAAATCTCAAGTATTCAAAACATATTTTGTTTCAGCCAACCTTAAAAACATACAACTTACTTATAAATTAAAAAATATTAAGTTTATGGAGAGAGAGGGTCAACAGATCATATGTGGTGCCCTGAGATCAACTATTACAGAATTTTGATAGCATACATGATAAATGAAAAAGGCTAGCGGTTTATGAGAGCATTGAGTAGTCAGAATAAGGTTCTAGATTCTTTTAACTAAAAAAAAATGTTACCTAACCGCTGATTATCTGAGTCTTATAATATTCATTGAGACCCACACCCCTGCTCAGGGCACAAATTAGGTTTTATCAGCCCATAACTGCAAAAGTCAACCTATCAGTTTAAGGTTGCCAACTAGAGTGTTAACTGTACATTATGTTACAGGTGAAGAAGTTAAGGAACTATGTACTTTGTCTTGACAACAACATCTACTCTTTTGACTGCCTGGCCCCCCACTAAAGGAAGCACAACACAATTTAAATACTAATGAACTTACGTTCTAAACATCCAAGTTTGGAATGGAGCAAGGAATCAAAACAAAAGCATACAGTTATTTTGAGAAACAAAAAGTAGATAGAACAAGTAATTATTCAAATTAACTAGATCACCTCTGACCCCTAACAAAGAGCCATGAACATAATCAACAAAATCAATTGATGTTCTCTTCTTTGAAAAAAAAATAAAATAAAGGACTTTTTAAATTACGAAACATAACAAATAGTATTGATGTTACAGAAATTTCATTTATGCATCAACTTTTAGGTTTAAATTTGGTCTAGTGCCAGTGTTCTATGCTGTTCATTATTGTAAGAAAACTTGCCCTAAATAAACTAAATGAATGCTAACAAGTTGCCTACCAACTTTTGTAATGGACAGGGACACAATACTTTGTTCATTATTAAATATAAGGCTGTGTCTTTGATCCGAAGATAAAGGACGAGGGCAATGTTTCCATGACTACACAAACCCCAATCTGCATATGTTCTCAAGTCTAATGCAGAAAAAACTTTTGTCTGCCAGGGGTAAGTTTTCTTTTCATCAGTTCTTTAAAAATAGTAGTTAAAAAAATAAATTGTTCTATGTTATTCCTTCAGATGGAATTTCAACTAGATCTGTCAACATAAATGGCACATAGCTGATAAGTGATTAAACCTACTCACAAAGTGGTTAAACCTACTCACAAAGTGGTTAAACCTACGCACAAAGTGGTTAAACCTACTCACAAAGTGATTAAACCTACTCACAAAGTGGTTAAACCTACGCACAAAGTGGTTAAACCTACACACAAAGTGGTTAAACCTACACACAAAGTGGTTAAACCTACACACAAAGTGGTTAAACCTACACACAAAGTGGTTAAACCTACTCACAAAGTGGTTAAACCTACACACAAAGTGGTTAAACCTACTCACAAAGTGGTTAAATCTACGCACAAAGTGGTTAAATCTACTCACAAAGTGGTTAAACCTACGCACAAAGTGGTTAAACCTACTCACAAAGTGGTTAAACCTACTCACAAACCTAACATGCACTTCTTTACTCACCTTTCAAAATGTGGACGTTTGCCAATGTTTTCCCTGACATATTCAACCAGCTGTTTTTGGGTCCTTCCACAATACCTGCTCCAAGATGACAATTTTTTTTTTCTTTATTCATTTCATTTAAATACATCTAAAAATGTACAAAGTACTACAATACAAAGCTGTGCCTGTTCCAGCAAAACACCTGGAGGTTTTTGTCTAAGATCCTCTTTATTTAAATGCGATAATAAAAAAAAAAAAGAACTTGTATAAAACAGTATTTTTCTACTTATCTACAAATACACAAACTTAAGAAATAGAGTTTTATCTTATTTTATAAATTACAGATATTACTTGAAAATAAATTGTTTTGTACCATTTAAAAAAAAAAACATTTTGTGTTTCGACAAGAAAAAAAAAAGAAATATCCAAGTTTATTTATTTTTATTGTACATGAATGATATTTTTGTCCCATTGAGGACAAGATTGGATAATCAGTTGGAAAAGTTTTGACTATCTCTATGATGAGAAAGAGACACAAGAACATGGCCTACACAACCAGCAGAAGAAGTGACATATGAGGAAGAAGATAAAGGACACCTCATTACAGATCAATTAATTTGATATTTTTCTGAACTTTAATAATATTAAATAATTCCACTCCCCACCCACTCTTTTCTACCACCTACAATCAGCAGAATCTTAAGTACAAAGTAAATATGACTTCCAATATCCAAGGCATGCTACCCTGCCTCATAGTGGCGCACGGGTGGAAACGATTGTTGGAGGAAACGATTAGACTAAAGGGTAGCAAAACAAGACTCCCGTGGGGGTGCCCAAGGGGGTGCGAGAACATCCCTATGCACTGCGCGGAGTTGTAAAAAAGCTCACACAACCTTGTCACAATCCAGGCGCTGTTCCTCATGGGGCCGTTACATAAATGGCGTGTCCCGCACAGTTACCCTGGTATAGAAAAGGAAAATGGCGGGGGTCTTAGCATATGTGGCCTCTTGCCGTGAGTCTGACCCGCCCACCAGACAAAACAGTGTACACTGTTTTCATTCAGGCCGGTGAGAGGGAGCTCTTGTTCACTTTAGCTGGCCTAGAGTACCAAGAGCCAAAGGCTCAACTCTACCTGACAGTTTAAGAAGAAGAAGAAGAACTTTCAATAAACTTATACTTAATAGTATGAAATAAAAGATATTTCTTCAAAAATGTTGAACAAATCAAAAGTCAGAATAAATTTACTTTACACAAAATGAGTTAAAAGCACAGCACAGTGTACCTGAAGGAAGAACCTCGGCTGACCACTCTGGTCTTGTTCCGCGGCACCTTAGCCACCACCTGGCATCGAAAGAAAGCGTGGTGCTCTATGCAGCGTTTCCAGAATAGCTTGCATCGGTCTCTGGTGTCAAAGAAAAACTCCACAGTGTCCTTGTAGTAGCCCTAGAATGAGACAGACATAGCAAAGCTGAGGCAGGACAACGGTGAAGTCTTGTTGCACTGCACAGTGCTAGTGATTCCCAAACTTGGGTGGCAAGTGTGAGAATAACTGTTCACATTGTTCAAGAACAAACTAAATAGTCCAATCATTCTAGCAATGTTTGTAATTGTAGTTAAGATTATATTGCTAGGGGGAGTGAGTTATAGTATACAGAAGTAATGCCAACAGAAGTAATTCTAACCATACCTGAATTTGGGAAGTAATTCTAACCATA
>JADKLZ010019686.1:21755605-21770657 GCA_021533235.1 Biomphalaria straminea
GTATGTTCACTATGTTAGGACTCTTGTATGTTCACTATGTTAGGACTTTTGTATGTTCACTATGTTAGGACTCTCTCTTTTTCTTTGATGGATTGCATTTTAATCTATTGTTTTGTAATATTCATTTTAATTTGTTTCCTATAAGAACAAAAGGTTCAAAAATCAACAGTTGTTTTAGTCTTGGACATATCCGCAGAGTCTTGAGTCAGCTGTGTCCTAGTCATCTCATCTTTGTAGCACAGTGCATTTTTTTGATCATTTTGCTTTGCATTTTTTTTTTTTGACATCAACATGATTGGTGTCATTCCATGTATAAGAAATGAAGAAAATAAAATTGAATGTTGAAACTTCCAGGAAACATCCAGCCTATAATAAAATGCCAAGGAATTATACAAAACTTCCAGGAAAAGTGGACAGATATTTCCTTTTTTGTGTAAGCCAACATGTCTGATTTCTACAGATAATGTTGCTAAAAAAAAACCAGCATTGTTGGTGTGAGCCGCTAAAAAAAA
Organism: Biomphalaria straminea; assembly: GCA_021533235.1. Classification (NCBI taxonomy): domain Eukaryota; kingdom Metazoa; phylum Mollusca; class Gastropoda; family Planorbidae; genus Biomphalaria; species Biomphalaria straminea. The sequence goes on from JADKLZ010019686.1 coordinate 21,756,118, forward strand.
GATCACAAACCTACGTCTAGAGTTGAGTGATCAACAAAAATATTAACCAAGAAGTCAAGAAAATTAGTCGGCTGTAATGGAGGCTCACATTTTAAGAAGGGAAATGAAGCATAAAAAAAGTGCTTGCAGCAGTGATGGAACAAGATCGTCCCAAAAACAAAAGCAGTTGAAGCTGTCAGCCTTTCTGTCATGACAATAGCAAAACAAGTGAATGATTGCTGAAAATCTCCATTGAAAACTGAGCAGCAGATGCTGAAATAATTACTATTGCCACTGAGGAGTGACACCTACTGGAACTTACAAAGTCGTCAGACATTCCTGCTTGAAAAATTTCAAGCAATGCAGACAATAGATTTCTACTCCATTTTGTCTACATAAACCTTGCACATTTCCATAAACAATAGCTGGGTATGATCACAATGTTTACAAGCATTTAATTTGGAAGAAAAATGTTTACATTATAACATGCCTGAAACCCATGTTAAATAATTGACTTATGGCTGTAATTAGGAATACTGGAGCCATGGGATTCTACTAACATTATTAAATATGGTTTATTCTCTATTTCATTTTTTGTATGTTTCCCTTAATGTGGCCCGCGACACGAGTTGCAGAAATTAAAATGGCCCACCACCGGCCAGATATTAGGAATTAGGTGGCCAGGAAAGATAACTACTACCGATTTGTGGAAAAAAACAAGACAAAAGCCCATAGCACAAGACATTACCAAACGAAAATGGAGCTGGATAGGACACACCCTATGAAAACCAGCTACCAATGTTGCAAGGCAGTCTCTTGACTGGAATCTACAAGGAAAGAGGAAAGTGGGCAGACCCAAGCAAACCTGGAAGAGGTCAGTCGTCAGTGAAGCTGAGGGTACTGGAATGACATGAGAGCAGATGAAGAAAGCTGCTCAGAATCGAGTTCGGTGGACAGGTGTGGTTGCAGCCCTATGCTCCCCTGGGAGTGCACAGGATTAAGTCACCGGCCATATAAGGTTGGGCATCACTGATGTAGCCAATCTTATAGGACTGTTTTTTTTTTAATTCTTAAGACAAAGAAAAAACTGTATTAGAAGTTTTAAAGTCAATTGTTCCTCATTATATTTGAGCATTAAAAAAAACAACAACTAATCATGCTACAAAACGTTTGATTGAAGTGTGACTAAATAAATATGAATAAATTAGGTGATGATTGGGTTATGATAAATGGGTTACTCCATGGTAGGGTGAAAATAGCCATGCCTGGTCAGTCAAACATAAAATGGTACATGATATCAGTAAAGGCTTTCTAAACTTAGGTCTAGCACAGCTCTACTTTAGAGCAACTAGTGGTACATGAATCATTGAGGTGAAGCCTGTCTAGTGCATTGGAAAGATGATGAAAATAGAAGAGGGTTTACTTTGATAATGTTGGACAAAAAAACAAAACCTTTGGACTACATGCACTACCATTACTGTTAAGCTAAACTCTAGCTACTACAGAATCAACTAATCAAATGGTTATTGTAAATTAGTACAAAGTTTGAGAAAGAATTATCCAAATTATATTTCCTTTTTTTCCCCAATGAGTTTAAATATTTAAAAAAAATGTTAGTCATTAAGTGTTTATAATTTCAGTCATTTAATTCAATCTGTGTTGATTTCTCATATATTGTTTAGTTTTGTATAAGATCCCTGAAGGCCACTCCACATAGATATTTATATATTATTTTCCACGTATTCAACCTTTCCTCAGCTTCAATTAAATACACAGAAATTGGAATTCATTAATTTGATAACAACCTGTTATGAAAAAAAAAACAACAAATGAAATGAACAACTAATGATATGGTCAACATTCATGCCCATACTAGTTATGTACCATACAGTACCAAAAAAAAAAATGTTAGTCATACAGTGAATAGTCATCAAGATATGAGCCACTGCCCAGTGGCAAGAATGAAATCAATAACAATATGACGTCAACCTCACTGCTATTATGGAGACATAATGAACTGTCATTAAGCCAAACAGACATAACAAAACCAAAAAAAAAAAAAATCCACATATCATTTGCCTCTAATTCAAAGCCCAGCCTACACGGCACTACAAAGAATGCAATTAGAAACATATACGTGACATATGGGCAAAATGTTAACATCAAAAAGCAGAAACAAAGATATGAGTTGACAAATAAAATGCTGTACAAAAAAGTAGAAAAGGTACCCTTGAAGATTTGGTCGGCGTATGGGGGAGTCCATCCAGTCCATGCTCCTAAGGGGAGGGAAGAGTGTAGGACACAAAGAGTTGATCATGAATACATTGAATGCTTAGTGAACCTGAAGTTGACTTTAATATTAGCTCTATTTGGTTAATTTCATCTTAAATAAAAAAAATGGACTACATTTGGATACAAGGACAACAACTACTTTCTACACACGATACACAAACACTCTATATCTCTCACCTGACATATGAGAGGCAGAACATTTGAACAATTTGTGGAATACGGTGGAACCTCAGCTAGCAAACGTCTTAGGTAGCAAACATTTTGAATAACAAAGCTCCAATGTGCACAGCATACAGAACACCCAGGGCAATGTTACATATTCTCATGAATGTGGATTCCCCTTTTTAAGCAGTAATTCTACACCTTTCCCCCCTATCTCCATCCACAATCAAATCGCAGCAAGAATGGTACCTTTCCCTATGCTTAATACATGTTTTACTAATTTTTCCTAAGTTTTTCTTTAATGTTTTATATAACTCCCATTATATTGTATTACAATTGTTCTCACTTTAAAAACTTATCTATTTAGTCATAAAAAAAAAAGTAAAGTCCCCCTTTCAGACCTCCAGGTCTATAGGGCAGATGATGTAAAGGTCATCTGATTCTGTGGCCTACGGTTAACGAGGGTGTCATGTGGCCAGCACAACGACCAACCGCCTTTACTATTCCCCAACTAATGTTAGGTACCCATTAGAGCTGGGTGGACTCAAGGGCGCCCGAAAATCCCAAAATAAAAATCCCAGTCTTCACCAGGATTCGAACCCGGGACCTACAGTGCGGAAGCCAAGCGCTTTACCGCTCAGCCACCGCACCCATTTCTATTTAGTCATAGCGTTCATATATCAGCAAGTCAACAGGGGCTAGGATCCAATTAACTCTATTTCCTTTATTCCTTATGAGAATTTTTTTCAGATACAAAATATCTTGCATACTGACCAAATTTCCAGATCGGGTTGTGTTCATTAGCCGAGGTTCCAATGTACATTTAAAAAAAAACATCCACACATTACTTATAGGTTTTAAATAATATTTTCATTAATTGTAGTTTTACAAAAATTCCTATCAGTTGAGATTTTGTGCCTAATGAAATGACTAAATTATTTTTTCAACCTAAAAAATAATAATTTAAAGATACACAACTGAAAAATCCTTTAGTTAATGTGTGTATTAAGTAGCTTCTTAAAAAAGTTTTTCTAATCAGATTGTACGTTTATTTTAATCATGACAAGAAATATTTGAACTTATCTCTGCAGATAGAAAATGACTTAAAAGCACTGGTCTATCATGTTACAATATATCTCAGACAATCTTCCTGTCTTCAGCTGGACAAGTAGTAAACTCTATATTACAATACAATACAATAAATGGCAGACAAGTTGAGCAAAGAGTCACACACACAAACCAACAAACAGACAAACAAAATCAAGCAAATCAAGAGGAAATAACTAGTATCACAAAAAACGTGGCGACACAGGAAAATTAGATGCAAAATCAATCAAAGATAGGCAGTGGAAACCTTGCAATCTTAATTTCAAATTAGATGATCAGAGAATGATTACAAAAATTGTAATATGTATTTTTTTTTAAATCAAAGAAAATAGCACTTGGAGATACAGAAAATATTTTTACCAGTGCATTTCTGTTAGATTGACGAATTGATTTCATTGTTTAATTTTCTTGTATACATCACTAGCAAAAATATATGGACTGTTAATATTGTAAAACATCCTTTTATCCTATATTCGTTAGTATTTCATATTGAACTGATTTGAGATAGGAATGAATTCCATGTACAGAAATACAACATTGTTTTGTGTTTGTATTAGAAAATAAAATATCCTCAATACACAGACTGAGTGTGAACAGAACTATGTCCAATAAAACATGAACAGAAATACAATTGAAAACTAGCTTCCTCCAATCTCACTGAGTATACACATTCCAAAGAGCTCACTCAAAAAAAAAAAAAAAAAAAAAAAGACATTATTTAAAAAATAAAAAAAACCCAAAAAAAAAAAAAAAAAAAAAAAAAAAAGGCAGTGATTATACACTTAAAGTAAGCCAAAGTTGAATACAACTGACATATAACATGGCTGACATATAATAACAACCCAATTCAAACAGAAACAATTTACAAAAACAAACTACATAGTCAAATAACATATTTATCTTCATCAAATTCTAATCATTTACAGCTATTAAATTCTCTATATAAAACTTTGTTTCTCTACTAGCCAATACAATAATTAGTTGCATGCTAAAGAAATTATTTTCCTCAAACAAGAGTTCTACTCCCAGAAGATTTAAGGAGAAAAAAAAACCAGTTTCCAGCAGGAACATAATATTGCTCATTAAACTTTCCTCCAAGACTCACAACTGCATTAAGGGATTCTAAATGAAACTTCATTACATTTTAAACATTCAAGTGATCAACTGAGAGAGATTTTTGTTTCATATTCCACCAACAGTAGAGAAAATATTTTACAATAAAAACATTTTTTTTTTTGTATATTCAAACTTGAAAGAAAAAGTTAATGGAATTTTGTTAAGGAATTTTTTTTTTAAATTCATGTTTCAAATGTGGCTTGACTGACACAGTGCAGCAGAGATCTAATTAAAAATAAGGAGGAGACAAAATTAGTTTCTTCTGGCAGATGGTAATGAGTTAGTTTATACTGATCTCCCTTTCTAAAATAATTAAAGGCCCAATTTAAAAAAAAAAACACAAAAAAATATGCTATACATATTATCAACAAAAAAAACAAAACTAAACTAAATACCAAATAATTGCAGTAGGTGCCAATGATTGAAATCAACTAACAAAATGTGTAGATTTGATTTATATTTTATCAATTTTACTGAAAAAAAAAATTGTTGGCTTCATAAAAATGTGTACAAGACAACATGAATTTTGGACAAAGACAATCACTTGCATTTCAAGCAAAACAAAAAGCCTTCCAAGAACATTGACCAGGAAATATATTTCAACTCATTTTGACACGACATACTGATTATACATACAACTGTCGGGGAAAGTTACACTTACATATGTGTCAGCGTGGAGCTTGATCAGGAACTTCTTGCGTTTGAAACTGAGCTTGCGAACCTTGGCCCATGAGAAGGTGTTGATTTTTGTGTATTGCTGGAAGACAAGAACACCCAGGTGGGCCACGGCCAAGTTAAGACATACACCCTCGTGGTCCTGGACGTGGGAAATAACACAATAAAAAGTCAAACCTTGTATTGACAGGAAAATATTTAAGCATCTTATTTGGTCAAGTAGTTCCCATTTTATACCTTGCGATCCATAGGGAATGGTTAGCAAGGTTTTAGCCAGCACAATGAACAACCACCTTTACTTTTCACGAACTAATGTCAGGTACCTATTAGAGATTAAAAGATCCAGAAATTAAAAATCCTAATCTTTACCAGGATTCAACCTGAAAAGCCAAGCACTTTACTGCTCAGACACCATTCCTCCCTTATTTGGTCAAGGCACTACAATATTTTTTTTTTGACATAAAAAAAAAATATGTTTAGGAAGCCAAAACTAATGTTAATTTTTGGACGCTTCCACCTTTTGATGAAGTATTTTATTATAAGGAAAACATAATTTTTTTTCAATGTTGATCTGTGAAATTATGGGTAAAGCCTGACTTCACAAAAACACTGATTGCTCGCCTAAAGCACGTCTTCTGAACCAGGAGTTCGGGGTTCAAATTCTGGTGAAGACTGAGATTTTTAATTCCGAGATCTTTGGGCGCCTCTTCAGTCCACACAGTTCTAATGGGTACATGACATTAGTTGGGAAAAGTAAAGACATGACCACATGACAACCACATTTACAGCAGCCACAGAAACAGATGACCTTTAGATCATCTGCCCAATAGACCACAAGGTCTGAAAGGGGAACTTTCTAAAAAAAAAATACTGCTTAACAAATCATTGGTAAAGACAAGAATACACTGATAGAAAATTAAAGTCTGTACTTCCCAACATTTGCTATTGACAGAACTAAGGGTGTCACCTGTGGATACCAGACATGACTTACAAACATGCAGAAAAAAGAATGAATCAAACTGTCCCTTACCTTGGCAGTCTGCATTTTAATCCCATACAATTCCACCTTCCTTGCAGTGTCCAACAGATTTAGATCTGCTTCAGATGGAGACTCACCTCTAGAGATAGATACAATAGACCCATCAGATAGAAATACTTTATAATTAATTACACCAAAAAAAAAGTACAATAAGTCTTAATTTTAAAAGGGATTCCAGGTAGCAAAGTGATTCAGATAGCTAGTTAGCAAAGTGATTGAGCAGCTTCCCAAAAGAGAATGATTTTTTTTCGACCTTTCCTTTAAAGTTGAATTGCCCAAAGTGGTAAATGCTTATTAAAATCAAATGGCCTGAAGTGGTCCATGTTATATTTTTGATACTGTATTGACCCCAGTGTTTATGTTCTTCTGTCTCACTTCTATCATGTAGCTTTAGACTAGTTCAATGTCAAACATTATGGTCTCCCAGTGGTCAGTGTCCACCAAATATTGTAATCTCCATAGTGATCTATGTGCTAGTGTAAAACATTGACCAAAAAAATCACTTACATATGTTGCTTGTGATAGTCCATGACCTTGGCCATGAACTGGTGGGTTTGTAGATGCTCGGGCACAAATTTGAACACAGCTAGGTAGGTGGGATCAGGGCACTCCTCCAGGTCAAAGTCTCCAATCTCCGCCTGGACAATGTATGAGGCCAGCAACGCCGCTGTGTTTTCACTACAGCGCAGCTCCCCTCGTAGTAAATCCTTGCGGACTTGTAATGCAAAGAGGTATCTGAAGAACAAAATTCAATGAATAATTACATTTTTAGAATCATGCTTACAAATATTTTTAACAATAACGTGGGGTCAAGAACAAAAGTGATTTTTAAACATTGGCAACACTTGATGAAATCTGCATAGGAGGCTGATACAAGACAGTGGCCCTGAAACCCTACTATAGAAGAAAAACTATATGGAGAACTCCCTGACCAGTGCACAGTTCATCTCAGATATAAGATTACGTGTCTGAACCCTTCATAAAAATGAGAAGGAAGAAGAAGAACTTGATGAATGCTAAGACTTATTTCATCTATTTTCTAGTCCTTCTTCAAATGGTAAAAAACATTATAAAGCTGTTCTTGTTTTTCCATTATAAAACTTCACAGCTGTCTTTTGTCCAATCAAATGTATGGTGGTCAGTTCAAATCAGAGCCTGAGGGTGACAGAAAGTTAAGAGGCTTGTAGAGAACTGGTCAACAAGTTCTGTAACTCTGGAACACCAAAAGTGTGTACCAGACTGGAATTCAAAATGTATCATTCCAACTTCTTTGTTTTCTCATTCTCATATTATCACCACAGCAATCTTCTAGAGTATTTACCCAGAAGTCATTTCCTCTTTAAGGCCTACAAGTCATTAACAAGTCATTTTCAGACCGGGCATTAAAGTTTTTTTTTAAATTGTAGTAAAATTCTGATTTAGAAAAAGAGTAAAATACTGACTTAGAAAATGAGTAAAATACTGACTTAGAAAAAGAAAACCACCTAAAAAAAAAACATGGTTTTGTGCCATTAAGATTTGCTGCACATAAAATAGTCAAGTTTGGGGTAAGGAGTCTCTATGTCAGCTTCAGTTCAATTCTTGAAGGTGTCAATGGTGAGTTGGGGAGGCACCAGGAGTTCAGTGTTGGTTACAGGAGAAAAGAAAATGACAGCTGGTTGCTGTACTAGCTAAATGATACAATCAACTAGCTCAATGATACAATCAACTAGCTCAATGATACAATCAACTAGCTCAATGATACAATCAACTAGCTCAATGATACAATCAACTAGCTCAATGATACAATCAACTAGCTCAATGATACAAAAAAACTACCTCAATGATACAAACAAACAACTAGTTCAATGATACAAAAAAAAACTAGCTCAATGCTACTAACAACTAAATCAATAATATAAAAAAACTAACTCAATGATACAAACAACTAGCTCAATGATACAATCAACTAGCTCAATGATACAAACAACTAACTCAATGATACAAACAAACAAACAACTAGTTCAATGATAAAAAAAAAACTAGCTCAATGCTACTAACAACTAGTTCAATAATATAAAAAAAAACTAACTCAATGATACAATCAACTAGTTCAATGATACAATCAACTAGCTCAATGATACAAACAACTATCTCAATGATACAAACAAACAAACAACTAGTTCAATGATAAAAAAAAACTAGCTCAATGCTACTAACAACTAGTTGAATAATATAAAAAAAACTACCTCAATGATACAAACAACTAACTCAATGATACAAACAACTAGCTCAATGATACAAAAAAACTAACTCAATGATACAAACAAACTAACTCAATGATACAAACAAACAACTAGCTCAGTGAAACAAAAAACTAACTCAGTTAGGTAAACATAAATTGAGGTGAAATGTACAACTTCTAGTCAGCTGGGCATTGTGTAAAGAAAACAAAGTCAAAACTTTTCTATCAAGTCTGAAATAAATAAGTGAACAGGATCATAAGAAATACATATTGTGGACCAACTACAGTCTTAGGGATAAGTTGAAGTAGAACTGCTAAGTTACAACTCTTTAACCATTTTCTATTGTAAAAAAAAAAAAAAAAGCTAAACCTATTAAGGTTTACTAGCCACTAAAATAAATGTACTGTATAGAAAGGGGTCAAGAAGTTATTAAGGAATCCCCCCCCCCCAAAAAAAAAAAAAAGAGAGATAATGCCAGATAAACACGACAATGGTATGTTCAAAGATGCTTCCCGTGTTCTCCTTGACCCACTGACCCAGTTTACCTGGTAAGCTCATCCTCCAGCAGCCCTGGATCAGGTGTGTAGAACTTGACACAGAAACGGAGTGGAGTGTCTGGGGAGCCGATCTGCTTGAGTACCAGCTTGTCTTTATCTAACCAGCACTGGAAGAGAACCAACAACAATGAAGGGGGAGACACAGCTCCAACAGTAACATGGTCAACTTGAGTCCATATTTAAGTCAAACAATAACATAAGGACATAGAGCACAACTCAATGATTTTGTTTTACAAGCTTCGGATGTTTCCGTCAATTCGAAAATAAATACATCCTAGCCCGGAGAGTGGTAAAAAAAAGGTAAAGTGTCCCCTTAAGACCTTGCGATCTATGGGGCAGATGATGCTAAGGTCATCTGTTTCTTTGGCCAACAGTTAACGAGCATAGTGTTGTGTGGCCAGCACAACGACCAACCGCCTTTACTTTCCCCAACTAAAGTCAGGTACCAATTAGAGCTGGATGAACTCAGGGGCACCCTAAGAATCCCGAAATTCAAAATTCCAGTCTTCACCGGGATTCGAACCCAGGACTTCAGGTTCGGAAGCCAAGCGCTTAACCATTCGGCCACCGTGCCCCCCGGAGTGCGGTGGCTGAGCGGTAAAGCACTTGGCTTCAGAACCGTGGGTCTCGGGTTCAAATCCCGGGGAAGACGCCAGTCGGTTTTTTTTTTTTTTAGGCTCCATACAACTCTACCTGGCATTGGTAAAGGTAAATAAAGATGATTGGTCGTTGTGCTGGCCACATGTCACCCTCGGTAACCTTACTCCATATAAACAGATGATACATCATCTGACCCACAGGTCACAGAAACAGATGACCTTACATCATCTGCCCCACAGGTCACAGAAACAGAAGACCTTACATCATCTGCCCCACAGGTCACAGAAACAGAAGACCTTACATCATCTGCCCCTCAGGTCACAGAAACAGAAGACCTTACATCATCTGCCCCACAGGTCACAGAAACAGAAGACCTTACGGCGGGCAGAGTTAAAGCTTGAAACCATCAAGACGACAGTCCAGAGCGCAAACCACGTGACCAGGCAGCCAGTATGTTCAGTGATTGTTGATAATGCCGTTTTCAGAACAGGTTTGTTTATGATCTCAAGCCTAAATGTGCCAGATTCGCCCTTTCCGTTGCATCCCTTGGAAAACATTTCACTAGGTACAGAGTGCAGTGAAAATGATCTGATAAATTGAGCTCAACTCAAAAGGAGGATGACGTCATAGACAGCAGACGACATAAAAATGCCGGTCCTATTGTTTTCATGTGCATTTTTTTTTATCTTTGAAAGCCGCCATCCACATTTTTTTTGAGCTACCCTAATTGATTTATTTTGGACGTTTGTGGGCCAACGGAATATTATTGAATAGACTCCACAAAGAGGTCACAGCCAAGGCGATCTACTCAATTCAATGCAGTAGACCAATATTTGAATTGAATAGCCCTACAAACTGGAACCATCAGTTTTTTTTACTGAAAACTAGAACTAGTGAATTGACCCTATAGTGCAGTGATGGGGTAACTCTATTTTAGGAGCAGGCCAAAAACTTAATGAAACAATTTTGGCGGGATATATTATAAAAGTCAAGTCTCGGAATATAGATAGTCCTAATGAACGACCTTTGGTTTCATAGCAAATGAGAAACACTTAATTGTTACAATATTACTTACGTGGTCTAAGGTCTAACGAGTATTAAACATATTTTTTTTTCCATGAGTCGCCCCACGGGCCGTAGTTTGCCCATCACTGCTATAGGAGGTGGAAGTAAGAGCATTAGGAGCAATAAGTTGTTCAAGGCATGTGTACTGTCAGTGCGCACTCGCATTTCAAATCAAATTAATATATTTATCCTCAAAGACATTTCGAAACAACATAATTGTTGTGTGTGTGTGTGGGGGGGGGGGTCTAGAAATGCTAGCAAATAATTTTTTTACGAGTTTGTTCATAAAATACCCATCTCTCTTTTTTTTTTTGTTTGTCCCAGATAAAAGTCTACATCCAATCTGTTCGCGGTTTGTTCACGTGCGTAGAATGTGGCCACCAAACATGACCCCAAGACTTACGTCATCTCCGTTCTGGTTGGTGTACTCCAGGTCAAAGTAGTCTGCTTCCAACAGCTGAAGATGGTTGACCACTGCGTCCCATAGCAGCGAGCCGACACCTTTCACCTAGACAAAAGAATAAAAAAAAAAAACTTTTAAAAGAATAAATTATCTAAGGGTAAGAACTCCACATTTACAGTCGCAAATATCAATACTGTAACATTTATTTTCCTTTTCGATTTCAAACAATTTGCCAGGCAGACCGAGAAGAATGAGCTGATATAAGCTTTGTAAGAGAATCACTCAACCATGGCCTAAAGAGATCTACTACAGAGATGTACACATGATCAAGAACATGATAAATGCTTTCTCCAGTGTCTCTGTGATCTATGGAGCATAAGAATGGGCAGACATGCATTTGATTGGTGGTTGTATCTAAATAGTGACAAAGTCAAGTACATGCTTTTCGTAGTCGTGTATTCTGAAGATAGATGTGCCGATACTTTGGTTTATTCTAAAAGCTCTATTTCAAGTTAGTATCGATACCAAAGTAACTGTCGTAAGTACACAATGAAAAACTCTTGTTTCAAATTGAAAAGACTTGAAAGTAGAAAGGACTCCATGGGGGAAACATTAGACCAAGACATTCTGTGTCCATGAGAAAATATTCTAAAAGAGAACGTAATTACTAAATTACCATGGAAACCAAAACGCACGTTTGATTCAGATATCTTCAAATGTGTGTTTTTATTGTCGTAAACTGATTCAGATATCTTCAAATGTGCCTTTTTATTGTCGTAAACTGATTCAGATATCTTCAAATGTGTCCTTTTATTGTCGTAAACTGATACAAATATCTGCAAACGTGTCTTTATTGTCGTCCACTGATTTATAAATCTGTAAATTTGTCTTTTGATTGTCGTCAACTGATTTAAACATCTTCAAAGGTGGTCTTTTAATGTCGTCAACTGGCCAAGTCGAAAGACGACATCAGCAAAGCTAGCAAAGCTTGCAAACTGGGAGATAAGAACACGGTCAATGCCTGTACTAAACCAGACGACCTGGGCTCGGATGATTCTGTTATACCTTCTTAACACCGTTCTGTCTCCGCTCCATACCTCGTTCGTGCGGCCAGAGGTGACTTGTCTGGAAATAACGTCATTATCTGGGGAAGGGGTGAGATGACGTCAAATTATAGTTCCCAAATGACGACGTTGATGGTTCACATCCTGTCGCGAGGGGGGAGGTACGTCTTGGTGGTGCGTGGCTCATGTGATCAAGCAGTCTGACAGAGCTGGCAATGTCGCCCTAAGGCTATGAATAGAATGCACCATTCGACTCACAACAGAATATGAAACCAATACTCGGGGGAGGGGAGGGGGGAGATATAATCACGTGACAAGAACAAAAAGGGGAAAGAATTCTGGAAATTGAAGACTATAAGCAGAAGTTGGAAATTATCGCAGCTGAGAGTATTTTAGATTAGGAAGAAACATTGCACAAAACACTCATCAAAAAGAAAAAAAATTAGCTGTCAATTTAAAAATGTACATTTTGTGTTAAGCCACTGACAGCAGGGCCGGTCTTAGGCCACTGCAGCCTATGCGGTGGCAGTGGGCCCCGCGCTTTCATAGGCCCCGCGCTAATTCAAGGAGTAACTATAAAATTGCAAAATATATACGAAAAATTCCTGGAAATCTCCCGAATTTATTAAAATCTCCTGAAAACTCATAAAATTTTCAGAGAAATAAACAAAATTGTCATTTTTGGGTGTCATTCATTGCAGAAAACGCCAATCCTACGCGCGATAAAACAAAAAAAAGGCATTGTCAGCTTTATGTGATATAAGATTATAATCAGGCGAATTTTCCCTTAATACTTTATTTACCCTATAGTAACTGGCATATAAATAGGTTACAAGGTTCACAAATTACAGTTAATTTTATCACAATTTTTAAGTACAAATAAAATTAAATGTCAATTTTTTAAAATAGAAAATCCTAAATTTCACTTATTATCCTTATTCTCACACAGACTAGGCCCCGCGCAATTAGTTTCGCATAGGGCCCCGCAATTGCTAGGACCGGCCCTGACTGACAGTTACGTTCAGCTGCGGGTGGTGAATGACTTTCTCTAGACATAAAGCACTTGAATGCCGGACAGAGAATCTCGAGTTTGAATCTGGATAGACTTTTGAAGGTGAGATATTTTAGGACGCCATGAGATGGGAGCAGACCCAATGATTCTTTTTTCGTTTGTCTGGAGCTGAAGTCAAGAAGGTTGTTTGATGTCACTCGATAAATTTGGCCACAAATCTCAGATTTACCATCGTATCCATTTGACATGAAGTCATGTATGGGGTTGGGGGGGGGGGGGCTAAGGGCACCTTAACTATAGTCTATAAGTATCAGGTACGTCTGTATATCTGAAGTTGTTAAGAATGGTCAGATGTTTACATCATTACAATTTTTTTTTACCGATATAGATATATATCTATATTAGAGAGAGAGAGAGAGAGAGACAGACAAAGACAGTGAGACAGAGAGAGAGAGACTAAGAGAGAGAGAGAGAGATAGAGAGAGAGAGAAGGGATGATCATAAGCTAAAGAGATTTGATGAACTTTGTCATTTATAGTGTTACTTTAACTGTGTGTCTTTACATGGATTTGGCTAATATTGATCTTTGATATTTTGGCACATGGGCACAATTTAGACCATGTCGCGCCCTTAATCCCTCAAGGGTTGTCCTCCCTTCATAGCTCAAGAGCTGATTTTATACAACTAGTTATCATGAAAAGACCAGAAATAAGTTTCATTTATCATACTACTTTTTATTAGGAATATTTTTTACAACACCTTTGAAACTAAACAAATCACCCTGTCCACAGTAGGCACTAAATAATTGACTTCTCCTCTGACTGAAGGGTCAAAGTTGAAGTAAGGTGACAGGACGAGTGTCTGGGGAACAGAAAAACCAAAGAACTCACCCGCCGACAGACCGGAACTTGATCTGTCTGGGAGGGTCCGCTAGGTGTGCGTGAGTGTACGTGTGCTTAGAGGGCGTGACAAACTGACAGCCACTGTCCACCCTTCAATTTGCCCTGGTCATCAATTGGGTTAGAACGTTGTTTTTGGGTAACGGCGCCTCACAACACAATTTGGGCGGGAGCACTAGTCCACACTCACGTCATCACGCGCACTGTGGGTACAGAGGGAGGGACACGAGAGGTTTAAGGAGGGAGGGGCAGAAAGGAAAAGAGAGGTAGGCAGAGACAGAAAGAGAGTGAGAAACACGGAGAGACAGAAAGAGAGTGAGAAACATGGAGAGACAGAAAGAGAGT
>JADKLZ010019686.1:21770667-21794687 GCA_021533235.1 Biomphalaria straminea
AGAAACATGGAGAGACAGAAAGAGAGTGAGAAACATGGAGAGACAGAGAATGAGAGAGAATGAAAGAGAGAAAGAAAGAGAAAGAAAGAATAAGAAAAAATGAGAAAGAAACAAGTATAGAAAGAGACGTTCAGAGGAGCGAGAAACAGAAAAAGATAGATGAAAACAAAGAAAGAGGGAGAGATGTCAAGAAAGAGGAAGGGACTTCACTTCTCCCCTCCCCCCAACTTGTTTCTGGTAATCTCCCATGAGGCCTCGAATTGATCCCGGAAAAGAAGCGAGCTGTGGACACAGTGAGCCTGAGATAAATCTATAGGTCCTTCAATGGTCAGTCGGTGGTCAGTTTCAGTCGATTTTTTTGTTAGAACTTCTTTTTAGTCGTATGGCTTAACATAATGTCCTATATATACTAAAAAAAAACCCCACTGTTTCATCCTCGGGGTATAGATATTGTTTTCCCTTTTTAAAGCGGTTTTTAAGCGGTGTGGTGGGATAGATTTTTTTATTTAGTTCGTCCATCGTGGTTCGATGATGACCACCTTTTGTAGACTATTAAAACAACCACCCTAAGAAATGACATATGTTGTGTAGTCACCTTAGACAGACTTGAACATCCCTTGTTAGAATCATGGAAAAACAAAGAAATTCGAATTTCCTTGAAAACAGGAGATTTAAAAAATCGGGATTAACGCTTCTACAGTTCACCCTAGTCTATAGTTACGTTTCTCTCTATCCTATCTCAGGCTTTCCGTAAACACTGCTAAAGACAACAACACATCAAGAACTTGACAACAAGAGCTCCGAAAATAATCTGGTACTTTAATACGGGTCAAATAAAACAGCCAATATGCCACAATTGGCAACACAATAAACAACTACAAATGCTAAACTGTACAATGTACATCATCGTACTAAACTCTATAAACTCTACTGTCTCTTCCCGACTTGTACGTTTCACTCAAGGACTCAACCAGGCCCGACTTCATAGCCAGACTCACAGACCTGGTCTCCTCCGTGTCCTCTCTTGAACTGCCTTTCTCTTACACACTGTCCACTGTCTCTCGTACACGCAGGCTTATGATCAGATGACCATAACAGTGGTCACGTGCAAAGCTCATGCCTTCCCTTTCGATGTAGCACGCTAAACTGTTTAGCTGGCCTGTGTCAAAAAAAATATCAGCTGATCACCATTAGCCCTTTTGCGTCGACAATTGAGGTAGTTCTGGATTTCTGACCTACTTTAACCAAAGTCACGTGATGGCTGGCAAACAAGAGGAGAATCCCCTTGTATTCCTATATATTTCCAATGTTGTTGCTCCTCTATTTTTACAAACTTTTACATTCACAAACATTTTTACATTTGCAGAGTACATCAATAAAGTTCCTGAATGTTCAAATAACTATACGAATGTTTTAAAAAAGGGCCAAGAACTGTTTAAGGATGGGTTTAAATTATCAATTATATTTCCTTTATAGTAATGATAAGCGTCAACACATTGCCGATGATACATTCACATACAGAAGAAGATGTTCTTACAAAAGTTTCTGCAAGATTTAAAAAAAAAGTTTGGTGTAAACTACACAATTACACACACATATACATACACATATATATTTATAGGCCTATATATATATATATATATATATATATATATATATATATATATGGGATAATATGTAAATCAGTTGAAACAATGTTATTTTCATAAACTTCAGCTTTTTTGTAACGTACGTTATGTATTTCATATTCCTCCAATTCTTGATACATTATATACACATCGATAATAATAAGAAAGATTATATTTGGGTTGGGTCATGATGTATTATTATGTTTATTAAAAGTTCTATCATTTTTAAGAAATTTACTGAGATACTATATATACAAAATGTTACATTAAAGTTTACAAAAATGCGTCGACGAAATAGATCTAGATCCATTTTAATTATTACTTAGAAACCAAATTTAACATTGAAAGGGCGGGGTAAGACACATTTGGCCTGTGTAACTGTAAGAGTAGATCTAGATTTATCCTTGACTATCAGATGTGTTATTTGTACGCTAAAGAACTCAAGCCTATTACGCACAAGGAAAAAACACATGGCAGTCTTTTCATCTTTTATAACAACTAGTCGACATCTCGACTACACACTAGACTAGGCCTCTAGAGCTATCTGACCAATTCATTACACACCGGTCAGCTGTCCAACTTTTAGTGTTCAACTCAAGCTCAAGCGTGTTTACTTTAAGGCAGAGAGGAAGGGGGGGATGAAAGTGTTACTTTTTTCTCGAGTGCTAAGATCTGTTAAGTGTAGTCATTGTTTTTAGATAAGAAATCTTGATCTCAGTATGAGTATGGCAGATTACAGGCCCACGCTTCGGTACCTCCTATCAAAGGTTTAACTATTTTCTTTTAGTTGAAACTATTAAAAAAAATGTATCTCTAGATTCTCCTAGTCATTAACAAATTATAGTTGCGTCGTTGGAGCAACCAAATGCAGCACAATGCCTGCCCATTTTGACAATAAATACTAATGAAATTAATGTGGCTATACAATGTTTGACGACTATCACGTGACTCGGGGGGAATCCGGAACTACCTCATAGGGCAATAGGGTTATAGCACTATAGTCAACTGACATTATTTGGGAAGGGTATATGTGGATGGACCTATGACATCCTCGATAATGGCCCATCATTTGAATCTTGGATAGCAAAGTTTGAAAAGGGGTACTTTAATTTTTAGACATTTTTTTTTTGTTTACATGCAAGCCATCGTTTCTTCAATCCTTTCCTTCAAAACAACGATAAAACAACGACAGGTCAACGACAATAAAACACAAGTGCAGTTTTATTTTTGCTTCATCGTTCTGACCATAGCTAATGTCTAGGCTTTGAGTCACTTCGAGACAAGAAAGGGCCGTAAAATTGAATGAAGTCTTAAGCCCCCATTTAATTTTGGCCAACATTCTTTCAAAAATCCGGCCTCCACCCTAGATGTTGAGATGCCAGCTTGTCCTGACTTAGTTTCATGTACGTTCGCTTAACCCCCGTTCTGCTCCATCCAGGCGCGTGCTATCTCGTTCCCTATGTTTCTGTGTGTGTGTGTGTGTGATGTTGTGATCAAGTTGTAGCAGACGCCAAATATTGACAATGAAATCTTCAACGTGCTTCGTGTGTCGCATTCATCAGTTTGTTTCTTCCAATATGTGGACCAAGAAGTCAGGGGGGATTTTATTTCTGGAAGACAGACCTAGCTAGACTTCAAACAAGGGCAACATCGTAGTTTTAAAAACAAACATTCTAGATAGACATTGGTTCGGGGTAGTTTACTTGAACAGATTTCCTTTCAAATAAGTTACGGGCAGCACAACTGTCACAGATGCCATTATAGATTTATTTGTATATTTCACATTTAAAAGCTTGTGTGTAAATAGAAATAGAAACCCCTAACTGAGCCTCAGGAATTACCCACAAATCTAGACCCTTGACAGCACCTCAGGTTTAACAAAGACGTAACTACGATGTTGCAAATCTATTGGTTGATTTGAAAATAAATAAAGACATTTTTGGGGGGAGTTAGCGCGAGCTGGAATAAGACGCGCCAGATTCAGTCTGGAGCGAGCTTTTGAAATGATAGGTTGTGTTTCTAGTGTGCTCTGAAATATTATTGAAGAAAGAAGCCTTTGTATTGTATTTTCATTTTTATTAATATGTACCTTGTACATAAGCTGTACTTAAGTTAAATTTGAATTAAAGTTTCCTGTGTTTTATTTCAACGAAGAAGTTATTCATTTAATTCCTAGATCGTCTCTGTTCATTATTGCATTTAATTCAAGATAGAGTCCCCGGCAGCACAAGACTACTCTCTTATCGGACAGCAACTTCTTATTGCACCTCAAGATAAAGTTGGCTAAGTCTTCATTCGTCATTCATCATCGATAAGAGAGAAATTGTAATAACAACTAATGTACAACATAAAGTCAGCCGTTGAAATCAACATTAAAGACATATTCACTGTTAACTGCAATCTAAACGCAGACGATGAACAGGGGGAAATAATTCCCGATAGCTCACACGACAAGGGGGAGAGAACTAAAATTTCCACTACTGCCACTGGTAATGATATCATGGAATCAGTGCATCTGAGAGATTGCATGGGATTTAGAAAAAAAAAAAAGGGGGGGGGGAGAATTATAACATAGTCTTTCTACTTTAGTTTTGTTTTAGACATCTGGATATAGGCACCAATGACAGCGTTACTGTAAACTAAGATTCGATGAGTGTATTTCCTCTAGAGATGGGGGCCACACAATAGGATGTACAAGTAAGATTTCTGTAACCTTTTTTTACCCATTCACTAGTTTTGTAAATGTTTTAAATATATAGATTCTAATTAGAAACAAAAATGAAGTCCACACAACTCGTAGGACTGACAGAGCAAATTAAACTATTTTCTTAATGGTACTCTCGTGGTGTCTTTAGACTAGCCTCAAGGCAGACAGACTAGGAATGGTCTCTATTAGTCTACAAAGACATTGCACTCCACGTGTTGACTCAAAAGTTTGAGCTGTGAGCACGAGACAATCTATTCTCTACTAGGTCTCTAAGTGCAGTCTGTAGTTCTATTGCCCACAGAGCCATTCAATTCCCATTCTTCAAAACAAAAAAAAAAACTTCCATCTTGGCTCCAGGAAAGCTGGAGTGAGTGTGCCCTTAGGCTTATGTGATCAGGTTATTGTGATGTGGAAGAACAATCAAAGAAAAAAAAATGCATTTTAAATGACGTCTTGAAAACGTTAGCATTTGAAGCAGGTCTCATGCAGAACTGGACTAGGTCAAAGTAAGTAGAACAGCAGACGAGACGGAGTCAATGAATATACGTCTCACCAATGTAGCCTAATAACGTCTTTAGGTTTAAGCTTCCTCTAGGCTATGGTTGTGGTTGGAGGCTAGACCACAAGATCCATTAGGCTATGGTCAGCACAAGGCCTTTGCGTCTGGACCAGCCCTACTAATGGCACACTAATATATCAGAGGTCAAAGCCATGGCTAACCCGTGGTGAGTTCAGGTGGTCTGATTGGACGTCCAAGTCTCCCCGCCGTGTCACAGTGAGCCGCAGAGCAAAGTGGCTGTGTTTTAATCTACTTCTGTCGGCCTCTGATTGAAATCGCCTCTCCTAGCCAAAGCTACCAAGACTTTTTTTTTTCCAGCGTTTCTCAAACCGGCGGGAGGTGGAACCCCATGGGAGAAAGTTGTGAGTGAAAAAAAAAAACGAGAACCGGCTCTTTAAGATGTTCAGAAGGTCATTAAGTCTTAGCCCCATGCTTAGCCAGGAAACATCATCCTTACTGTACACAGAACTGATGGAGTGTGTTCTTAGAAAGTCTTAAGAGCCAACTGAAATACACATTCTTAACTAGCAGTCCATAAAGTGTCGAAAAAATTGATTTATCACCAAGCTTTAAAAAAAAGAAAAGGTTCTTCCTGAATAAACCTCGGCCAGGCACAGTGTATAAGAAGTTGATTCAAAACGTAGGTGTGTTACTCAGTAAACTGCTTTAAGAGAAACAACGGCATGGTTTAAATTTGATAGAAATAGCCATGGATTACTTTCTCATACATGTATACAATTCACTGTAAATGCAAGCAAAAAGACTTCAATGCTCACGTCTCGCTATGTCAGAGGTTCTCAACATGTGGGTCACAAGCCCCCCCGGTCGTTTGACGATTAGCCAGGGATCGCCTAAGACCATCGAAAATATGGATTGTTTTTGTCTATTCTTCTATTGCTGTGGGGATGGTGGTCGCCGCAGAGTGGGGGATTGAAAAAAAAGGGGATCGCCGAACTTCAAAGGTAGAGAACCGCTGGTCTTCACTTACATCTCTGAGTACAAACTACAAAGAGAGACAACGAAATAAAAACTAACTGCAGAATGAAACGGAGATAAACATTTTTGAAAACTTGTTTCTCTCTTCAATCTATTGTGTGTGTATGCTCGCGCGTGCTAAAAGAGGTTAGTGCTAGACACAATTGTGCTCTTGCCCATCAAGCGATGAGCATGGAACCACTTTCAAAGGACTAATGCTGTCTCGTGCACAACCAAGGACTAGTGACGTCCACCTACTGCCCAAAAGTAACGTAGTGACTGCAGCAGGAGATCCAAGCACTAAGCGAATTGAACTTAACACTCCTGTCTGGACAAGCGGCTGGAATGTTCAATTACTTAGTTCGAGACTCGACCCTCAATCCGCCTGGGAGTTTCTACAAGGAACATGTTCACAAGGACAACTTCCAGACGACAAAAAAAAAAGGGGGGGGGAAACAAATTTAGAGGGGAGGGGAAGTGTGGGTTTATGTGAGGGGGGGGGGAAGAAAGATGTGGATGAACACGTGACCAACATTTTGACTCCCAGACCTACAACTCCCCCACCCAGAAATAGTGAAGCCAATGTATACACCTGGACATGTCAGTTTTCCCCTTTCACATTATTTCCTTTTAGCATTTCATCAGACATCAGACAGGCTCAGACAGACAGACAGACACACACACACATACATATAAGGCTTGTCTTCGAGTTCGAAGATGAGTGAGGAGTACAGTATTTCCCGTGGCTGCGCAGCACCAGCTGTGACCTGCATATTTTGCCACTTCCATTGCAAGCAAAACCATTGTCCGCAGGTGGTCGATTTAGATTTTCTTTTCGTCTTCTGCGTTTGTCCTCGGCAGCATATTTTATATATATATATATAGAGAGAGAGAGACACACACACAGACATACACACTCACAGGCCTTAACACAGGTTGGCAACTCGAAGATGACCAGGATTGTCTGAGATTCGACGTGTGCTGAAATGTGTTTGCTGAGCGCCTCAAGGCAACACTGAAACCTTCACCCCAAACATGTCCCCACTAGAGATTGAGACAGAGATCACTGAGAACGCTATCGGAGCATAAAAGACGTGCTATGCAAAAGCAATTTAAAAAAAAAAAAAGTCCCATACCTCCCCACCATTTTCAAAACACACATATCCAACATATAGCTCCTAATATATTTAAACGTCTGATTGTCAGAATGTCCGGGTACAAACAAAAATTATCTGTCTTGATTTCATTCTCTAAAAGAGCAATAAACTAAATAAAAACACCAACCCAGCCAGACACATTCTGGCAGATAGGAAATGAAGATCTGAAGAAACTGAAGAGAGCTTGGCCGACAGACAGACTCCTGACAGACCAGATCAATACAGACA
The DNA here is from genome assembly GCA_021533235.1 of Biomphalaria straminea. Taxonomy (NCBI): domain Eukaryota; kingdom Metazoa; phylum Mollusca; class Gastropoda; family Planorbidae; genus Biomphalaria; species Biomphalaria straminea. Next base: position 21,777,922 of record JADKLZ010019686.1, read on the forward strand.
ATCCAGCATCTGTCGCAGCCAACACTTAAAGCCCTGCTGCCGTCTCTGCCAAACTAAAATTAGCCTGGATGCCGGAAGCGTCTTACCCCCTCCCCCCTTTTTTTGTTGTTCAGGCCTATAGCAGTCTCACTTCTTAAACCCTCCCCCCGAAAGATATCGATTCCCGGACAAATTAGGTTCAAATTTATGATTTTACTCTTCTTCTTGGCGTCAAACTTGGCCGTTCCCCTGGATGTCAAGGTCATTAACTATTCACAGTGTGTCAATGAGCTTAGCGGAACTACAAAGACTTGAGACGCAGACATAAGTTAGCCTTGGGAAACCTGGACGTTTGGGAGGCAATCACAACAAATACTTGTCTACAAACATCACTGAACTCTAGTATTTGGTCATGAAATAAATCAATTAAAAAGAATACATTAACTGAAGATATAACACAAACGAGGCGCTTTTTTTTTATTGGAGGGAGGGGGATCCCTCCCTAATATTACATGAGGTTTAAAGTTTACAGCACACAAATACTTAAAAAAAAAAAAAAAAAACTACTTTCTTATTCCTTTCCAAGAAACCGCAATGAAGCGACCCAACGGTGTATCCTTATTAGTAATCAGTTTGAGCAGACCAGTGACTATTGTCACCCGAATACTGTGTGGCTTATAGATCCAAATGCCGAGTCCAACAAAAACTGATGTATTCTATAACAGTCAGTGCCCTTGTCAACCTCACCCTCATACACATTGTGATGAAAAATTCATCTGTGTCTGAACTCGGCTAATAAGCGCAAACCCTTTTGTATCTGGTCAAAACTCCTATGAATATTAGTGAATGACTCCTATTAGCCTAGAAACTTTTCGATGAATATAACTTTTAAAAATCGACCTAATCGAAGAGGTTTATACGAGAATATAATATTAACATTTTCTACCTTCTACCTACTTAGGCTAGTTTGGCAGTAGATCTACTGTTGTTTTTTGTTTCGTATCAAACCAATAAAGAAACAAAGTTTGCTATTTGCTCAACAGAGCACTGTTGTACTTAATAATAACAAACCATGTTACATTCGAAGCTTTATTTTAACTGTAAATAGACCTTGATTTTAATGAGTTAATTGTATGAACTTTGACCTTTTTATAGAGGGAGAGTAGTTCTTAAGGGACTGCGGGCACGACATGGCCTATAGTAAACTAAATTAAACTGAATAACAAACAACTACACACATAGTAGAAATCACAACACGAAATACGAAATAAGGTCAGTACACAGGCTAACAAATGTAAACAAACACTAAGGGGTGACAATCCAAACAAGCAAATTCACAAAATAAAGCACAACTTCAACATTCACTGTGCTCGGCCTTTGACCTCGCTTCCAATCCGAGCTCTCGGTAATAGGGATGTAATAAATGACCTCTGCTTAGATCTTTCCCAGAGAGAAGTTTGTTTAGACAGGAAGATGGAGGCAAGCTTCCATGGGCCTAGAGATCTAAGAGTCTTGGGACAATGACAAAGAAGAAAGAAAGGGATCCTTAAAACATTTGTTGCAATTTAAATCGTGCCTGTAGAGGTGCATCGGATCTCTTGGCGTGTTTGTAAACAACTACTACTATGGACACTATTGACTAAATAGTATTGAGCGTCTTTCTCCATAAAACAGTTCGTGATGGCACCACCATTAGATAGAAATCTCACATCTCCTATCGCATCATTTAATTCTGGAAAGATGCTTAAATCAGAGAACTGTCTGCCTGTCTTTTACAAAGTTTGAATACTTCCCATTCTCGGATCAAGTACAATGATCGTTCCGAACAAAACAAGAATCAATCCAAAAAAAAAAATATATTAACCTATTAGTTAATTTAATAGTGGTAATTAATAAGTTTTGTTTCCTATCGATAAGGGGAAATAGGTTTTACAGCATTAAGATATATGACTGTACCTGTTGAGTTCTTCCTTATATTAAACCCTTCTTTTAAAAAAGTATTTTGTAAGTTAATATTTTGCTTGTTTCAAGTGGAAGTTGTTTGGAAACATCGCAGGGAGAAGTGACCAGATCAGTGGGAAGCGTGGTCGAGAGGCTAAGTGCGCTTGAACTTGGCTTGGCTACCTAGAAGGGGGCTCGAGGTTCGACACCCGACTCGAGCAGAGTTGTGTTTTCTGAGCGCCCAAAGGCAGCACGGGAAACCAACTCCTAGATACCCCCTCCCCCCACTGGTCCACAAATGAGATTGGACCAAAGCGCTCTGGGCATGCTATAAGCATGAAAGTAGCGCTATATAAAAGCTATAATATATAAAAGAAGATCAGTTGAAATTAATATTTACATAAATGTAGACATATCGCTATTAGGTTGAAACCATTTTTAGACTGTCATCTCAACCAGCAAACTTATCAGGGAGACGAGTGGATTCATCGTCGAGCTACATCTCTGCGAAAGTCCCGTATTGTTATGCGTGCGTGTTGCCAAGGCAACGGCGGGAAGAAGTTAGCGATTGGTTCAGGGGAGAATGACGAAACTACAAAAGGGTCTGCCGTAATTCAAATGTGAACAGGAAGACAACCCAGAGACTTGATAGAAGAAGGACGTGTTTCTGTAGTCGGTTCAATATTATTTTTCATATTTTTACCATTACTACTACATGTATATCGCTCGTTGAATCTGTGCATCTGTGATGCCCTTGTACCTTAGCGAACTGATTACTACATATGTCCCCCAGAGAGCCCTACGCTCAATGGACTCAACGCTTTTAGTGGTGCCACGTTTTTCCCTCAAAAGCTACGGTCAGCGGGCTTTTTCAGTTCACGGACCAAAGGTTTGGAACTCACTCCCCATTGATCTCAAACAGACAACTTGCTACACCACTTTTAAGAAGAACATGAAGACCTATCTTTTTAGAACTTTTTTAGATTAGTTTGTCATGTCTCATGTTTGTGTTTGTAATGTTGTTACAGCGCCTTGAGCCTACATTTTGTTTGTTAACAGCGCTTTATAAATAAAATTATTATTATTAATAATTCCAATGAAAGTTATATGAAGTTTGTTTCATAAGTCTGTTCAAAAAATTTAGTTCAATTTAGTTCAAGTTCTACAGCTATGATATGATTCCTTTTAGCTAGGTTTAGTTTGTGATAGCTGTCTGGAGCTATAAACCAACGACCAGCCAACAATAAGTAAATGTCATTAGGTCATTACTTTCTCAGTGTTAAACATAAACCACTCTCTAAACTCTAAACAAAGGAAATAACACCATGGGTTCTCTCTCTCTCTCTCTCTTTTTTCCATATTGTAACTTCTATTACTATCACTAATATATCACAATGTGTACTTTCAAATAGACAATGAGGGACTAGGTTTATGTCTGACCCAAGTCACAGCTACCACTAGAGAAGTGGCAGAAGACAGCTGACTGAAGTATCGATTATCTTTCTAAATGCCATGAAAAGAATCACATTATTGTATGGTCAAGCAGAAGTGGAGTGGCCAGGAAATAAGACTCTTTTTAAATGACTGTTTCAGCTACTTGCAAAACGAACCAGTTCGCTCTAGCTACAAAACACCAAGTATGGCAACTAGGTCTAGCAATTATATAATTTCTTTTTATTTAAACAACTTTTATTTTATGTCCATATTTGTGTGTGTGTGTGTGTGTGTGCGCCCGGTGAGGGATTTTTTTTACATATTCTTATTGAATCAGTCATTCTCTGCTACTATCACTATCAGGATGGTGATTCATTACAGGGAAACATACGTTGTAGTACCCTCAACATTGGTTACTATGCAATTTTCTTTGTTTTGCCAGGTCAGCAGAAAATGTTTTCATTTCGTGATTTAAAAAAAAAAATCGACCTCAAAACGAAACGGATATAACTAAAACAATAACGTTGGTTGGGGGGGGGGGGGCGTTTATTACCACTTGAAGGTCGTTAAACCAAACTTAGCAATGCTATCACTTGGATCTCAGGTTTGTTTTGTAAAGGAGGTTCTTCAACTTAAAGTCTGGACTGTAAAAAAAGTTAAGTACCCCTTTAGTTTGGATTGTTAACAAGTTTAGTAAAGGTACTTATTTCAATCCTTGGGATGTATGCGTCCGATCTATCAATGTTTATAAGGCCGACCCTTAACGAGGGTGTCGTGTGGCCAACTAATGTCTCGAACACATTTGAGTTTCGTGGGCTCGGAGTAGGGGCTTCTAGAAATCTCGAAATTCAAAATCTTCACGAGATTCAAATCCTAAATCTCTTCGGTTCCAAAATCAAGCGCTTTTACCGCTCCGTTACCAAAGTATCAAGTTTTGATGGTAACCTTGGTAAACTAGTTAAAGGCCAATGATGATTAAAAAGCAATGAAACTCTTAGTAAATGACATGATGAAAGAAGAACAACTTGATTGTATGACAACTAAACATGTCAGCGTAATGGTAGAAAACAAGAACGAGAAATCAATATCATTTCCAAGCAGTAGATAATATGGGGGAGGGGAGGTCCAATTCGAATCCCCCCAAGGGGCGCTGCCTATGAATAGAAACATGTACAGCGGATGAGGGCATTCATGTCTATCAAAGAGCTGCTTCCATTCGGATCAATACTTTCTTCCACACTAACCCAATTCATAGCTTGATCTTACAACTTCCAGGCGTACATCCACACACAGTCCTATAGAATATCTACGTTCTCACAAGTATATACATTCTTTCGGAGATGGAGGGGGGGGGGGAGAACGCCACAAGGACATCGCGTAAGAAACTGAGTAAAGGTTTCTGGATGATGAGGGAAGAGAAAAAAATGAGAACAAAAGTTTGTAGATGGCAGGTAGATATTATGTTTGGGGTTTCTGACAAATCGACACAATGGACCTCATTCACCAAACGTAAACAAACAACATTATTTATACAAATTACGCAATACGCAAGGGTGTCACGTGATACGTAATTTTCACTATTTGATCAATATTATGACGTGGTTAAATGTGTTTATTTACATTTGGGGAATGAGGTCCATTTAGGCCATGTCGTGCCCATAATCCCTCAAGTAGCTTGGGTATTCATATAATAATATATCAATGTGTAGACATTCTCATTGATAAGTTCTCTCTCTCTCTCCGTTCAGAAACGAATTGTTAGTTCTGTCTTGTTCGATGTTATATGTTAATAAGTTAAGTAGCATACAGCTGCTAAGAGTGGTCAGTTGTAGTCAAAACGTGCTCTCTTTCCTATGGAGGATTACCTTATAGAAACTACACTATATTTAGTCAATCTAAATACAAAAGTCTATTATAGAATCCATACTCAGTTTTTTTTTTCTTCTTCTACTAACACATGCAAGAAACGCTATAGAGCAGGCATGTCAAACTCATTAAGGTATATGGGCCGCATAAACAACTTACTATGACCTGAGGGGCCGCAGCAAAAAATCTGTTTTAAAACAGCCTACTAGATTTATGTAAATTAGAAATAATACAATATAATACAATAATTAATGGCATACCTGTCCCGTAGCTAAAGTTGTAGTACTATTGGCTAATAACAATTTACTATGATTACGCATTATTTTCCTTGTCCTGGTGTCAGGTCACAGTCAGGTTGAAGTTTGTTTGCCACTGACGCTTTCATCACAGATGACAAATTTTGATCAGATAATCTCGAACGGTGAAGTGTTTTAATAGCTTTTATTATGGAAAAGAACTGCTCACAGAGACCAGTGCATGCAAAAATAGCTAGAATTCTAGCTGCAAATTTCCGCAATTTAATGAACCGTTCAGGGTAAATGACTGTAAAATTTTGGCACAGCCGTTTCAATATTCTTCGATTTCAACTAAAAACCTGACCTCTATTCTATCAGCTCTAGTTGCACATTTCCAGCAGCATTTTCAGAATCAAATCAGATCGCGTGATCGAGAGGCTAGGTGTGCTTGAACTTGGCTTGGCTACCTAGAAGGAGGTTCGAGGTTCGACACCCGACTCGTGCAGAGCGCCTTAAGGAAGCACGGAAAACCAACTCCTAGATGCCCACTCCCCCCACTGGTCCACAAATGAGATTGGACCAAAGCGCTCCTAACATGCTATAAGCATGAAAGTAGCGCTATATAAAAGTATAATAATAATAATGATGCACTAAAAATGAGCACATTTAAAATTAGCATCAGTCTCTCTTATTTTTGCAAGTAACTTTGCATCAAAACCATTTCATTTCATGGTTGGTGCGCCATACCTTTGTTACACTAGCTAGCTTTACCAAAGATAAATTGTACTGCATTTTCATCATAGAACATGCATAGAACAGAACTCAAATAGTTCCTGGTATATGTCAAAATTCCTGTTAAAGGCCCTTATAAATATAGCCAACTGAGCTACACCCGTTACGTCAGTTGACTCATAGAGACCCAATGACAATAATTCAAAATCAGCTCTGTCGTTCTTTAATTGTTCAAGCAAGCTGACTGACGGCATTTATTCTATCTGCAACAGTGTCACTAGTTAAAGCTATTTCTTTGAATGCTTTCTCTTTTTTTTTTCTGAATAAATGACTTTGGCTTTAACGAAACACTCCTTCAGTAAAATCACATTTATTAAATGATTTGAAATGGCTTGCAATGAAGTTTGACAAAAATGTAGCTTGCTTTCACTGCAGACTCACCCTAGTTGTTCAGTTAAACAAATACTATTTTCCCATTCAAGTAGCTCGTCATCTCTTGTTTTGCAGCGTAATAGTAATATTTTTTTTATATTTTATAGGTGGCCAAGCGGGCCGCATGCAAGGTGGTCGCGGGCCGCATGCGGCCCCCGAACACCCAGTTTGACATGCCTGCTATAGAGCTCATTTTCGAGCCTTCCTTCAAAAGAAAGAAATGACGAAGTTGGCAACTCTTTATTTTGTAATCTGTCTTAAACTCTACTGGTGTTTCAATTACATTCATTCTCTTGAGAACTTGGTTTCATCATAGATCAATTCCTTCACTTTTGAAACGTTGTTTATATGTTAATGTTTTAATGCACGTTGTGTCGTTGGAGTAGAAAGTCATATTACTACAGTGCTACACATACTAACAAAACACCATCTCTGTTGTCTCACCTCACCCCTCCCGCCTATTTCCCCCACTTATGACGTAGAAAGTCATACTACTACAGTGCTACACATACTCACAAAACACCATCTCTGTTGTCTCACCTCACCTCTCCCACGCAATTTTCCCCCACTTATGACGTAGAAAGTCATACTACTACAGTGCTACACATACTAACGAAACACCATCTCTGTTGTCTCACCTCACCTCTCCCACGCAATTTTCCCCCACTTATGACGTAGAAAGTCATACTACTACAGTGCTACACATACTCACAAAACACCATCTCTGTTGTCTCACCTCACCCCTCCCGCCTATTTCCCCCACTTATGACGTAGAAAGTCATACTACTACAGTGCTACACATACTAACAAAACACCATCTCTGTTGTCTCACCTCACCCCTCCCGCCTATTTCCCCCACTTATGACGTAGAAAGTCATACTACTACAGTGCTACACATACTCACAAAACACCATCTCTGTTGTCTCACCTCACCTCTCCCACGCAATTTTCCCCCACTTATGACGTAGAAAGTCATACTACTACAGTGCTACACATACTCACGAAACACCATCTCTGTTGTCTCACCTCACCTCTCCCGCCAATTTCCCCCCACTTATGACATTTCTAGCCTGCTTCCATCCAACGACTTACCAAGACCAAATAGAATCCTGACAGTAGCAAGCCAACCATGTGACACCAGTCAACGAGTGGTCAAACTAATTCTTAAGAACACTGATCTAATCAGGTCACGTTGGAGACGCCATTCCTGTAGCCATGACAACGACCACAAAAAAGGGTTGGGGGGGACGCGTGAGCCGGGGTGTCATAGTAATGCTTCAGTTGAAGTCACAGAAGAGTCACATTTGTCGAGAGCCTCAATGGCAATGTTTGGCTCCCCTTTTATCTCAGTCCAAGCGAGACATCACCAAGAGATCTGTACGAGGCACCAGGAAGAGTTCTATGCTAACACTGAAGGTAGATCTAAATGTCTTTTTAAAGAGTTAAATTAATTTTTTTTTTAAAATTAAAGCGCTCATCTTTTATCTCCACTACCGGTTATTTAGTAACGAAAATGCAGATTTGTTTAAACCACACACAGGAAAGGTTGCCTGCCTGCTGACTTTCTGCAGGAGTTTTAGAGTTGGGCGAACCTCATTATCTTTATTTCTTATGGAATGTACGAAACTTAACGCCACAACAGCAAAACAAACCAAGGGGTTCATGTGGTTAGGTTACACACAAACCAAGGGGTTCATGTGGTTAGGTTACACACAAACCAAGGGGTTCATGTGGTTAGGTTACACACAAACCAAGGGGTTCATGTGGTTAGGTTACACACAAACCAAGGGGCTCATGTGTTTTGTCATTTTCATCTAATTAAAACAGAGAGACCCAGTGACAGAGACAAGCGCAGACAATCTAATTCAAAGACTTAAAACAAACAAAACTAAGTGAAATGAAACCAATACTAGCAAAGAGACTACAACAGGGGGGGGGGGACACTACAGCAGAAGGGAGGTAACTCAGGGGAGGTAAGAAACCATGAGCCAGGGAACGTCGAAGATTTTGATGTTATGATGGAATGGCACCTGGATTTTGTGTTCTCCCTTTACGACTAGACTTCACCGGGAGCTGAACACCGAGCGCCAAGTATTACTAGAGAACTAAAGATACAGGTAGAGACTTAGGAATGAGGTCAAGTCTCAAGGGAACAAACCTTCACACCGTATCACTTGGAACAGGAAAATAAGACAGGATAGCAGCGAAACATGTCCATACTACTCACAACACCCGTCCAATGGACTGTTGCTTTGCCCTCGGTTTTTTGCCAGTTAAAGCAGACCAGGTAGAGTCAAAGACAATGTAGAGATAGATACTCGAGCAATAGCCCAAACGTTTCTTTACGTATGCAGGCGAAGTGTAACTTCAATGTAAAGTTGAACTTCAATCAAACTTCAGCCTCTTCGAGTTTGGTCAAAGTTGAGAAGAATAATCCCATATAATATAATGTAGTCAACATACTTTAGATAGATCTTCAACATTTCTCGTAATTCCAACAGAATCTTTAAAGTTGCATAAGAAAAGGTCTAAACATTCTATAGAAATCATTTGAATATGTTATTTCTTATATGACGGAAGCTTCCTTCGTTTTAATGGGATGGGGCGGTACAACTATAAAAGAAAAGGATTAAACAATTGTGAAGTAAAACGAGAGTGAGAAAAAAAGAAGCAAACATGGCCTGCAGTACAGGTAAAAATAGTTTACCTTTAATATATCAGATACCTACACACCACACAGATACCTCTCAACATCAGATGCCTACACATCAATACCTCTACGCATCAGATCAGATCATCAAAATAGAAAGCCAAATTCACAATGTGAACAAACAATGTTGTGTTGTTGTTCTTTTGAATCGCGGAAAAAGCATCTACGTACATGTCTATCAATCATGGATCTACTGCGCACCATAGCAGTAGTAGAGCTTAACATAGGGCTGAATAGGATGCCAAGTAAAACAATCATCTCTCTACTGATGCTCAATTCCCTTTCACATTTGGAAGAGAAACAAACTCATCAGGATATGAAAAGGATTTACAACCGCAATCATCCCTATGATGTCTACACATTGTAAGACCTATGCCAAGAATGACGAAGGAGCTGAAGACTCTATCGAGTTCAAAGCATAGTCGCCCCAGGCTAGTGATTGCATGCATTGCGCATAATTAAGTTCAAATATTGATGAGATTTTAGTATTGACTAGCTCGGTTGACGGGCAGAAAAAAAATCCTTTCAGACGTGCCCTGTCCTACTTCAGTTTTGGCAGGTTATACTGCATCGACCAGCAGAGCGTAGCTAGGGTCAGTAGAAGGATTGGTCTCTCGCCATTCTAATGTTACTATTTGAAATGATGTGAAATGTCGTGTGTCCTTGCTGGATCATTAGAGCAACGAATTCAGCATCGGCTTCTATCGCCAACGGTAAACGACCATTGTGGTCAGCACAACGACCAACAGCCCAAACTTTCCCCAACTCATATCAGGGGTCAGTTTAGACTCAGGGGCGCTCTTAAAATTCCAGGAATAAAAAAATTCGGTCTTTACCTAGCTTCGAACTAGGGACTTCACGATTCGGAAGATGTACACCTTACACGCTTTATCGATCTGCCACCACAGCCCCAGATATACCTCATAATCAACGTTTTTATTTAAGTGATTGGCTTGTGTCTATCGGTTTGTCAGACACATCCATGACGGCGCTCAAGAGTTCATCTACTACGCCACGGAAAACGTTTTAAACTACAGCTTCGAACTAGAGACTTCACGATTCGGTAGCTATACACTTCATACGTTTTATCGCTCTGCCACCACAGCCCCAGATATACCTCATAGTCAAGGTTTTAATTTAAGTGATTGCCTTGTGTCTATCGGCCTGTCAGACACATCCCTAACGGTGTTCAATCCATCTACTACGCCATGGAATACAGCCAGCAGGTGGCGCTCACAGTAGAAAAGGTGGGAGAAGAAAAACGTCAAGCTGTCTGTACGGGGGTTGTGTCAAAGGTCACGGGCAATGCGCTGCACCTGACAGGGGTGTCTAAACACATCCATCCAGCGAGCTGACAAAAGTGATCATCTTCCAATGACAGCGCACAACTTGTGGCTGACATGGGTATGAGAATAATTGTTTCAGTTGTAACTATTTCATGAGATATACAGAGATTGTTGAAAATAACTACTGCTTAGTATGTGCTTTTGAAATACTTTGTGGTCTAGCCAACATGGAGACATCAACAAGGAGACTAAAAATGCGTGTTCGTAGTCTAACATTGTAATCAGATAGATGGAACACACACTCCATCTGTTCTATTGGGAATCCTAATCCCTACCTCAAATATTGACTGCATTTATTATATGGATGTAACAGTGGACTTGCCATATATGCATTCGGGCAAATGCCCGGTGGACCGGAACCCAATAGGCCGGAGTGGCTACAGCCAAATGGGCCACTTTGAATAAAAGTAAGATTTTATTTTGTTATTATATCTCGATTGATCTCACGTAACCTTTAATTAAAGATCATAAACAGACTTCCCAGTGTTATATTAGACTACCAAGACACGGACGATTCACGTCCCACGGAACTCTAATTGTAGGCCGCAGTAGCATGGTATTGCCAGGTCCGATTTTAACAAGCAGTATTTTTTTTTTTTTGTAAGTAAACTATGAAAGGAATAAGGGATACGTGAAATCCTTCATGATTCTATTAATTTACATGCTTTTTATTTAGTTTTGCCAGTACAGACATAACCATTGCCTGCCGGTGGTTGGTTTAGGTTCTCTTTCCACAGTCGACGCCTGTCCTCGGTACAAGATTTCCGCTCGTGTCTCCCACGGCCTTTGTAATACATCTCCAGCTGTCTCGCTCGGAAGCCGCCTTCTATGTGCTCTCTTCTATATCATTTAATGTGGTATGGATGCCACACGTTGGTGAAGATGCTACATTAGTTTTCAGCTGAGAAATTTCTGGCACGAAGTACACATCAAGCAATTATGTTTTGTTGGACATGTTCTTTCGGAAATGAAAATGAGTACATCCTAGCCCAAACCTAATGCAAGACAGCAGGGGAGGGCGGGGTTCAAACCCGGGACCATCGAGGCAACAGTCCAGAGCGCATACAACACACCCATCCAATTTTTTCGAATGGACATGTAAGAGACAAGAGATGGCGACTATTCATGACACCATTTCATCCAGCGAATAAATACTAGGTCAAAGAGTGTGACATAAATTCTAACAAAAGAGTCCGAGCGTGGAGACAGTCCAGCGTGTGAAGTCACACAACAATCCCATCAATATTTCAGCCTCCCATTACAACGTAATTACTCCACCATTCTGGACCTAATGTTAACAGTCGCTAGTAAATCTCCATAAAGTTTCACTGCCAGGAATTGTGTCCAATGACCATCTCAGGTCGAGTTAAACCGGGGGGGGGTAGAGAGAGCTATCAGCTGGTACACGACCTCTAACAAGCCCCAATCATCCACGAGGGACTATTTTCAAAGTGGATGAAGAGAATATTTCAAGAGAATAGAGGCGGAAGAATTAGTCGGGCCCAAGAGCTCGGAGCGCTACTTTCGTGTCGGCTCAATCTCAACGCTCTAGTTTTCAATTTGGCCACAGACCAGTGGTACTGGTAAATTGAACGATCGTAGTTCTAGAGAAATATTTCGTTGGGTTATAGATCTAACTATTGAGGGAGGGGGGTCAGTTCAGAAAGATGAACAACAGGTTTTAATTGTCTAGCGGCTATAAATTCCTTTATTCCGTTTGATTACAAAACCCAGTTCATGTCCTCCATGTCCCACACGTCTATTGGTTAGCCTGCGTGTCTATGACAGGCTATTAATAGACTGACTGCTCAATGTTATCGTAGGCATGTGAACAACAGATGTGTTGCTAGTGTTTACAAGATTTGATTATGATGCCCAACAGTTGGCATTCATTACTTATTTTACAATGAACTTCACCAAGAGACAAAGACAAAAAAAAAGGAGGGGGGGGGAGGATAGGCAAATCTTGGTAGCCATGATCGTAACGAAATATTTTGTATTGAAAAATCAACATTCACTCTACCGCACATAAATAATTGGAAATACTCTGTCAATAAATTCATAAGGGCTGAAACCGCTGTACTGTCTGATATTGAAAAAAATGCATATCTATCTCTGAGTGGAAACTGTTAGCTCGGGGTCCGATATGCTGAGACCCGAGATTGAATGAAGTCACTCTACTGAAAAAAAATAAACTGGTTTTGTTGGAACCAAAAAGGAAGCTCTAATCGTTGTTAGTAGTTGATGACTTTAGTTGGTGCGAGACTCCACGATAGGAGAGCGGCGCATATTTGTCTCTAGCCTTGACCTACAATGTGTGACCTACAAATTCACTTCAGGGCAGAAGATACAATTTACACTGCGGCCGAGTCTATTATCACACCACCGACCGACCCCCCTCCCTCAACAATGTTATTCTCTCTCCTCCCACCCCAGCCCAGAATGACAACAAAGACCAAGTCCCTAAACTGGTCACGAGGTCGAGAAAATGAGCAACCATTATGTCCTAGGTCAGTCAAGTGTGAGCAACAGAGCGTAGGTCACTTGCAGAGAGTGAGAGATGGCAAGTCAAGGTAATCATTTACGTTCGTAGCCTCATGACAACGAACGTGTGAACTCAGCAAGGTGGTCCTGTGTCACTGGCACATGTGAGTCACTTTTCTCGTGGCTTGTTGGATAACAGAATCAGCGAGTGATCCCCCGATATGATTAATAATATACACTGCACAGAGCGAACTAAGAATTGACTGCATATGGTCAAGTAAGTCAAGTTCGTCTTTCAGACCTTGCGATCTAAAGGGCAGATGATGTTAGGGTCATCTGTTTCTTTGGCCAACGGTGAAAGGGCAGGGTGTCATGTGGCCAGAACAACAACCAACCGCCTTTGTTTTCCCCAAATCAAGTCGGGTACCCACTTTGATTAGAGTTGGATGCTCCCTAAAAATCCCGAAATTCAAAATCGCAGTCTTCACCGAGATTCAAACCCAGAACCCCTAGTTCGTAAGCCAATCGCTTAACTACTCAGCCACCATAACAATGCTCTTTTAGAAATGAAGATTATTACATCCTAGCTTAAGGACGGGGTGAATAGCAGGGGCCATTGAAACGACAGCCCAGAGCGCATACGATAAGACCAGTCAGCCACCCAAGTCTGTGTAAAACCTAACCATTTCAGTGACTTCATAGCATTCTATTCTCAAGTTACCATGGCAACATGAAGCCATCCCTCCGAATCCCGCGATCTGATACGTTAATTTAAACCACCAAGCCATGACAATTTTGTTGAACTGGCCCCAGAAAAGCGAGTGTACCAATGCATGCGCTGATGAGATGCAAGATTTGTCGGGTTAAAGGGTAAGTGAACACAAAATTTGAAGTTGCCCTATCCTTCCCATCCAACCCCAAACCACTGTTCACCAGCCAATCAATAGGCCCGTAACATTCTGTGAATTCCCGCACGGTATCTTGAAGTCATCCCCCCAACAAGAAATAAATGCTCCTTACTGAGATTGTTTGTCCACTATACAGTGTAAGAACCAAGTGTCGATGTGGGTGGTAGAAAAAAACAAACTATTCAGTGTCTGGAGACATGAACAAGGTTGTCTAAGGTGGAGTATTGTAGTTTAGACCATATTCTGCGTAAGCAATGTATTATAGGTATTCAGCATCAAACGGGACTTTATCCAGAATCCAGTTAGTTATAAGCCATGATCTTTCAGGAAGATGATCAGTAAGAAATAACAAGTAAACATATCTCATATCTACATACATTGCTCTATGAATATCTATTTCTCTCTTCTCTTTATATATATATATATATATTATGGATAACACTTGAAAACTTAAAAACATGCCTGTATAGAAACAGAGAAGAGGTCCTGCTAAAACACTGAGGTCTGTGAACATCTACTGATCAACCCAGTGCCATCCTTGAATATCATTCGGGTAGAAAGCTTAGAAGTCCTGCTTGCATAAGGGCCAGTGATGATATCAAGCTAAAACACTCAGGTCTGTAATGACATTACGGCTAGAAGTCCTGCTTGCATAAGGGCCAGTGATGATATCAAGCTAAAACACTCAGGTCTGTAATGACATTACGGCTAGAAGTCCTGCTTGCATAAGGGCCAGTGATGATGCTAAAACACTCAGGTCTGTAATGACATTACGGCCAGCTCGGTGCCATCCCAGAATTACACTCGGGGAGGAAATCGCAATTTTTACGGCATGAGTTATAGAGACGGATTAAGGGGCGGGTAATAGAGAGAGGGGGGAGAGACATGACAACGAGGAGTGGCGTCATAAAGCCCAAAACACGTAACGGCCCAAATAGCATCTAAAATATCAAAGATAATGCGCATCTTGAGGTCTGGAAGGTCTATATTTCTTGTATACGACCCGAACCATGTCTTATAAGCTTTCAACAATGGACATAGTACAGTGATTCCTTGGTCAACTTCTTACTGGGGATACATATTACACTGAGATCATGACAATAGCAAGTTTGAATTATTAACTGGATTGTGACACTATGTACTCTTGTTGAATTAAAAACCATACGAATGATTTCAACTATTCTTAAACACCAATCTATCTAGATATGGTTAAGAGGAAGAATATTGTTTTCCAAACTGCTTCGGTAGATAATTCGTACCATAAGAATAATCTCGTTTAGAAAAAGCAGAAACCTCAACGTATGCAGTGAACTATGTTTCTACGCGAGTACATCACTTAAGTCTAAAGTTGCTTCACAACGTCAATACGTGTCTATATTTAGAACACACACGTATGTTTAGACCCTGATGTTAATGTAACGATTTTAGTTGTGTCCCTTTTAGAGTATGTTCTAGAAACCAGGTCAAGTTAAGTGCGCTGACCAGCGTAAACAAGTTTAATTTTAGATTAGCCAATCATAGAAAGGGGTTAAGGAAAAAAATTACACACGTCAGCTTCCAGAAGGTCAAAGTTACTAAAATAGTGATCCGAGAAACTTCTAGGTTCTGGAAGATACGATTTAGAAAAGTATAAATAAGGGGAAAAAGAGTTAGTCGGGTCCTCGCATAGTAAAGTACTTAGAGAGCGAGAGTCCTCGCTTAGAAATGGTTATAGTGGAAGAAAAGTTCTTGTATTGTATTTAATAGAGCGATGGTCCTATGTTTAATCTTCTCTTAGAAGTTTACTAGAGAGTAAAGTGTTATACTAAGTGATGTAGAAGAGTTTATAAGTAAAGTTTTATTATTCAAGATATAGATTGAGTTGTTGTTCAAGAAAGCAGAAGAAGTTATTAAAGTTTGTTCGAGAAACTACAGAAGTATTTCTTTCTTCATTTATTGAGTTATCAAGTTATTATTTACAATCCTCGGCGTGTGACAGAGAGAAAGAACGTCACAGTTAACACGCATACATACACACTGGCCACGTTCCTTATTTTATTTATTTGTGTGCTATTAGTGTACATCTTTAAGCCAATCATAGCATTCTAGAGAACAAAAATACACCTCTCTGAGATATGAAGATAAAAAAGGAAAATAGAATCTGAACTAAATAGAATAAGAAGTCAACGAAAGAAACAGATCAAGAAAAAAAAAAGTCCATATAACGAAGGGTCATGGTATTTTATATTTTTACTTTCCATATATTCGTCTACAATAATATGTTTGAATGGCAGAATGTAAACACCACGGACGTGTGGACACTGACTGGACACGAGACTGACCATCCATGAAATTGGTGAACTCGTTGAGGATGTACGTTGATCTGATCATGAATGCATACAGCTGTCATTCAGCCAGGCGCCAGGAAGTCAAGCCTTAATGTACTCACACACAAACTTGATCATGTTACACAGACACTACAAATGTGTCAATGAGGGGTCAATGAACTCAGGAAAATAATAGACAAAATGAATTTAACATGTAGAGAAGCCAGCATTGTGTTTTGACGGTCATTGACTTGTAGTACCAAAATGCTGGTAGACAACTTATCCTATACTATTAAGCGAGCAATTCTTGTAAATATGTGTGTGTATATATATATATATATATATTGTAACGAACTTCACTAATCAGGCCTTCTGCAAACACTGCTTAACAA
>JADKLZ010019686.1:21808001-21848134 GCA_021533235.1 Biomphalaria straminea
CTCAACCCGACTTATCCCAGAGACATGAGAGTGATAGTGAGATACAACTGAGACAATGTCATTCTTTACTTCTCAACCCGACTCAGGCCCGAGAGCTACTAGTTCAGCACTCATTTACTCTAGGAAAAAAAAGCCAAACAGACTCATTCCGCCTTTTCCATATTACTTTTTTTTTAAGTAAGCTTAGATTACGCTTAAATGTTCAGACTGATTAAAAAAAATTCGCGTCTGGTAAGCGATTGAAACAAATTACGGACGTAGAAGTAGGGAAATATGATAGGTCAAGAGTAATTTACATTATGATATGAGTGTCAAATAAAACTTCTCCGAAACAAAGTGTAATGAAATGATAACTCTTCCTATTTAATAACGCTCTGATGAGTTCAAGAGTTTCTTTAAAGGCCAACAAACAAAGGAAAACAAAATATGAAGGGGACCACTGCAAGAACTGGCAAGCAACAAGGGGGTAACATGACGTCATTTCTCCACGAATGGTTTCGAGCTACATTTCATTGGCAGTGTCCCGAGCTTGTTCAGTAAACATGCTGTAACGCTTCCGTTTGTTGGACCAAGTGGTGTCTATATATTAACAATATAGACAAAATTAACTTGAGATGAAACTAACTTTTATTTGAAACAAATCTAACTCAACACTAAAAACACGTCTTTACAATCGTCTCGCGTAACAAAGACAGCTTACGACAATGCCGCTTAACTTACATCATTCATAAGGCATAGCGAACATCCAATCGCTAACTTCTCACCGTCACCTTAGAAACATATGGCATAATGGATCGGAGCTTCACTATGCCTTGTGGGTGGAAGCTTACAAGTGCCTCTCACAGATATTCACGTCACGGGTCGGAAATTGGCCTGCTGGCCGTAGTTATGGTATCACTGGGACACAATACATTAAAACGCAACTAAAAAAATGCTTGTATAGAATGCATACATTAGTTTTCATTTGGCGCCCCAAAACTGGCACAATAGCAAAATTAAAGCGTCATCAATCTTGACTACTCCATGATAGTGTGTCGCACGTATAGATTATATTCAATAGGATTGTCTCAAGAACATTCATTGGCAGTAATAATCAAGGACAATTCGGTTTTTTTTTTTTTTGGGGGGGGTGGGGGTGGAAGGGCTGGCTTCTTCTAGCCAAAACCGAAATTCAGTTTTACTGTGATACTTTTAGATTTATTTATGTATTTTTATTTAACATTTTCAACATGGATTATAATGAGTAGCAGAGTTGTTAGCCTCTGTACATATGGTAAAAGGCTCCGATTCTAGGAATATAGTCTGAATCAGTGGATCCGTTGTGTGTTGAATTATAAAAAAAAATATTGCGACATATGACACGCAGTCATTCAAGAATAGTGTACAAAAATAGCTTGAATAACAAACTTCAAACGAAACATCATACAAAAATCTACGTGGAAAAGCTTTAAAACGAAAATGTACAAGTCGTCAAACAATACTGACAACTTGGAAATAATAGAAGCAACAGTTATCTTCCCAACAACAGAGACAGGCTTTTATTTTAGCCGATCAAGAAATGAGATACCATTCTTTTTAACATTTCAAGTGTAGATTTTATCAACAATAGGAAATGATCTTTCAAATCTCCAAACTGGTCTCATTTCAAGTACACTTAACCATCAGATGTAATGGTATAACATTGGAACACACATAAGTGTTCTCATCTACTAGAGTACGACAAGGTTTAACTGGGTCCTAATTAATGTTAGACAACCCAATCCGCGTGTTATGTTTCGTAAATTGAATGTAGGCAGAATGTAGGTAAAGCGCTTGGCTTCCGTACTGGAGGTCCCGGGTTCAAATCCTGGTGAAGGCTGGGATTTTTATTTCGGGATTTTCGGGCGCCCTTGAGTCCACCCAGCTCTAATGGGTACCTGACATTAGTTGGGGAAAAGTAAAGGCGGTTGGTCGCTGTGCTGGCCACATGACACCCTCGTTAACCGTGGGCCACAGAATCAGATGACCTTTACATCATCTGCCCTATAGACCACTAGGTCTGAAAGGGGAACTTTACTTTTTTTACTAGAATGTAGTTATAACAAACATTAATGCTACGCCAGATGTAAGTATATAAATGCTTCAGAGCAGCGACTGAGTAAACATTTGGTAGTCTCTAAAATACTATTTGACTAAGTCTAAATCTGTGTCTCTGTTTAACTGAATGCATCATTCCTCTAAATGTCTAAAATGTATGGAACACATAAACGAGTTGTGTAACTCAAAATTTACCTGTTTTGACACTTCAGAAGAAATAACAACCAATGCTCTGAGAGTGGAAACACACACTAACAAGTTTGATTTATATTTCGTACGGAATGAGCTGCTCAATTTATTTAAAAAAAAAAAAAAAGGCATTTTTCCCATGTCATGAATCCAAGGTTTTAAAAACATGAGGTCTCGGGAGACTTAGGACCGGCATTTAGGGGAATAGTTGAACAGAAAAGCCCAATTTTGATCCAAGACATGTCAATCTCATTAATGCCTCTAACCTTTGGGGACCAGAGATGGGAGGCTGGGGTAGAAGGGGAGAACTGAGACAACTGAAGGCATGTACTGCACAGGTCGAGCATGGACTATCACCTTTAACAAGGAGAACTGAGACAACTGAAGGCATGTACTGCACAGGTCGAGCATGGACTATCACCTTTAACAAGTCCAATTTTACTTATGTTGTCTGGTCCTTAAGATAAGCAATTAAGTGGTCACGTCAGAATCGAAAACAAAATGGGTTGCCTCAATCAGCCAAGAGTTACAAGCAAACTAGATCGACACATGGAGAAGCGTTGGGCGTCTTCTGTTGTTTATAAGATACGACTGAAATGTAGATATTCAAGTATTCATTATTCCAAACATGACTTGTCTTCAGTGAATTCTAAGCACCCCCGTCTACGATGGTATGCAGTTTCAGCCCATTTAAATCTATACAAGCCACAACGTTATGGCCACACAATAAAAGTCGCAATCACCTACAGGGGTCGGCGCAATACTTTCAATGCCAGGGCTATACTCAACACTGTAGTGAGAAATCCCATTTTATTTCCCAGCGCATGTGAAAGGACAAGATATGGTGGTAAGATGGGAGGGAGCTTACATTAAGTCGAGAATGGCATTTATTTATTTGGGGGGGGGGGGAGGACAACGGCTAGACACACACACACATACATTGTCAGGTCGACATTCTAATCCCCCGGTGTTCATTCCATTGGGCTCATGAATATTCACCAGTTTCCATTCCAGCGTAAGACTTGCGGCTGGGAAATGACTCGTACATATGTCAAGACTAGAGATCACGATGTACGCTGGACACAGCCAAGAATTGGTAGTATAGAGTAGGTGATCATTGACCTGGTTTTGTGTAAGAAGTATAGATCACTTGATCATTGAACTGGTTTATATAGAAGAAAATATTCTTGGTCCAAAATGGTACTAGAAAAAATGAATGTAAAAATAGGTACGCGTGATTTAATTTGAAAAAGAATTCGTTGCTCTGACTCCTGATGAATAAGTTTATTTATGTTCTTATAAAACTTCAAGCTAACATTTATTTCCGATCTTTTGTTTTGTCTTCTACAAACATTCGAAAAAAAAAAAAGTCGAAATCGTTGTGGCAATCAGCGAAGTCTTAAACGATTGTCTGTACACCACATTAGAGAACATTCTTATGCGTTTAGATGGGATCAAGGCAAAGCAAATGTATGAGTTTTAATGGGGTCTATCGGTGAACACAAGTACAAAGATTTTCCGGAAACAAATATAAAGCAGTGTAGATTACATGCATATGATTCTTAAAGAGTACCTCCCGGAAGCGTTGCTAGGGGCTATATAAAAGGTTTCCGGGGTTAAAAGATAGCAGATTTAGTCGGTTGACTATTCAACTCTTTCAATATAATGTTTTTAATTACACTGAATTATTGTACTTGGAGAAGTTATTGTTCTTTATATATGGATGTGGCAAAATATGTAGATCACAGCTGGGACTGCACAGCCACGGGAAACACTGTATTCCTCACTAATCTTCGGACTCGAAGACAAGACCTGCACTTATCCTTAATATTCGGAATCGAAGACATTGCTATTATTGTAGATTTGTTCTGAAACTCATTACAGTTCAAGTTAAGATTTTATCGCCAAAATTCCAGCCTACCGTTTACTTGAGCCCACACCACATGGACATACAGGTCATTTCGATCTTCTCAGTAAAGCGACAAAAAAAAAACAGCTGTGTAAGAGATTTCAATTGTACACTTGAGTTTGAACTTGAGAAACTAAAGCATCTCTCTGATCCACAATGTTGGTGTAATTACACTCTCCCGTTAAGATGATGAATGGATTGAAAGCATTTAGCTGGATAGGACATCACTGTTGATGGCATTGGGGTGGTACACTGGCTCCTGATTTTAATGTCGATGGCACTTAAGATAAAGTCTAGTAAGGGTAAAAAGTCCCCGTGAAACCGAGAAGAGGATCTCTCTTAGCCGTGAACTAGAGCTAGGAGCTCTTCACTCTTCATTGGTAACAGTAGTCAGACAAATGGTTCCTGACTTTCTGCCAATGATACCAGTTATATACAATAATATATCATTCTGTGAGTGATACCAGCTAGTTAAATGGTTCCTTAATTTCTATGAATGATACCAGCTAGTTAAATGGTTCCTGAATTTCTGTGAATGATACCAGCTAGTTAAATGGTTCCTGGATTTCTGTGAATGATACCAGTTAGTTCAAATGGTTCCTGATTTTCTGCCAGTTAGTTAAAGTGGTTTCTGACTTTCAGTGATACGATCTAGTTAAAATGGTTTCCGACTTTCTGTCAATGAAACCAGCTAATTAAACTAGTTCTTGACTTGTGTGCAGAGTAAACGTCTGGTGAAACAAGTCAAGAATGAGCTTGTAACATACTGAAACATACATAACACGTGACTAGCGTTGAAGGAAATCCTGTCCAACAATAAGAGGATACATATTAGCTATCTAGAGTACTATATCACTCCTACTACATGTAGCCTCCTTCCTTCCATATTCATTGATCTCATTCACTGTTTTTTTTTTTACTTAATGTTTTTCTTTCCCATCTCTATTTTTCTTCTCTTGATCATCTCAAAGTCTACGTGTATGTGTGCGAGCTGCCAGAAAGCCTTGTCCACTGGAGTTATCAATCAAACTGAAAACAGGGAATCAATAAGTATCTCGACTTGAGTGTGTCTTAGCCCCGTGTGGAGGAAGTACTAGACAGCCTGCTACACGACTACTTCATACTGGACTTTAACCACATCTTGCTGGTGGGTAGGTGGTCGCTTCGCTTTGTTGTTGACTAATCTAGCACTTCATTCGGGGTTCAACGTTAATCTTTTTCTTCGTTATATTGACAACAACTAAACTACTAGATCACCAATGACACAGTCATCTCAAAAGCTAATGGTAATATTATTCACCCTCATGTTTTCAATGCTAAGAAGTATCAAAACTTGAGGCGAGACCATATGTCATAGAGGGCCCGAACACTGGCCTACAACGTCACAACCTGAGGGCAGCTTACACCAATAGCGTATCGCCACGTCACAACGAGCTATTGGTCTCCACAGCCCACAGGTTGCGACGTAGCAGGTCAGCGGTGAGGCCTGCTGTAACGAATGGTCTCGATTGAGGCAAGTATGTATGGCCTCCTTCAAACGAGAAACGACTCAGGATCATGGCGCCAGGGCATTATCTTTGGAAGGAACTATAGTTCGTCCATCGTGGTTCGATGACGACCACTTTGTCATCCAGGGGGCTGAGGGCTTTGCACTGGGGTTTTATGCCTCCTCGTGTGGCCGGTGAGACCTATGTGAGCCCGGAATGTTCGGCCGCACACTGGGCAGATTATTGCAGCTGGAGCTAGAGTCAATGGTCTTGCTTTTCTTCTCTGGCGTTTTTCCTCAGCAACCTGTCCGCCAGTTTTCACAGCGCGACGCCATGATGCTCTGTCATGTGCCTCTGTCTCCCAGGTGCCTGGGTTTATGCTGAACGCCATCAAAGAAGCTTTGAGGGTGTCCCTGGAGCGGTTCCTTTGACCACCTTGCGAGCGCTTTCCTTCGCTTAGTTATCCATACAGAGTCGTTTAGGGATGCGGTGGTCTTCCATTCTGCAGCCGTAACAATTTCACCCAAAATGCAGTTCCCACATCACCACGCAGCTGATCCAGCCAGGGATGTGTGCCTGCGAAGCTAAGTACGCTTGAGTTTGGCTTGTCTACATATCAAAGGGGCTCGACCTTCAACACCCCGACTCCAGTTGTGTTTGCTGAGAGGCAGCACGGATAACCTTCTCCCAGATTCTCTCTCACTGGTTCACAAACGGAGATTGGACCCTAGTGCTTTTAGCATGCTATAGGTATGAAAGTTGCGCTTTATAAAAGCTATTAACTCTATCTCTCCGTAATTATTTTCTGCGGAGTTATTCTTTTTTCGACATTTGTATTTCACTGCCCTGTTACGACTTAGAAAATATGTGAAAATATGTTACATGTGTACCCTTTTATCTATAACAACGATTAAAGTTAATAACCCCCAAAATTAAAATAATTAAAGTGCGTCAAATCAACGATTGTATCGTCAATCAGGAGATAAAAGAGTTTAAAAAAAAACTAGGCAAGTGCCGATACCCACACTTTGGAGAACGACTGAAACCTCTGAGGCACTAATACCAGAACGCCACTAGTTTTTTATGAAGGTCAAGTCAATTTCAGGTTGAGTCAATATCATAACTGTAGTGCTATCAAATTCTTTTAAGAGGCCCCCGACGGGTAGGGGGGAGCTAGCTATTGATTTTGTGCTGTTCATCAGCCAGTTACGTCCGGGTCACACGAAATAAAACTGATTTTGAAAATCAGATTTCACCATCGACCAGAGAGTGTGTGTCTTGGTCTTCTAAACGACAACCCCATTTACCTTGACAAGTAAATAGGCAAACTTTTTTTCTTTCTTTAAAAACAAGATTTAAAAAATAAATACATAAAATATCTATTTATTTCGATATGGGATTACTGTACAAAAAATAACATTTTCTTTTAGAGCTCTGCTGTCTATCAAACGAGTGCAATAAAGACAAATGAATATTGAAATGGATTAGCTGATAAACAGCTACTTGTTAAGTACTCCGCTAGAGTGCAAGTTCACTACTAGTTATGTATATTGTATGTCAATGTATGTCAATTATGTTGACATAAATAGAATCGTAGTAAAGGGAAGGTAAAGTTAGTAGAAAGAAAGGACTGTCATTATCATTGATGTTCACAGCTTCCGATATGCATACAGGAAGGTTTCAGCCCCACACATGAAGGTTTCCTGTGCTGTTTTGTTAAACGAAAGGGAAGCTTAGTTTTTTTTTTATATAGTAACAATGACATTTAAATAGGTCACTGATGACATATTCACCACAACAGCGAAACGCGACATTGAAATCTGATTCCATCCTTCTGTTGTCATGCTCAAAAACATCCCTGCCTTTTGACCTACAATACTTTACCACTGCTTCCCAAACTGTCAATCCGCGGAACCGTTCCGCGAGGCCTGAATACGTGTTCCACGAACTACTGGAGTAATTAACTAGTAGGCCACCCCGTGCATTAATCTCTCTAAAAAAATATTAAAGCAAAGTGTTCCGCTAAATACTCAGGATAAGTGAAGTGTTCCGTTAAGGAAAAAGTTTGGGAGACACTGACCAAACACAAAGGACCCAGGGAGGATGCCTAAGCGTTTTAACATGAACTCCCTTTGTTATCTTGTTCCCACTATTTTTATAAGAAGCATTATGAATGGAATATGGTGTCAAAATGTAAATACAATTGAATGCACAAACAAGCAGCACATAAAAAGAGTTAGCCATTTAAAGCAATAAAATCTTTTAAAACAAATTTTCTAGAGTGAGACAGTACAAAATATAATGTAGGCTTCAACTTATTTTCGCTCAAATCATTTTCCGTGGCGTGTGTGACAAGCAGAATCGGCACAGAAAGTCATCGATTCCAATGGAATTGAGGCTCGGCAATTTTGTAAGCCCTGCATGCAAAAGTTTCGGAGAGGTCGGACCCGCAGGACGTAGTTTGGATATCACTGAACTAAATGAATACAATTTTAAAACACGAAAAACTGGCACGATTAAACGTCAGACCAGTGGCGTAGCTATGGTGGGGGAGGAGGGAAAGAATTTTAAAATCCCCCCGGCCCCTTACTGGGGGGGGGGCAAATGAGTGTTTCTTACATTAAAAATTAAATATTACTCAAAATGCAGGGGGCCCCAAAAGAGGACAGGCCCCCCCCCCCCCCCAAAAAAAAAAAAAAAGAAAGTAAAGTATCCCCTTCAGACCTTGCGATCTATGGATCAGATTATGTTAAGGCCATCTGTTTCTTTGGCCGACGGTTAACGAGCAGGGTGTTATGTGGCCAGCACAACGACCAACCGCCTTTACTTTTCCCAACTAAAGTCAGGTACCCATTAGAGTTTGGTGGACTCAGGGGCGCCCTAAAAATCGCGAAATTCAAAATCCCAGTCTTCACCGGGATTCGAACCCAGGACCTCAGGTTCGGAAGCCGAGCGCTTAACCATTCGACCCGGGCCCCAAAACGATGGAAAATTTCTAGCTACGCCCCTGCTTCAGACTAACGATCAACTGTTACACAAGATCACTTTCCCACACAACTCCATCAAAGAAGTACATAAATGCGCATGCGCACTGGTCTCTCTTTAAACCTATTTTGTATTAAAACAAGTGCACGGCCTTCTTAGCGAAACAAATTTCAAGGGGCAGACAGTTCTTAGGCTTTGATGGTTTCATGCATTCAACAAATATTTACAGCAGCCAAAATAAACAAACAGGAATAACATGTAATCCTAAGTTCAGTGGAATGATTACATGGGCGCTACTCAAAGGGCATCATATAATCTAAAGCACCGCAGGCTGTTTTCCTGCTAGTTCAAAGCACACCAAAAGAAAATCTGCCGCCGAGGACAAACGCAGACGGCGAAAAGAAAATCTAAACCGACCACCTGCGGACAATGGTTTTGTTTGCTCTGGATGTGGCAAAATATGTAGGTCACAGCTGGGACTGCACAGCCACGGGAAACACTGTATTCCTCACTAATCTTCGGACTCGAAGACAAGCCTATTATTAATTAAAGCACACGTTTAAAAAACAAACAAACAAGATCTCTGTGTAACTGTTCGGTTCAAACTAACCAATAGTACATCTTAAGTCAGAAATGTTCATTTGTACACAAGTACTTCAGAGTTGTTATATCAATGAAATGGAGAGAAGTTTGAAAGATAATATTTCACTCAAAAGTTTAAGCGACGTCAGAGACACATACAGGCGTATCCTCCCAGAACAGCAGCCAATGAATTCAGTTTACCGAGGATACAATCCTCAAGGCTCTGAGGTCAAGACTGTATTTTAAGGACATAAAATTGATCATTTTTTTTTACGTACATTTTATTAATTAGAGGGGAGGAGATGGCGGAGGTAGGGGGGAAGGAAGGAATGAGAGACGAAAGAGGGGAGGGGCAAGGGAGAGAAGCTAAAGGAAGGGATGAAGGGAGACAAGAGATGGGGTAGGAAGGGGAGGCGAGAGAGGGAGACAGGAAGAGGAGACAAGAGATGGAGAAGGATGAGTATAAGAGAATAAAGGAGGAGACTAGTAGATTCAACATCAAATAAATTCGGTTACTTCAATCACAATATTACCCAAAAAAAAAAAAAAAGGGGGGGGGGGGTCTGGCGTGTCCGTGGTCTTAGGTTAACGACGACGCCATGTCAGATTCAAAACTAGCTTCCCGCTGCACAATGACCAACAGAGATCGGGTGGGTGGACATGATCTCCGCCTTGTAATCAAAGCCAAGGCTCTATCGATCGTCCAACTCCTCCCTTATTCTGATGCGAACATAGATCTTGATGTACGTGTGCCACGAGAATCAAAGTTCGCCTCGGCCAGAGACAAGAGAAGAGAGACAAAAAACAACGTCCGTTAAGGTCCGTAACGTTTTGTTCAAAGGTCTAGATCTATTACATTCTACCCGTTTCACTCCCAACTTTTGACCCCAACCCCTGGGGTCATGAATAGTGAATTAGCCAAAGCGTACACAGAAATAAACGAAATCCAAAACCACAATAATGGGAGGGGTGTTATGGAGTGTGTTCGTGTGCGTGTTTCCCAGGTAGAATGATGCAAGATAAACGGTTCTGTCCTAATCTATGTTAAGAACGAGAGACGACCCAAGGAAGCGAGTGTATGGTCGTGCTTTTGTAGCAAGTTAGATTTTGTTTAAAATTTATATTATAAGTAAAGTCTACTACATTTATTTCATTTCATATCAGGTTGTTTACATTGTTGTAAAACTTACATTTAGTTTTGCTCACAAATGTATACAAAGAAATATAAATACGTCTACATCGGTTCAGTTTTCCTAACTTTATCTTATATATTACAGACGTTTCTTCAAGAAGATAATTACATCCTACGCATTTCATGTGTCAATCTAGTCATGAGTGTTAATCAATGACTTAAACTATGCAACTACTATGTTTCTCCTCGCTGATTCAGGCAACCCGTTCCATTCTCTAATGGCACTAGGGAATATCTAGCAATTGGAACTAGCAATATCTTTAAGTAAACCAACCAACAACAACGCGGGAGGCGAAGGTAATTTAAAAAAAAAAAAGTGAAAGAAAAAAATTGAAAAATCTAATAGGGAGAAAAAAAAATTTGAAAAAAAACAAGATTACAAAGAGAGTTTGTGTGATACACAAACTCAGAGGCGGCCCCCGTCGGAGTCGGATCCCTGTCAGATCCGCCTATTCGCAAGAAGTTTCGGATGTTCCTTCTAAGTCCCTGGCTCAATTCCCGTGTGCTCCTATCCTTAAACTATCGCAATATTTCTGAAAGAACAGTAAAGGTTAAATCATATTTTCAAAAGCCTTTAGTGTTTTTTTCTAACCGTGACGGACAGACCAACCGACAGACAAAACGCACAAAAATATGCTTGTTTTATTCTAATGGGGGCACTAAACAACTTTTTTTTAAAAATCTGATTTTTTAAAAAAATTAAGAAATTAGTTTAGAAATATGTCATTTCCGGGCTTTACGCTAGTACACAAAAGCCGCTGCTAAAAGTTCATTTTAAAAAATGTGCATGATATCTACATGCCAGAAGCATTTCTTATAGTAACATTTCCTCCCTTATATTTACGTAATTGTTTTAGAATTAGTGTTTTGTTATTAAAAAATCGTTTGCATAATTAATTTTATAAATTAAACGGTTTGCTTTTAGAAAACTAAAAGTAGCCGTTGCACCTAAACTTTACAAGCCGCATTTAATGGTGAAATAATATTTTTCGTACCTCTTCTAGTTTTGGCGCTCCCTGAGTCTGACAGACGGACAGACAGACAGAAAGTCATTTTAAAAAATGTGCGTGATATCTACACGCCAAGAGCATTTTTTCTAGTAACATTTCCTCCCTTACATTTACCTAATTGCTTCACAATTGGTGTTTTATTATTAAAAAATCGCTTGCATAATAATTTTTATAAATTAAACGGTTTGCTTTTAGAAAACTAAAAGTAGCCGTTGCACCTAAACTTTTCAAGCCGCATTTAATGGTGAAAAAATATTTTTCGTATCTCTTCTAGTTTCGGCGCCCTGAGTGTGACAGACGGACATTTTGCACAAACCTAATAGCGGCTTTTTCCCCTTACGGGGGCCGCTAAAAATGACACGAGCAAAGAAATCCATCAAAGATCAAGTTGTGAGAAGTAAAAATGGTAGTGACTGTGAACTAGTAAGCAAGATTTTGTAAGTGAAGTTAATTCATATGTAATGTCTATTTGTCTACCGAGTCTCAAGTGTCCATGTGTTTTACATCAACGTGGAGCTCACTAGTGACCAGAACATTGCAACAACATTAGTTCACACAGAAACAAACTAAAGTACAGCAATAGTATAATTATAGTCATACGTAACATTCTTATTACTAATGGTTATAGAGGACAGCGGTTCTCATAGGAGTAGACTTAATGTAGAAGTGTAGATCTACAGGAACAGTGGGATATTGCATAAACAAAAAATTGTTTCTCATCGAATGCTGAAAACGACCCAAAATAAACTCCATGCAAGTGGATGAAGCAGACATGATCAAAGATACATTTGTAAAACAAAATCATGGGGCGGGTATCACATATATAATACATATCAAATACCTAATAAAATATTTATTACACATTAACGATCCCAATGCACTCCAAATCAAGTTCTCAGCTGGTATGATGCACAGGCAGACAAACACCAAGTGGATAGTCTAATTATCTTCAGACAGGCCTTGGTCCATACGTTTGGTGGTCAGCATGTCATCAATGTAAGATCAATATTAACTGGTGTAACAGGGGAGCTAATCGCCAATGGAGCTCAAGTTTCTCTCCAGGTAGTTGTAGACACGTCCTAGTAGGAGCCGGGGGGGGGGGGAGGTGTTGACCAGGTCGTCCCGTCGGATTGATCAAGGGATCGCTAACAGCTTGGCTCTGAATGCCTCTACTGTTGATGGCATTACAGGTGAGACTAATAGCTGCCTATCATGCTAGATTAGGTCAGTATGGTCTAGAGTAGTTCTAGCACTGAAGATGGCTAACAAGTGTGGCGTTCTGTGCCTGTACTGTTGATGGCGTTACAGGTGAGATTAATAGCTGCCTATCATGGTATCATAGTTGGTCGGCATGGTCTAGAATAATTATAGCATTGCCATTAAGGATGGCGTGGCTCTTACTGTTTCTACTACTACTATGATATACTACTTTGTCAGCATGTTCAAGTACAGCTTCACAGCTCAAGGTTTTCAAATCTAAAAACAACAACAGCTGGCTATCATTCTCAGACTGAAAGTCAAAAGTACAACATGAACTTTTTAAAGGCAGACTTCACGACACATAATGGAGACTGGGCGATGAGATCTGGGCTGTCGAGCTTTAAGTATTTGAGTTCGAATACACATTTGTATCAAACATCTTTGGCATAGGAATGATGATTGGTCACAGTGCTAGCCCTGCAACACCATAGAATTAATCTGCAAGGATCATAGATAACTCTAGCATTGACAACTTGAGGAATTGATGAATTCTTCCAACTCAGCCCCGAGATGTAACTGCAGAACGAAAGTGTTTAGTTCTGTCTCTTTCACATAAGAATTCGACTTGACTAAACAGAAATCTACATAAGCAGCTATACAACCAAAGATAGCAAATTCTATCAATCTATCAAGAACATATGAAGGCCTTGGAGACCACTGATAGTGGCAAGTACCGAATACCTTCACAATAAGTTCTATCTACATTACGGAGCCTTTCTTCATATTTTGACCTTGTTATTTGAGCCGCGCGCCCCTAAGTCAAAACTTTGCCTCTTGGTTTACTAGGTACTTGACCAGTCATTATTGGACACGACTGAACGTCCTGTGAGACTCGATGGAGATATCCTTAGGCAAAACACGTTTACAAAAGTAAATCATAACATGGAAGCCGAAAAGAAGCAGGCGAAAGCAAGGCCGTCTACTTCAAAAATCGCGTCGCACCTTCTTGGAAGACCTAAAATCCTTTGGCACCAGCTGGGAAGTAGCTGTGGAAGTCGCCTACGGCCGAGAGAGAGAGCCCTATGACAGAACGGCGCGTGAGGCCTTAAGCTCAACTATGTGATAATAGATAACCTTTACATATTTAAACATTTCCGGCACAAGCAATGCCAATGTTTACAAGAATACTATAAGGCTTGTCCGAAGATTAGTGAGGAATACAGTATTTCCCGTGGCTGTGCAGCCCCGGCTGTGACCTACATATTTTGCCACATTCAGGGCAAGCAAAACCATTGTCCGCAGGTGGTCGATTTAGGTTTTCTTTTCGTCGTCTGCGTTTGTCCTCGGCAGCAGATTTTCTTTTGGTCTCAAATGTGTATCTCGCGGCCTTCGTGAGTGACCTCCAGCTGTCTTGTTCCGACGCCGCATGCAGCCAGGTGCTCTCTTCTATGTCAGCAAGAATACTATGCGGACAGCACAAAGACATTTAACACGTCAACACCCAGCAAAGGTGCTCACAGACGTCCTACTATTTTCTGGACATTTCATTTCCTGGAAACTTCGCCAGTGAACATTCAGCCGCGACATCCCACTCAGCTCTGTGCAAGACTGATAGCCAGACTTCACACACTTTGTGGTGTCAGAAATGGAAAGCAAGCAACACCCCACTCAGCTCTGTGCAAGAGTGATAGCCAGAGAAAGACTTCACACACTTTGTGGTGTCAGAAATGGAAAGCAAGCAACACCCCACTCAGCTCTGTGCAAGAGTGATAGCCAGAGAAAGACTTCACACACTTTGTGGTGTCAGAAATGGAAAGCAAGCAAACACGACCATTAATACATAGGCTATCGCGTGAAAGGCTTATATATATATAATTCTACACTATTATGTATTAGATTACACATCCATAAAGCCGGGTAGAATGCTGTTCAGATGGTCAGACTAACACTGTGCTAAGAAGTCTTATAAAACTAAAGCCCACGGGCTTTGCTGGTGAAATCGTGTGTATAAATTAATTAGAGCTTGTAATAAATATGCCACGGCTATAATGGGACCCTCTATTGAAGTGCAACAAAACATAGCCCCCGGGTTTAGAGTTTCCCCCAGCCACGATGTAACTGAATCAATAGGACATCAAACAGCGCCGTCATTTATTGATGTTTTCAGCTCGGTGAAACAAAACAACGTCTACCTGTACCCAGCCAACCAGATTGTGTTGGAATAATCTTTAGAGACGGCTCTTATCCGGACATCTAATCTTTACAGCAATATAAATTGAGCCTAAGCACTGAGAACAAATAGCTCTAGATGTGAAATCGTTAAAGTTAATCCTATCAAGTACATTGGATGTAACCAGTGAAAATACTAATCTATAAAATGTAACATTCTAGAAGATCATTGGAACTTGTCGCATTACGGTGTAACATTCTAGAAGATCATTGGAACTTGTCGCATTACGGTGAGCTAGGTTCAAAACAAAACCGAGAGCGTGACGACGTAGTTAAAATTCTCACAAGAGATTGTCTTCGATTCAGTTTTTAAATGGCGGCTTAAAAGTATATATAAATAAAAAGAAACATCTTAGAAAATGGGACAGAGAGAGAGAGAGAGAGAGAAAGAGAGAGAGAGAAAGAGTGAGAGAGAGAGATAGAAAGTGAGATAGAAAAAAACGAGTTGGAGAAAAATAGAGACAAGTGAGTGAAAAGAGAGAAAGAAACAAATAATAGAGAAAAAGAGAGACAATTTAGAGAAAAGAGAGAAAGAAAAAGAGAGAAAAGATAAGAGAAAAAGAGAAAAAAAAAGGTAGTTCCCCTTTGAGACATTGTGGTCTATTGGGCAGATGAAGTAAAGTTCATCTGATTCTGTGGCCTACGGTTAACGAGGGTGTCATGTGGCCAGCACAACGAACAAAAAAATCTAGAAGAGAGAGACAAAAATAGAAAGAACGTATTTGGAGTTCACTGGTCAGTCTAACCGTGCTCTCCACTGATACGTGTTACCATCTTGCAAGAGCAAACATTACAGCGAGGACCACTGATGCTGTTTACAAAGAGAGCTCTTAGAGAACACACCCATTGAGAAGCCCTGCTCCTGCGTGTGTTGTCCCCAGGAGGTAAAGAGAGAGAGAGAGAGAGATAAGTCCGGCGTTAATTGAATCTTAGAAACTGGTTTCAAAGAGAGCGTGCAGAGAAAAGTTTCACAGTAACCGCACACGGCTACACAGCTCGAGGTTTGCAAATCTCAAAACAACAACAGCTGGCTATTCTACTCAGACTGAAAGTCAAAAATACAGCATGAACTTTTTAAAGGCAGACATCACGCCTCATAATTGGGACTAAGCGATAAGATCTTGGCTGTCGAGCTTTAAGTCTTTAAGTTCGAACACACATTTGTATAAAACACCTTGGCATAGGAATGATGATTTGGTCACATGCTAGCCCTATACCACAATAGAATTAATTTGCATGTTGAGTGAACGATATAAAGTGAATTTCTTTTCAGATTTTTCATCTGATTCTGTGGCCAGCACAACGACCAACCGCCTTTACCTTTCCCCATCTAACGTCAGGTACCCATTAGAGCTGGGTGGACTCAGAGGCGCCCGAAGATCCTGAAATTAAAAATTTCAGTCTTCACCAGGATTCGATCCCCGGACCCCGGTTCAGTAGCCAAGCGCTTGACCGATATAAAAGGATCACAGATAAATCTAGGATTAAGGAAGTGAAAGAAATTAGCATGACGAAAGAGACACGCTCTAAGTATTTACAACACAGTGCACTTCTATGTATACCAAGAATAATATACAAAATCCTTTCACAAAAAAAAACTATTCTTAAGTTTCAACTTGATCAGAGAATGTAAAGAAAAAAAAAAGTAAAGTTCCCCTTTGAGACCTTGTGGTCTATAGGGCAGATGATTACGGTTAACGAGGGTATCATGTGGCCAGCACAACGACCAACCGCCTTTACTTTTCCCCAACCAATGTTGGTACCCATTAGAGTTGGGTGGACTCAGAGGGACCCAAGCATCCCGAAATAAAAATCCCAGTCTTAACCAGGATTCGAACCCGGGACCCCCGGTTCAGAAGCCAAGCGCTTAACCGCTCATCCACCGCGCCTCCGATCAGAGAATGGGTGTTGGAGAAATAACATGTATGATTATTGAAATGAACACAACCCGACATATTTAACCATATCTGTGAAGGATTAGTTTCCCTTGATGGCATCAAACAAAACTATTAATAACCAGTAATTATCCGATAATTGTTTTTTTTTAATTGATTCATTCTACGCCAATGAATAATTGTCAAAAGTTTGGACTTGATCCGAGAATGGGTGTGGGAGAAATAACGCGTTCAAACTTTTTACTAGACAGACAGTTATGAGCTTTGTAAAAAGGATTGTATGTTGAAAAACGTTCAAATTTTTGTTTGGGGAAAAGGGGGGGGTGCAGCAGAGATGACGAAAATAATACCAGTTCATAGCCTGTGTTAAAGGTGAATGCATCTGTAGAACTAGTGTACTGTAGAATATATTAAAAGTATAGTTTATTCTATACATCTGTGATGCCCAACCAAAGTTGCTGGGTCCATTTCCATTCCGTGACACGATGCTCGCCGGCCTTTGGAATCTACTGCCCGGAGTGCACAATGAAGCCACACAGGGTTCCATTCCATTGGACTATGCGATTCATTTTGAGCCATGCGTCCCATGACATGTCGTGTTGGATATTTATAGCCCCTCGGCCGAAAAAAAGCTTGGGTCACCACTGGATACGCATTTGCTCCTTGTAAGACCGTCGTGTCTGTGATTACATATAACTCCCACCGATAAACCTCGTGTAAGACCGTCGTGTCTGTGATTACATACAACTCCCACCGATAAACCTCGTCAAAGTCCCATCCAGCACTCCAGGCCACCATTACCAGCGATCAATGCGAACCGCTAGAGATCACGGCAACGGTCAAAAGTACCCAGCGGCACGCATGACCATTACTTTCACATGGGCCGTCAGTAACGCACACGCAGGCACGCACGGAAACACAACTGGTCAGGTGCTGGTTACTGACCGTCAGCTGGAACGACACAGACTTAAACTTGGGTCTTTAGTACCAGCTTCGATTCCGATTTTGCATACACCATTTTCAATGTAACAAAGGCAGACAACTTGGCGCACTGTTTAAAAGGAGCAAAAAGTACCAAGAAAAACGGAAAATTTGAATATTAAATAAACATTTAAAACATTGTAATAATCAGAAAGCAGCTTCTCCTGTATCACTTCAGTAAGAGTTGTTCTATAAGAACTACACGAACATGCTCTGAGAAATACAAAAATAAACTTCTCGCGATTTCAGCAATTTATCGAAGTCGGAATCTCATCCATCTTTTTAGAGTCATCATTACATTCCCCCCCCCCCCATATACAAAACACACAGCTCCGTGGCATATGAAGCCAAACATGAAACCTATTGGGAAGGAGTTTGACTTCCAGCCCACACGGAGGATTCTTGTCATCATCGTAGTCATTAGTCAGTCATGTAGGAAAGATGGTAAATACCAGTAGCACACAAACTCTCAGGCTTCCCCGACGTGTCATCTGTTTAATAAGCAAGTCCAAAAAAACAAAAAAGGCAGGTTTCGAATATCAAAAGCTATGAAGAACAAATTATCAGTTACCTAAGTTATCATAATCCTTCATATAAAATTGACGTGTAAAGAGCGAAAGTAGTCTCCAAAGTTGGCTGGCTAACAGCTGAATACCGCAATTTGCACAGATTAATGTTGCTATTATTATCATTATATTGTTAACATTCATAAGTGTTCAATAATGTGATTGTCATGATGATATGGCTCATTGTGAGCCTAGACTAATTAGTGCACATTACCGATACGCAGCTCGTACTCATTCCATTAAACAACTAATTGCACCTTCAATCGTCGTATAGTAGTTTTATGTGTAGAAATCCTAGAAATGAATGGGTACGAACAGATTAAAGCAAAATCTGCAATTGCAATCTGGTGCAGGGAATCTTTGACATCTCTCTTCGTCGCGACCTTTTTGCGGTTAGCAGTGGAATAAAGTAGGAATTCGAAGGACTCCCTCTTGGGGCAAGCCTCTGGCCTCGAAGTGGCAAGGGTAACCGGGCAATGACTGAAAGAGCAGCGACCAAGCAAAACTGATTCGGTTAAATGATCATCTAGTTGGTTTACCTTAGGACAACAGGTTGGTTGAATAAAAAAAAGGGGGGGGGGGCGGGAAGAGCACATTTACTGAAACAGAAAATATACAAAAAAGACTAACAAACCCTTGACACAGCTATGATATTGAATCAGCTTAAAGCTCAACCCAGTGGCTGATAAGATTAACTAACATAAACTATCAGGCTGGCTGTGTCGTTTCAACACGCGATCTGCTTGTCCTGATTACAGTTGAAACTTACTCCAGTTCGACAGCCTAACATTCAAACATGTCCACACGAGGTGTCTGATCGTGGCCTGCTGGTGATAAAAACACTCAATAATTTCTTACGAGAACAGTGTGTGGTCCCGATCAACTTTGTGTTCTGTACCACAGATAACAATTGCTGAAGGCGTCCTAATTGAAAAAGAAAACGTGCGATGAATCATCGATATCTAAAGTAAGCTCTATAACGCCTCATTTTGTACAGAGAGTTTTGAATTGGATTCTGTCCGATGCATTACAAAGTAGAACAAGAAGATGACGCAGGAAAGTCTGCAGCACGGTCACGTGATCACCGATGAAGCAAGAAGAGAATTAACTGTCAGGAACTAATGAGGATTTTAGTGGACTAGGATTTTCTCATTTAAACATGACATCACAAATACAAATCAAGTTTGGATACCGAGCTGATATTTGATTGATAGTGTGTCAATTGAAGAGAAACGAATGTCATATTGAAACATTTGACCAAAAAAAACAACACTTAGCTTTGAAGACTGAGTGTATGTAAGGGTACGGTGTGTCCATCCCAACTCCCCCCTTCCTATTTCAACGCCAAATACTAATTTCGAACTGAAGAGATGCATAAAAGGCGTGGGTGGCCGAGGCGCCATCAACATCATCTCTCGGCAATAAATAAATAAATACGCCTAGAGCGGAAGATGTCTTCATTGGCTCTTCCCATGTTTAGGTCGCCCAACACATGCGCACAGTGTCTACATCACGTGACACACAACACACACAGTCTACGTCTGGTGACCTCGACAAACGAGCAGACTACCAAGTGTCAATGTCAACAGTCGCAGTGGGGGGACACACCATATGGCTTTCGTCACGCTGTTGTGAACAGACCAATACAAAGAAGGATAACTCCAGCTTACATTCCTGGACGCTTCTAGCACTTCACGGTGTATATAAGACAATCCTTTCTTGCTAATTCTACATCCACTCCTTGATTATCTATGCCAGAGGTTCTAAATTTTTTTGACCCGTGGACCCCTTGAAATAATCAAACTTTGCCCATAGGCCCCTAAGTGAAAATGCCACATAAATGCATGCTATATAAAATATACTATACAATATATAATAAAGGTAATAATTAATCTAGTTCACAAAAGAAGTTCTTCAAGTAATTTCAAGTTAAGATATACGCCTACATCGGTTCAGTTGTTTAGCAGCTGTTTTGTGCTACAAGTCACAGGTCGTTAACAACAACGAGAAAGCAGTCAACAACTTCTGTTCAATGACCCAAAATGCAGACTATAAAATATGAATCTTTTTGTAACCAGAATTTGTGGTATCTTTGTTCAGACATTGGTTTAAGCTCCCCGTTTGTGGATATAAAAAAATAAAAAAAGAACTGCTCCTGTATTAGTATGGACTTCTCTTTACATGAGTTCTGACAGACCAGCTCATGGTTCATCGTTCCACACCACCAAATACTAACGTTCCATTTCGTCCTTGTTATACCCGAGAAACACATACACACATTCTAAAACACATATATACATTTCATACCAGATAGCAAACAATATTTTGTTTCTTTTAGTTATTTCTATACACACTGCCGAATTATACCAATGGCTCGTAATAATCAAATGTAATTCGTTAGAGATCTTTGAAACATAATTGTTACAGCCGTTTTAAATTCCAATCCAACTAGTTTTTCAATCCACTTCCTTTAATCTTCGAGTGGGACACGTCAAAGCCACATTCTCCCCAGCAGTGTGTAAAGACATAAACCTGTCGGCTGGGAGTGAGCAGAGAATGCTGGATGGAAAGAGAAGTAATGACGTATTTACAACAGCAGGAGAATGAAAGAAAATGTAGAATAAGAATTCAAAATACGATTTTTTTTAAAGTAAAGTAAAATAACAGTTTGACTAAAACTGGGTCTTAAAAAAACGAAACAAATTTTGGGGACAAATTGTCAGAAGACTTAAAGTGTGTCAAAACGTTTTTCAACTCATGCAGCGAATCGGGGAAAAAAGACAAAGACACATAGGTAAAGGCAGAGATCTTATTCTTTGTGCTAGGACAAATTATTACAAGTTCTTCTACCTTACAAGTGTCATTACAGCCAGGAAAGGATTGCCCGAATCAACCAGAAAACCCAAATGACTTAAGAGTTTAAGTCTTCTTATTAACATGCACGCCTACATTAACTTATGGATACCTTCAAAGCCATAAACATATTCTGAAGTTAAAGTACAATAAAATGGCCCTCGAAAGTATCTGATATGAGTATTGTATCGACCAAGACAAACATGCTAGCGTCTACTTTGATGAGCCTTATCAATTGTCAGAAATGAGTTCCTTCTAAACGTGCAAGAATTTCATGATCCTTTTTGTAAACAAAATACGAAATGTTTGCCAATATGTGATCGATAAGAGTTAGTTAAAAGGAAACAGGTCCATAGACCGAGATGGCAACAACCTGACTAGTGATGGCTCGTGTACAAGAAAAATAAGTAGCACATATGCTGTTGTTTTTTAAATCAATTTCTCCTCTATGAAGCTGATGGGGGTCTACAATTTATCTTTCTATGTATGTTTTGCGCTGCTTCAGTATTATTATTATTATAGCTTTTATATAGCTCTACTTTCATGCTTATAGCATGCTCAGAGCGCTTTGGTCCAATCTCATTTGTGGGGGATGGGGTATCTATGAGTTGGTTTTCCGTGCTGTAAACACAACTCTGCCCGAGTCGGGTGTCGAACCTCGAGCCCCCTTCTAGGTAGCCAAGCCAAGTTCAAGCGCCTCTTAGCCTCTCGACCACGCAAGATGAGCTTTGCACAATAAAGTTCTTCCATTTACTCTTTCTCTCCGTAATTATTTACCACATTCTAGTGAAATCAACGATGGTATCGTCAGTTAGGAGGGAAAGAGTTAAAAGTCCAGCTAATAACTTCTACACAAGACGGTGCGGACAATGTTCCTAATCGTCTATTCATTTATACTTTATACAACTTACAAAGAAACATTTGAGCGGAGAGCGGTAATATCCGCTGAAGAATGGTCAAAATAAAATGACAAGCCCAATTTGATTTGAAGGTTATTATAGTTTAAAAACGTATAACGGTCAAGACCAAGTTTTCGCTGTATAATAAATGAAGTAGTTTGCTTCCCCAAAGTACTATACAAACTGTCAAATCCTGTAGTAAAATCTTTATAGTCCTTTTCGAATACCACCTTACCAAGCAACGGATAGTTTGCAAGCGAATAGGAGGAACTTAAGTACATAACAGAAACATCACTAAACAAACAAAAAATATGTATCTCCTCAAATATGCACCCTAAATTTACATTTAAAACACAGAACCCCCTTCAAAACATAAACAATCATTGTTCTAAGGGCTCGTCAATATGCAATTACCATTTCAATGAATTTATTTTTTACTAAAAAAAAAAAACAACAGGAAATCTGTATGGACAAACGCCCTAACAGCAGCGCTTTAAGCTAGATTGTTGTTTCCCCTTTTAAGTAGGAGGAGAGCCCCAAAACACATTTTCGTTATTTCCAGCAATCCCCTTATTCCGCTAATACCAAATGGTGCTCTTCTTTCTTGCCATTACATTCCCAGAGCCGTGCAGCTAATTCTCGGTAAGAAACAAAAAGAGAATGTTTTATCGATCAAGGAACGCTGCGCTCTATACATTAGCTTCATGCTCAATGCCTTTTTCTGGGTGTGTGTGGGGGGGGGGGGGGGGGGAGAGCGGACAACTTAAAGTCACGTGGGAAATAGAGAATAGAGCAGATCTGTTATGAACATGGCATGTGGCCCGCGGGTTCAACTCCAGGCGTATAGCTAGATTTGGTTCCCACTGCCAAATTGTGAAGCGTGCTGAAAAAAAAAAAAAAGACAACAGCAACGATATTTTTTTTTCATGTGATAGATCTAGACAAGGTAAAACCAGACTTCTTGTTTGAAAAAAAAAAGGAGGGGGGGGGTCTAGTCAACAGAAGTACAAAGAGAATGAACCCATACTGTTATGATTATTAACAGACCTGGGCTAGCGTGGACATAGCATAGAATCACGCACCATATAGAATGCACTATAGATAAACACACATAGATTATTTCAATATCTCAATGTTTGTGTTATAAGTGTGTGTATATCTATTATATAAAGTAGTAGCACTAAATAGAACTATTTATCGCCACACCTCAATGAGTCGAGTGCATAAGAGGTCAAACAACAAGCACACGTATTGCCTACAGTAAAATCTCATGATCAAGACGAGAGAGAGAGAGAGAGAAAGAGAGAGAGAGAGAGAGAGAGAGAGAGAGAGAGAGAAAGAGAGACGGCGTTGATTTTACAATAGCAACATAGAGATGTCCTTAGCAGTTAAATACAACTTCCCATTCAAACAGGACTGTTCAAGGGCCCATATAAAGTGTCCACAATAAGTCAACACAAAAAAAAACAAGTTGCACAAAAAACAAATCTTCAATGGTGTATGTTATTCTGGAGGGTTGGTCCTGATGGGGGGGGGGGGCTATCGGAGGTATGTGGTGTTTATGGAGATGAAGCTGTACGATCAACACCAAGCTCAACAACACACGGGAGACTGTGTCGACTTCTAAAGTGCACTCAAAGACTGTGGATTGAAAAGGCTCACCGGAACAATTTATGTTGAAAGAGAAGAGAAAATAAAATCTCTGGAATCTAGGTTTACAAAGTCACACTTAAAGACTACAAAAACAACGGGGCACATCAAATCAGTTGTAGAAGGCATTCTGTTGTCACGATGATAAATGAACAGGTCAACTTACCTGAAGGCATTTCTTACAGTTTTTAAATGATTCGGTTCAAATAGTGTTGTTTGTTTTTTTTTCAAGCGAATTTCTTCCGTTAATAGCACTCAAAATATTCGATGTTTAGCAGATTGTAAACGAAACGAGCTTGAATCCGGTTTCGATCAACCTTTTAAAAATCATTTGTCTACAAACACATCTAGGCTTCAATGGACCTCATTCACCAATTGTAAATAAACACATTTAGCCACGTCATATTATTGATAAAATAATGAAAATTACGTATCACGTGACAACCTTACCTATTGCGTAATTTCTATAGAACATATAGAGAAAATGTTGTTTGTTTACGTTTGGTGAATGAGGTCCATTGTATTGTTAGTGTTCAGTGATATTTTGAAATTAAAGTACATTAGCATCGGTGATTTTAGATAAAGAGTGTAGCCTAAGGGAATAAATGAGATTGATTTGTGTATACTTACAAGATTAGCCCAGTATTTACTAGTATTAGGAATTGAACAGTGCATTACTAATACATGCGTTCGAGATTCTGGGCTAGATATTACTATTATTAGTTATTACTAACATTGTGAATTAGGGGCTAATTATTTCTGGCGCAAGAGAAATGAGCAATAGCATTAAGTATTTGGGGCTAGTTAGTACTAGCATTAAGTATTTGGGGCTAGTTAGTACTAGCATTAGGCATTTGGGGCTCAGCTTATTGCCAGAATTAGGTATTTAGTAGGGACCTGCGAATCAGGAAATTTTTTTCGAATCGAATATCGAATGGAATATCAGAAAATATTCGAATTTCGAATCGAATTCGAATCGAATATTCTTGAAAAAACTTGACAACCAACAAGTGTAAAATAAAACTTGAACTTCAAAATTTTTATTATATTATGTTTATTTATACTGAAACACATTAAAATGTTAGCAATAATTAAATTGCAAAGCAGGCGTTTTAAAAAAAAGTTCCCCCTTTCAGACCTTGTGGTCTATAGGGCAGATGATGTAAAGGTCATCCGATTCTGTGGCCTACGGTTAACGAGGGTGTCATGTGGCCAGCACAACGACCAACCGCCTTTACTTTTCCCCAACTAATGTCAGGTACCCGTTAGAGCTGGGTAGACTCAAGGGCGCCCGAAAATCCCGAAATAAAAATCTCAGTCTTCACCAGGATTCGAACCCGGGACCTCCAGTACGGAAGCCAAACGCTTTACCGCTCAACCACCGCGCCCTCACGTTTTAAAAAAAGTAGATCTTTATTTATTTTGGCCCAAATCAAAGTTTCAGCATATTAATTAATATTATATAGAACCCGGGAAATATTAATATTAATTAATATTTTTATTAATATATATTAATATATTAATATATTTATTAATATAGATATTAATATTATTAATACTTTTAAAATGTTTCGATTTACAACTGCTTGCTTCGAATACAAACTGACTTCATCCTTAATTTGCTCAGAAATGGTGGAAATTTTGTTGATTCTGGTATCTCCTTGAGCATCATGCACTTTCTTGAACATTGAATCCATAAGGCTTCCCCTATTCCTGTCTTGAACAAGACTTTCACGTGGCAATTCATCAGAATTTTTGCCAATTTTGCTTCCGTCAGAGTTAGCCAATATTGTCTCTACAAATAAGACAGCTTTTTTAGTTTCAGCTTCTGAAAATAAGTAGTGTTTAAATCTTGGATCAATGAATGTGGCTGCCAGGAGATGATCCATTGTCAAATCAAATCTTGCTCCAAGTTGTTTCAATAGCTCATCTCGAAATTGTTGGAGACCTGTTGGTGATTTGGACACTAACTCTTCCTTCAATGTAAAATGCAAGGATAGATCAAACTTATGCTGACATTGGAATCAGCACTCAAAACTGTTGTTGCTTCTGCTGTTGGTCTTAGAATTGGAAGAGAAGCTTTCAGAGTATCTTGTAAAGTTTGTGTTAATGGTTTTGGTGGATTTCTTGCACATTTCTTTTTAACACCACATTCTACAAGTGCAAGAGAGACAGGAACAGAGTTTTGGTCAATCCATTCCAGCAAATAATATGTACTATTGACTCTAGTAATAACATCTAAAGGAGGCTTTGATTCCTTCATTCCTTGATCAGTTTGATATTTGGACAACATAGTTTGACCAACAGTTGATGAATGAAAAAAAGCCAGCAATCCTGTGAACATGACTGATTAGGTTCTGAATGATTTTTTGAGTATCTAAAGCAGCATTGATTGAAAGTTGCACACCAAAACCGAGCTTGAATTATCCACAAAAAAAAAAAGCATTACTTTTTTTGAAAATATTCGAACATTCGAAAATTTAAAATAATTTCGAATCGAATTCGAATATTCTTTTAATATTCGAAATTCGAATCGAATATCGAATATTCGCAGGTCCCTAGTATTTAGAGTTAGCTGTATGGAAGTATAAGGAATTAAGTTTAACCATTGTAGGGATACAAATATGTTGTAAACAAATGTTTTGGTGGAGGCTGATTGACGAAAATGACAAACCATTCTCCGTTTCAAGATGGAAACTTGTGTACGGCACTGCCAAATTATTGAGACGTTCTGGAATTGTTAAAGGTAGAACGATATTGATTTTACAAAGTTTTTACTATTACTAAATAGATAGGCACAAATGGGTTCTCAGTGGTAACTTTACAGATGAATTAGGCTATAATGCTTTGAAAGTGTTATTAAGTAGAACTTTTAGAAAACAACACCAGTGGTTTCACTATAGCACTAAAAATTTAAAGTATTCAACACTAGAGAATATGTGTACTCGATGACTAGGAGAATGATTTATAACTGCTCAACCGTCTTACATTAACAACTGCCATACAAGAGCGTATCCCACCCACTACATGTACACGGTATCTATCTAAGGCTAGGCTAAGCATACAAGTCCAACATATTCGTTCTATGTTCCTGAACTAATTCTCTCAAAGTGCCGCACTGTACAACGAAATCGATGCGAAGAATGGTTTGATGGACTGGACTTGAACTACAG
The DNA here is from genome assembly GCA_021533235.1 of Biomphalaria straminea. Taxonomy (NCBI): domain Eukaryota; kingdom Metazoa; phylum Mollusca; class Gastropoda; family Planorbidae; genus Biomphalaria; species Biomphalaria straminea. The sequence continues at coordinate 21,834,878 of JADKLZ010019686.1, forward strand.
TGACATAGGGTGAACCCATGAGGCGATGCTACCCCCTACCTCCGATACATTTGTTCCAAAGTAAAGTCGCTGATGCTTGGCTCCACTGGACTCAAACTATGACAATGTGTCGCAAATGTCTTTGGTCCCTAGGCCGAAAACGGTTGGGCACCACTGTTCTAAGTATTGGCGTGTCCATCAGAGCAAAAGTTCACCCACACCTGCCCGACGCGTTCAGTAAAACTCCGCATATTTGAAACACACAGCTCATAGAACGAGGTTAAAGGTCAGAAGGTGAGTGAAGTCAACTTAATGTGCTTCAGAAATCAGGCAAACAATAGGATGTCAGAAAGTTGTGTTTACTAAGACTGACCTGATTACACTTTAACAAACGTCCTTCTAATCAACATGTTCTGAACAACACGCTGAACTGATTGCTGTCTCACTAGACTGTGATTGTTCTCTCACTAGACTGTGATTGTTCTCTCACTAGACTGTGATTGTTCTTTAACTAAACTGTGATTGCTGTCTCACTAGACTGTGATTGCTGTCTCACTAGACTGTGATTGCTGTCTCACTAGACACCAGAGATTATACATCAGCCCTTTAACAAGGACATGTAGTCTAACCTAATCCCTTACCTTAACTATTTCAAAAAAATCTTTTTAAAGAAAAAAGCTCGTTACATTGATGCCCCACTATGCCCGAGAACAATGAAACGGAGCATCGAGAGAGGCAGCTCCGAGAGAGACAGCAACGAGAGAGACAGCAACGAGAGAGGCAGCAACGAGAGAGACAGCAACGAGAAAGGCAGCTCCGAGACTAGCAATCACAACCAGTTACGCAATAAATAGGACGTCATTGGTTAACGTTTACAAATAAGTAACAACACATTTTTTTTTGCCACCCTATATGTACAGCAATATATAATAGTGCTAAATCTATTTCTGGTATATTGTAAGTTAGAGATTCTAACTCATAAAGCGCTGGATGTGAGTGTGCAAGTGTTTCGTATGTGAATGTTGTTCGTATTTGCATCTACATTGTTATTGTACAGCAGTTACGCTGATATGGTCAATTGTAGTCAAACGGAATTTCCATTTGATTGGACCAATACAAATTATCTTATCTTCTGCGTAACAAACACTTCGACGAAGAATGCAGAAAAAAAAAATCAGCATGATACTCGCACGATACAATCTAAACGTGAGTGTCTATATAACCAAACTAAAACATATAGTACTCGGAGGAGAAAACAAAAAATAACGGAAAGTACAGCCAAAGAAATCCTTGGTTTATATAGTAAACGTTGTGTTCAATGTATATTTACTGCCCATGCCTCTAAGTTTCATATACTTCTATTATACCTATTTATTTACTTCACTTTCGTGGTAACTCGCTAAAGCCAAAGAGTAAAGCATCTGTTCTGGGGTTTCGCCTCTGAGGCCAACGTGTGAAGTAATCAATACCCAGAAATAAAACAGGAAGGCCACTTGCAGCACACTACGTTTTGTTTTGGTGAGGGGGGGGCGGGAGGTGTAGGAGTCACGTGGCGTGGGAGTGGGCAACTAATTGCTTTGATGAATTGGTCAAACATCACATAAAACATCTCCCAGAAACTATCAATGGGAAATAGCATGTGTCATTGAGAATGACTTGTCAGCAATAGAATTAATGTACATACTCATAAAGTTAAATAATGAATCAGGCCCATTCATCAAAGATACATCGATATATGCGCCCATTTCTACTCAGAATGGAAACTTGGCGGGTTTGTAACAGAACGGAAATTATGCCTAAAAAAAAAAAAAGCTAACGCAAACAATGCCTACCAAACAGCGAACGCAAAAAAAAGTATACAAAAATAAAACTTAACAGAAACCATGCCTAAAAAATGCCAACGCAAACAATGCCTACAAAATAAAAAAAAAAAGTAGAACAGAAACTATGCCTACAAAACAGCTGTGACGTAAGCATTGCCTACCGAAAATGCAATCAATGTCTACCGTTGACTAGTGTCTCGCAAGCTCGCCAAGCGGAAAGCAGAGCATGGGGGGGGGGGGGGGGGGGGGTTCAGCGACGCATCAGGAGAGGGGAAAAATACACTACGTGAGCGGGCTGGGCCGTGACAGGGCGAGGCCGTTGTTTAATCCAGATGACCACCGGCCTGATCGATGTTGTCCGAGCTAACGATCGCCAGCGGGCAGTAATGTTAACAACAGGCCGGCCCATAATCTCGGCACCGAAACACAGCGTGTCAGGGACAAAGCAATATTGGAACTACCAGGCAGGAGGAGATCACTAGGTGCTGGCCACTCACCGTGCCCGTGAATTAGATGTGATCAATATTATCTTATAATTACATATAAGCTTTCTAAACACTACTTATAATTACGTCTCACCATGGAGTTAACTAGTCTTTCTCAAATCAATTAGAAAATTAAACTCTACTGAATGATTTCAAATACCCCGTTTCGTAGTCTGGAGCGTTTTGAGTATGAATTTGTCCTCTCATATGGAATAAGAAAAATTAGTGTTTAGTATTTAATGATTTATTGCTACTTTACATTAAATGGTAGCTTCCAACAAGGACAAATTTCACCAGTCCCTATTTTCAGCTTCCGGAGCATGTGATGTTTTATTCTGTTGTGTCCAGTTTTGGAAAAGAAAAAAATTATAACGCCAGTCGCGTCAAGATAGTTTATAATAGGCGTAGTCTTTCTTGAAATTTGGATGAGAGCCTGTCTATTTGTTTTGTTTTTTTCTACTCACTTTTTCTTCATTTCCGGTTTCATCAAAACTTACATTTATATAGTGTTTTTTTTTTTAATTGATTAGTAAATGTCATAATGATTTCAATAATTAGTTAATATATGAAGAAAAGCAGAGCAAGTAAACTCTTGAAAGGGATAGATCTTATAAGACATGACAATGCCTGACTGAAGCTTCTGTATTCACACATCCGGGGACTGCCCGCAAGTTCTGGCACAAATGAACTACAATAGCGTGTCCGTCAAAAGACCACTCCAGTCGGTACAACGACAAGGGTACTGGGGGGGGGGCAGCAGCGCCTGCGTGTAAAGAGGGGAGAGGGAGAACTTCAGCCCCGAAGAAAAGAAAGCGCCCCGCTGTGGCTTGCAATGTTATCGATGAATCACTAGTTCACAAGCAGTCAGTAGATTTAAGATCAGAACGTCCAAGAGAGGGGAAAAGAAAGAAAATAGTAGGGGGAGGGAGGGGAGACAAAAACGCAGCCAAAAATACAACACACACACACATATACTGTAGAGGTCAACGCTGGTGTGTTCCAAACAGAAGGTACAAGTTACTGCTGTAGTTCACCCCCCCCCCCTTTCCTCTACCAGTTTTCACCTTGTGGAGACTAAGACAAAACTGGTAAAACTATTAACACCAGAGACGTCGTGGTAGATCTACAGGCGAGCCTGTGCTTCGTTCTTACCAACATCTCCCTGTGTTCGGTGAACAGCTCAAAAGGTAGCAAGGGCGTACATTTGGTCCTGGATAGAGAACGCACTAATGCTGGCGTCGATAGGATCCAACACTTGCAAGTTTAATTGCCATCTAAACAGTAATAATTTTTTTTCTAGTTTAATTAATCCCATACCCCCCCCCTTTTTTTTTATTTAAAAAAAAGTCCCTCGCCTTAAGAGAGATTATCAATCTGGTGGTTCTAACAGCTAAGACCGATCCTAAGCCTTATCAGACCTTTCTTGGCCAACGCAGCACCGAGCTGTATAATAATATACTGCACTGAACTATGTAATACAAGTGAAGGATACACAAAATGTCAAAAAATGAGTTTTGATGTATGATGACTTGCAAACTAGATCTATTTCCCAATGTGACAAGTGTTTGGTTAGGTGGCCTGAGAGCAACTCATAACGAACATTACACAATCTAAAGTCGAAATAACATTACTATAAATGAACCGCGATCATGCTGTAGACACTACAGTTGTATCAATAATTCTACTATTAAAACAAAACAATTGGTCGACAAGAGCCTTTTCAATATAACTATTAACTAAATGCATTTGCAAAAAAAAAAACAACAAAAAAACAACAACACAAATTTGTGTAGATTTTAAATGGATCAATCAAGTTCAACACAGAAAATAAACAGTTGCACTATCGCTTTCTTTCTTTTGACAAAACCATAGAGGTAAGCCGGTAGCTGGCACACAATTGTAAACGCCATTTGGTCTATTTATACAACTTTATGGTTAAAAAAAAAGCAGCTCCTCGATCTAGATCTATACGTTTAAAAAAATATAATAAAACATTCATTCATGATAAAAAAAAAAAACAGTTACGTTTTGCAAGGTCAGCACATTCTTCAGGGCTGTTTCTTTTCCTGCTACCTCCCACTCCAGACAAACAAACACACATGCACATTTAACACAAAGAGACAAATTTTAGACCCCCCCCCCCCACACACACACACATCACAGAGGAAAGTTTGTTTTGTTTGGTAGAGTCAACACATGTCTAGCCTAGTACGGGACCAAGATGAACAGGTGAACTGGCGTCTTCAATCTACACCTAGACTACTAGCAACATTTGAGTCAGTTTTAATGACCAACAAACCTTTTGTAACAAACCTTTTGTAACGTCCAGTTAACCAGTATTTGCATAACAGTGGTTACAGTACTACAAAACACTACACCAAATCCAATATCAAAGTTGATGACTATTCTCACAAACTGATCAATCAATGTCACACAATATCAATAAATTACTACATGAAATGGAAACTAACAAAATGTACAATGATCTTTTCTTTCTTTACTCAGGTATAGTTCATTGGTAGATTTGGTAGGCATAACCTAAGTTGAAGGACAAAGTTGGAGTGAGTATATTTGAATCCTACCTCCCTTTGGTAAAAAAAAAAAAAACAAAAAAAAAACCTTTCAATACATGCTCCTTTATTTTTAAAACTCCTATATAATATTTAATACAACTATTATTTATATATTATATTAGATTGTTATAACTATATACCTGTACTGATATGCTAATACTATCAGCAGTAGATATAGATCTAGACTAGATGATATCTAGATCTAGATATCAATCTATATGTTATACATTTTTCTTCGCAGATGAGTAGTATGTATTTTATAATAAATGTAAAAGATCTAGAATCTAGTCACTGTAGATCAATACATCTTGTAGATCTAGATTACTCTATAAAATCTATATTTAGTCATTCTCAATATAATATCATGGTATTGATTACTACAGCGATAGTAGTCCATAGACTACTAAAAAAATAGAGAGAGAAAGACAGAGATTTGAGAGATCTATATCAGCTAAAAAATTGCATGATTAGACTAGACTAGACTCTATTATAATCTATATTATAACCTGTGGACTTTGTATTTTAAAAATTGCAACATGTTTTAATTGAAAATATTTACAAAAACTATAATTTTAAACTCATGCAGTAACTCAATGGTACTTATAATTGCGAGGGCGCGGTGGCTGAGCGGTAAAGCGCTTGGCTTCCATACTGGAGATCCCGGGTTCAAATCCTGGTGAAGGCTGGGATTTTTATTTCGGGATTTTCGGGCGCCCTTGAGTCCACCCAGCTCTAATGGGTACCTGACATTAGTTGGGGAAAAGTAAAGGCGGTTGGTCGTTGTGCTGGCCACATGACACCCTCGTTAACCGTAGGCCACAGAATCAGATGACCTTTACATCATCTGCCCTATAGACCACTAGGTCTGAAAGGGGAACTTTACTTTTACTTATAATTGCACTGGACAATTCAATTACAAATTCATCAATCGTAAATAAACACATTTAGCCATGTAATAATATTGATAAAACAATTAAAAAAAATATGATCAAGGTCCATTATGTCCGAACCTATAAATAAATAATTATATTCTTTAAATACACACACACATATAATTAATATATATATACACTAATATACACAAACATATTTTGATAATTAAATGTTCAGTGTCATAAGTACATGAAATTTTTTTTAAAATGTGAATTGTGTTTTGCATAATCACGTATTAATAAATAAACTTTGTTGGGAAATTATATTGTAAATTTTGAAGAGAAAAAGCTGATCATTGGTAGCTTTGGTAGGCATAACTGCCATAAAACATAACTAAGTTGAAGTTATAGTGTATACTAAGTTATAGAGCTCTAGACTCTAGATCTAGAATTCTAAAGTCTAGATCTAAATCTAGTAGATTAAAGAACTAGATCTAGATTATAGATAATATATAATCTATATACTAATATAGATCTATATTATTTATTAGATCTATATTTATTTTAGTTATATTTATATAGTAATCTTATAATCTACTATAACTATGACTATAAATATAATACTAGATCTAGTTAGTATATCTAGTATAGTTAAGTATAGATAGATCAGTACTGACATTAGATGATAATAGATCATAGAATACAGTAATAAAACAATAGAGCATAGAACTTAGATATCTAGAATAGTAGTAACTTTAGTAAGTAGTAGTACTTACGTTCTTAGTTAATAATACGATCCACAGCTCAGGCCCCGGGATACGAATTATATAGATCTAAACACAGGCTAGCTTTAGGTTAGAGTAAAATAAAAGAGATCTAGACTCTAGTCTAGAGTAGAAATATTAGAATAGAATCTATCTAGAGTCTACGTTACGAGTAGACAGACTTGAGACTAGACTCAGACTCAGTGTATTCTCACTCAACTCACTGTATTTTTTAATCTAGATCTATGACAGCAATATTTCCTCAATATTTAATGAAACAGACAACACAACAAAACACTCAAAATAGTAATCCAAATGTATAAATTGCCGAGTGTATCATCAGCTGTTGGAAATATAGTGTAATATCCAGCGAACAAATATTTAGCTCATTCACTTAACACCCATATTAGTATCCGTCAAGTTGGAAAGAACGACAACCAATAGCACTTTTTGTCCACTTTTTTTCCCCTTTCCAGAAATTAAAAAAAAAAAAAAAAGGTAAGAAAACCCCAGATTTTTTTCACAAGACTTTCATAATAATTATTTCAGCACATTAAAATCTATTCTATTGCGTGACCAAATAAAGGCATAAACTTTATGAATACCTTTAATTTTGTACATAAAGATGAACATACATTAAAGCACAAAAAAATAATGCTTAAATTTAAAATTAGAAGGAAAAATATAGGCCTTGTTCGATGTTCATGTTCTTATGAACATTTCGTATATGTTTAAAAAAAAAACACCTGCTTTTGAAATGTCTTTATTATAAAGTTTATTATAAAGAAGAAATAGTTTTTATTGAATATGTTTTTACAGCTTCATTATTCAAAATTGCTTATATAAATATATTATTTCAAAATGTAGGAAAATAAAAAAAATACTGTTTTATAATTAAAAATATTTCATATGTTATGCGTGTATACAAGAGTAATTAAACGTTTTTGTACAGACTTATTATTTAAAGGCAACCATTTGTTTCTATTTATTTATCTTTTTATTTTTGTTTTAAAACATTACACAGGCTTTAATTTGGCTGCTAAATCTGGCACAGGCGAATCGCGTCCCCGTATCATTGATTTTTAACTAGCCACAGTTTCGTATCTCCGACGCTAAAAAGCATCAACGAACGATTACCCACATTTTCACATATTGGATCATTTTAATTTATCACAGTAACTGATATTATTTTTGTTAAATGATATGTAGAAAATGTCAGTGAACCCATTTTAGTTCATTTCAAAAGTATTTTTCAAGTATTATAAAAACATTAAAGGAAAAAAAAAACTACATAGTTCTAAAGTATTTTGTCTTAAACAAAAGCTAATAAAAATTTTACGTCTACTTTATGTCATATAGATCTAGATGACCAAATGACCAGATTTTCTGTATACACCAAATCATTGCAAGTCATAATAATGTTTTCGTGCTGTGAGTGCACCATAGAAGTATTATTATTATTATTTGTTTGTTTCTATGCGTTTTTTAAAGTGATTAGAATAGATAAACACCTTTCCTTAAAATAAAATTTTTTATTGCCTTACTTAGCATGGGTCTCAAACTGATCGATGAAGGAAAACATTTTTTTTAAATTTATTTATTAATTTTCAGAAAAAAATTCCGAAAGAAAATTATATCGTATGGCCTAGACAGTATCATACAAGCTGATCTGGTCTTCTAGATATATTACTCAATGAACTAAAAAAAAAAAACGAGTTAGCGCCAGTGTCCATATTATTTTTTATGGAAAGAGGAGAAAAATCTGATTTTCTTATCTTCTTATCTTATCTATATATATAATCCTCAAAGTAAGAGGTCAAACAACAACAACATGCAAGCAACAAGTAAATAGGGAAGATCCCATGGCGCACGCACGCGGTGTGAATGGAAATTGGTGCATCCCAATCCGCACTATTTTGTGAATGAAAGTGGTGTTTATATAATTATCTCTTCTTCTCAGAGTATTGTCAAAATATTAAAAGTATTTCCACATTATTGTGTCGTTAGACTATTGAAACTAGAACAACAATACACAGATAGAGTATACTCTCAGGTTTCACTTTAGAAAGTAGCCTACTTTAATTACGTACATTCATTCATTAGATATGATTACGAAAGGTAACTCATCTCTCTATTCGTATTCCTAGATCTAGATCTAGATCTAAAACTTGAATTCAACTCTAAGAAGATTATAGAACTTCTCTTCGGAAATAAGTCTTATGCTTTAACACATAAACATACTAATTATAGTCCATTTAATCAAAGTATTGTTACATGAGTGCAGCTATATTCTTAATATCGCGTAAATTAAGGTCAATTAGCCATTATTTTTTAGCTCCATTCATAGAATTTTTCATTCATGAATTCACGCATTCGCTTTACTTATAAAAAGCAAATGGGAAGATCCCATGGCGCAGCATGGTGTGAATGGGAAATAATATATCCGAAATCCGCACTATTTTCATTCACAAAATAGCATAGCATATTTTTTTTTTATACTTTAAAACGATTTTAATAATGTCCAGAAATTTCCAGGACTTTTTCGACCGGCGGCATAGCATTTAATAACATTTCAGGAGATTTCCAGGGGGCTCGAATCCTGGTAAATCAAGAGGCCGCGGGAAATCTGTTATGTTTTATAAAATGGTTCAATTTCATAATTTATACACCTAAAAATTAGCACGGGTCCAAAGAAAGTTCGGGACCAACTGTGGTCGCATATGTTGTAGTATTTTTTACTCATGAATTCACTTATAACAAGTAAATGGGAAGATCCCATGGCGCAGCATGGTGTGAATGGAATTGGTGTATCCAAATCCGCACTCTTTTCATTCACAAAATAGCATAGACATAAATAAATATAGACTGGAAAAAGGAATTAACTTCATGTAACTTGGTTTAATCATTTATATACCTAAAAAATTAGCACGGGTCCAATGAAAGTGCGGGACCCACTGTGGTCGCATATGTTGTAGTGCCTAAGGCCTGCCCTGGAAAATAGCGGCGTATGCTATGCCGCCGGTCGACTAGTCTTATATATTACAGACGTTACTAAAAAAGAAAATGATTACGTCCTGCATAGAGGCTATAGTCATGCATTTTAACCAGTGACTTAAATTCTGCTAAGTCTTATCCAGGAAACTACAGACCAGTATCGCTGACCAGTATCACGTGTAAAATACATACAATATATTATCTTATAAATTAGAGACATCACTTCAAAAGAGAAGATAATAATGTGTTGCGCACATAGACATAAATAAATATAGACCGGAAAAAGGAAATAACTTCACGTAACTTGAAAACATATGTAGGCTATATCTATTGTATTCGGATTTCCGAATTCCGAAAAATGGAAAAATTGCATGATCTTCAGTCTTAGAGATATAAATAAACTCATAGACGTAAATAAAGTACACACAATTGCAAGTCACACATTTTAATTAAAAAAAAAACTCTTATCGGCCAGTCTATATTTATTTATATCTATGGTTACGCATTGCATGTGTTATGCATATTAACTCTTTCTCTCCGTAATTATTTACCACATTCTGGTGGAATCAACGTTGGTATCGTCAGTTAGGAGAGAAAGAGTTAATCCGTGACTTAAACTGTGTTAGATCGTTGGTTTTCCTGGCTGGCAAACCATTTCATACTCTAGTGGCACTAGGGAAGAATGAGTATTTGTATAAATTTGTCCTAGCATATGGAACAAGGCATTTGCGTTTGTGTCTTTCTGAATATTTTTTTTTAGTAGGTTTTGTATTTGTAAATCATAATCCAATGTTTTATGTATAATTGTTCCCTTACTTTTTAAATTTAATCTTCTGTCCTGAAGAGTCTCTAAATTTAGTGATTTTTGTTTTTCTTATCAGATGTGAATATTCGTTCGTTATAAATCTTGTTTATCTTATCGTACAAATGTCTTTAAAATTACGATGTACAGCAACAGTCAGGAGAATTCCGACCATCGCGAAGAATCACGTTAGCGGAGACACTAAGAAATGTCTTATTTAAAGACGACATAGTTGCATACGTTTCTCACGAAAACGATATAGACTACATTTTTAATGTCATTTTCAGAAGATGAAATGACGTCTCATAATTACAAACTGTATCGGCCCTACTGTTCCCTTTGGTCACATCAGCTGCGTGGAGAGGGGGGGGGAACTGATGTGTGGGTGACATTGTTCCGATCACAGCTAATGCACAGGCATTCATCTCATTTCCATGACTGAAGGAGGCCATAGATAGAATTACAACATTTTATTTAATTTTTTATTTTGAATGTCGTTTTACTAATTTAAAAAAATGGATTGATAATTACAAGATAAATAGAGAAAAAATTGACCCCATCTCCCCCACCCGTTTTCTTGAGCATATAACAATTGGAACTGAAGCTTTTCTGCTCTTTCATATTGTTTTGTTTTGATTATATTGCCCTATACACAGATCTAGATCTTATAGCCTACATATAAGGAATGTCTGCATGAAAACATGTTTATTTAAATCTGTTAAAGTACGGGCAGATAGAAAGATGCTAGTAGGCCTACATGCGCGACACGGCAATATGCAGGTGTTGTGTGTCATGCGTTTATTTACTAAATAGAAAGTAGGCCAATAAATCACGATTATTAAGCCTAAAAAACGCATTGAGATGAAGCAAATAATATAAACGAGTTGTAACAACTTATTAATCAAGTGATCAGTGACAGACTGTTTTCCTCATTTAACCAAAAGTAACCATTAGCCTAATAGTGAGCTTGGTTCAACGTTACAGACTTAACTGTTTTTATAACAAGCTGGCTGAGCGGTAAAGCGCTTGACTACTGAACCGGGTGTCCCGGTTCGAATCCGGGTGAAGACTCGTATTTTTAATGTTGGGCTCTTTGGGCACCTCTGAGTCCACCCAGCTTTATTTGGTCCTGACATAAGTTGTTGAAAAGCAAAGGAAGTTAATTGGTCGGTATTCTGGCAAAATAAACAATCGTTAACCGTAGGTTACATAATCTGCCCTATAGATCACAAGGTCTGAAAAAGGTACTTTACTTTTTTATTTTTTGTATTCGAGCCCAAACCTCCCACGTGATGGCACTGTTCAAACCTGAAACCACGGAGATGACAATTCAAAGCCCATACCACATCAGTAGTAGGCTAAAAAGGGGAAATCTGAAAGGGACACAACAGTCCGCTCAGGGGACAGCAACAGCTTCGAAATCCATACTATCATAAAGTGATATGCGGCGTACATTTCTGACCAGTTTCGCTTTAAATAGGTTTTGTAAACGCAATGTCATACTTACACTTTTACTATCATCACAAAGTGAATCTCTCACTTCCAGCCATAGACAATATATATTGTCTATGCTTCTAGCCTACTAGGTCACATTGTGAATCTCTCATTTCTAGCCTATTATTACGTAGGCTATTATTCAAAATCACTTTACTATTTTCAACCCTTCTATCTGGATCTGAGACATAGATTTGATACAGAAAACAACAAAGACTATTTGAGCGCTTTTAATGAAGATGCTTGCGCCCCATCATGGACATACGATGGCAGGACCGCACTACAAACAGCGATGTCCTTGCGAACGCCGGCATGGACAGTATAGAGGGACTTCTTATGGTCTGACAGTTACGCTGGGCAGGGCACGTATCCCGTATGGGAGACGAACGTATGCCAAAGGCAGTCTTTTTTGGTGAGCTAAAAGGTGATCGACGTTACAGAGCCGCCCCACGGATACGCTTCAAAGACCAGTTTAGGCGCTAACTTCCATAAGCTGACATAGAAGAGAGCACAAGGTTGCATGCGGCCTCAGAACGAAACAGCTGGAGGCAGGGCCGGTCCTAACAATTGCGGGGCCCTATGCGAAACTGATTGCGCGGGGCCTAGTCTGGGTGGGAATAAGGATAATAAGTGAATATTAAGATTTTCTATTCGAAAAGTAAAAAATTGCTGTCAAATTTACTTGACATAACGAACCTTGTAACCTATGATACATTTATATGCCAGTGACTATAAAAGTAACTTCCGATAAAGATGAATATTCGCCCGATTATTTGTCTACATTTTATTACACGAAAGCTGACATTGGCTTTTTTCTTTTATCGCGCAAAGGATTGGTGTTTTTCGCAATGAATGACACCCACAAATGACAATTGTGTCTATATTTCAGATGTTTATGAGTTTTCTGGAGATTTTAATAAATGAGTATGAGTTGGTTATTGCCTCCATGGTTCTAGGTTGTGGGTGGGCTTCGTAGGCGTTGATTGAATGGTGACATTGTGATTTAAGGTGCGCTATGTTACTGTGAACAAATTGATTGTTATATTTGACCATGTACTAGTTACCATACCCATATTCATCTATCATGTCATATTGCAAAATTTATTCATTAAATTGTTACATTTAAATTCTTGTTATTCGCTGATATTTCATTTATCGTTATTACTGTATATGTTCAACAATTGTCGTTCATTTGGATAATATGTATTCGAGGATCAGTAAGCCATAGTTTTAGGCCAGTACTTTTTGTTTTAGTTTATACTGTTCAGGGAGGAAAAGCCCCTCCTGGCAGTAAGGTGCTGTGTCCTAAAGCTCTTTCAAATGCAAAATCGGGCTGCAATTACCTAAACATCTCTTCCATTAAAACAAAAAAACTCTACATGTGACGTCGCGTAGAGAAAACTTTTCCGATTGACTCTGGATGGGCCGATGAAGAGAGGGAGCCCACATGCAATAGCTTTTATTTTAATCT
>JADKLZ010019686.1:21848144-21860606 GCA_021533235.1 Biomphalaria straminea
TAAATGATACTTGCTGTTGGTAGTAAAATTAGATCCTGGAGGCACATAGTAGAAGACACATTTATAACATGGAATGGACAAATAGGTAGAAGCAGCAAGAGATGGAAGAAATTAGAGTTTAAAAAAACAACAACAAAAAAAAAAAAACAAACACTAATATTACATTTACACACAAAAAAAAATACATTTAAAAATTGCTATCTCAAAATGACTAACATTTCTCAATGCATTACCATTCTCAAATATTCCTCTAGAAGGAATTCTTGTCTTAGCATACATCTACAAGCATGAAGTTGAGCCCATTATCAGGGATAGGCTTTTTCCATGGCCAAGCATTATGGGATAATAAAAATTGGTATGTGATTGTAATTTCTAAACTCAATGAATTAAGAAAAAAAAAAGTTTCAGAAACTAAATTGCTCTACATCTCTAACCCAGTGACTGTTTTTTTTTTAAAAATAACGGCTTCATTATGTGCTCGCACCACTATCTCTTGACATAAATTGCTCAAAATGTGTTTCAAATGCCTAATACATTTAAAATGTAGACTAAATAAAATACAACTGATTGCCACCAACAACCTCATCAAGTTACCACGTCATCATTCAATTCATTTTGATTCACTCAGCAGTTTTAAACCTTGTTCTACTTTCAAATCCCTGACTTGTCATTCCATTTATTTTGATTCACTCTACAGAATAACAAACTTGCTACATTGAGTCCTGTAAACTTAGTACTTGACAACCCAACAGTGCAGATAACTCGGTCACACACTGACCCTCATGCAATCTTATATGATACCATAATGATAGAATGATTGTCTGATGCTGTAACAGAGAACCTCCAAAACCTTTCAGTATTTTCAACAACAGAAACCTCCTTTAAGTATTTTCAACAACAGAAACCTCCTTTCATTATTTTCAACAATGGAAACCTCCTTTAAGTATTTTCAACAACAGAAACCCCCATTCTGTATTTTCAACAAAGGAAACCCCCATTCAGTATTTAAAAAAAAAAATGTGTTTTGTCTATGGATTGAGACCTTCAATATTTTGTCACATCAGAGAATGATATAATAATAAGAAATAAATAATAATAAAGCAGCAAACAAAAAAAAAAGGTGACAGTTTTTACATGTATTATTTCTTATGGACAGCCTCTTGCTTTCATTAAGTATGTTCCTGTGGTACTGTATTCAAAGATGTACGGTGGTAAAAGCTCTAAGAAAAGTAACCTGCCTTTCCTTGTTTAATAGCTTTTGAAAAGTTAATTCTCTTTTGTATTCTCAATCCAATGCTACACACAAGTAAGTCAATGTCTTTTCTTTTTGTGTAGCCCCCTTCCCAGTGAGCCAACATTTATACCTACTGACACTCACATTAGACCAAGTTTTCAAGGCTCTATAGCATTTTTGTTTGACAAGATGAACAAATGAACAACATCGAACCATAAGCAGGAAAATAACAAAAATATATCAACATTTGTGATCACAACATCCACAGTGTGGAGTAGACAACATCCTTCAGTCTAAGGCCTAAACATAAAATGTCTGACAGTGAGCTACTTATAAATGTCATGAACTAAACAACATAGTTTTAAAATAGATCACCCTCCCCACACACACACACAATATGAGCAGACTGAAGGAATGCAATGAAAACATTGATGTCTTTATGCCCTCTCCACTTCATCTCGGTACTCATTTCTTATTCTCTCCGTATCATCATCAATACCTCCTCGATTGATTCTTTGAGGAACCTACAAATGATACAAATATGACACTATTAAATATATATTCTTTTGAAATGTAAAACATGTAATAATGGAACTTTTTAAATGTATAGGCCAGTGCATGAGTAACAACATAAATAAAATGGATACTACTGATGAGAATCACTGGTGAAATACAGAGTGGGTCAGTCAGTTACACAGAGAGGGTCTCACACAAGGAAATTCTATGCTGAACTGGGAGTCGAACACTTAGAGAGGTTGTGACAGAGCGTCACATGAGGCTTACGAGACATGTTCTACGACAAAATTTACTATGCATAACAAAAGTTGTGATGATATGGAGGACAATACGAGGAAAGCGCGAATAGGGACATCATTTAACTTGGTGCCACACCTTCACTGAGGACCTCAGAACAGTGGACACAAGGTGGAAGGAGGCTTCAGACATTGCCAGTGACAGATCTTTATGGAGGCAGCGCTTGCCACTCAATGCGCGAATGTCGCGGGAGGACCTAGGTCTAAGTAAGTAAGTAAGATTGGGTCAAGACTAAATGTATGTTTGTCTGTCAGTGCATGAATAACCTATATATTGTGGGAAGCGTGGTCCAGAGGCTAAGTGCGGCTTGAACTAGGCTACCTAGAAGGGGGCTCGAGGTTCGACACCCGACTCGGGCAGAGTTGTGTTTACTGAGCGCCCAAAGGCAGCACGGGAAACCAACTCCTAGATACACCCTCCATCCAATGGTTCACAAATGAGATTGGACCAAAGCGCTCTGAGCATGCTATAAGCATGTAAGTAACGCTATATAAAAGCTATAATAATAATATATAAGCAGTTAGTGGTAGTGATGAAAATTATTGGTAATAGAATGAGTTACAAATCATTAAAGACAGCTCAAAATACAAATAAGGTTTTCTAGTCTTGCATTGGATTGTATCTGAGCATCAGGTATCAGAGAGCTGGTATCCCCTAATGAACATTCACTGTCTTCTAGAAGCTTTTATGGATACGTGGATAAGGTAGACACATCATAACCTTCAAATACAAGAGCAAATACCCCAGAGTGGCCATCCCTTGAAGTAGCAAGGGACGATAGGAATGACCCATGATCCTCTGACCGCAATGTGAAAGAAAGAGTTTTGATTCGAAAGATTTTATGAAAATCACAAGATAGAGCTATGGAGAGCAATAAATGGACTGACGATGAATAAGCATGTATGTAAAAGAAATGTATAAATGTATATTTATAGATAATAGAATATAGCATTTTTATATAAGAGGGAATGCAATAAGTAATACGTCATGATTCTATTTTTCCTTCAAATATCTGCATAAAACAGATAGTTTAGCCCGAAAATTCATTTTAAAAGTTACATTATTATACATTAGAAATCCATAAGAAACTTTTTATGTAGGTGTTTCACTCTAACTGTTTATTTAGATGTTTCACTCTGTTTATTTAGATGTTTCTTAATTTTACTAAGAAATTATCTTTACAGAAAGAGAATACTATTCAAGGGAAACAATCCCATTTTAAACCTTAGAGCTTATTAATTCATATTTATCAAGATAAACTCAATTGAAAAAAAACAAAGAAATAATTACCGGAGAACCTCTTTTTTTTGACCAGTAAATTTCAATGACCAGGAGGACTCCTGCTATTACAATCCCCAATGTCAAGATGATAAAAGCTGATGAAAATCTGGTGATAGTGATAGACATGGGCATGATGGCATCAGGCTCTCCACCAAATGTATCAAAAAATGGAAGCCCTTCAAAGATGTAACTTCTGCCTTTGCCTGCCAAGCATCCACCTTGAAAGTATTTCTTTTTTAACCTGAAAAAAAAACATAGTTAGATTATTATTGGCTGACAGTTTGTAATTCTTTTTTTTTCTTTCTAGAATGAAAGGCTAGAGGAACAAGGCTTTTCTTTTTGTGATAAATAGTGTTTCTGATGATATAGTAAAAAAAAAAGTAAAGTTCCCCTTTCAGACCTAGTGGTCTATAGGGCAGATGATGTAAAGGTCATCTGATTCTGTGGCCCACGGTTAACGAGGGTGTCATGTGGCCAGCACAACGACCAACCGCCTTTACTTTTCCCCAACTAATGTCAGGTACCCATTAGAGCTGGGTGGACTCAAGGGCGCCCGAAAATCCAGAGATAAAAATCCCAGCCTTCACCAGGATTTGAACCCGGGACCTCCAGTACGGAAGCCAAGCGCTTTACCGCTCAGCCACCGCGCCCTCTTGATGATATAGTGTTAAATGTTAATGATGCTGTAATGTTTAATATTGATGACAAAATAGTGTTTATTATTAAGGAATATTAATGACAAAATAATGTTTGCTATTAATGACGATAGAGTATTTAGGATGATATAGTATGTCCAGCACAATGATCAACCAATTTCTCCTCACATTCAAGATGCTAAGTATTTGTTTGGGATAGGGTTAATTGAAGACATTTCAATTCAGGTCCCAAATATGAATGAAGTATGACAACATGAAGTCCACCAAAAAATAAAATTCATTTCCCTTCCCAACCTTTCTGATAGATATTATTTTTAATTGCCTCTACATTTTAGGGATGCATGGTTAAAAGGGTCTTAAAAAAGTAAATCCTATGCTGAACTGGGAGTCAACCACTTAGTAAGGTTGTGACAGAGCGTCGCACAAGGTATGGGGGACATGCTATCCGAAAAAATGAATCACGCATACCAAGAGTTGTGATGACATAGAGGCCTATATGAGGAAAGCGTAAAAAGGGATGTCCTCATATAACTTGGCACCACATTTTCAATAAGGACCTCAGAGCAGTGAACACCAGGTGGGAAGAGGCTTCAGACACTGCCAGCGACAGATCTTTGTGGAGACATTGCCGCTCCATGTGCTGAACAGAGCGGGAAGGTCTAAGTAAATATAAGGTTCGAGGGGTAATACAATTCTTTTAAAGAAAAGTTTAGGAAGAAAATGCTTGCTGTAAAATCCAGTGATACTGAATCCAGAATGATACCGAATGTCCTCCTTGAAGTTAAAGAGGATTTCAATCTGAGAATGTCAGCTCAATAATGTACTTTGTTGTCTCACTTGTATAACTCAAAACCTTATTAACCATTATCAACTTACACGTCTATTTTTTCATCTTCCTGCATTTTCAAAATGCCTACATTCAATTGATCACAAACAGTTGAGTTCTTCTGACAAATGAAGCCAATGGAATGGTCACCGAGTCTTTCACCAATCACCATTTTGTCACAAGGATCTTGGGTGGCCAGGTACTGAGCGATAGATGACTCCAGGAAAAGAGCTAATTTCCCATCAGCAGCCATCATCTAAAAATACAATATTAAACCTTTTAATTAAATTAATTAATAAATTAGATGAATTAAATTTCAATCACATTTGAAAGTCAAGTTCTTTGAATAGTGTAGCAGCTATGTGGCTCAACTTCTGAATGAGTCCCCCAACCCTCTCTATCTATCACATCTGAGGAACATAAAATCATCTACAAGTCCTTGATTTAAGGCAAATATGACAGAGGACTTGGTAACAATACTGTATTCAATTTAAAGACAACTGATCCTGAATGATAACTTATATGATAAATTCATATGAGTATCTTACCGCTATCTTATTAATCACAGAATTTCATTCAAAAAAGATGTTTACATCCCACCAATATTTTTGCATTAGCATAATCATACATGTTCATTAGAGTTAGAGATTTCAACTCAATTTTTTCTAGCTAATTCAGGCAACTCAAATAATACTGTTTGTAAAATGTTTTGTAAAATGTTTTATATGTTTTGGATGTTCCTTCAGAGTTAAAGATAATTACTTCCTAGTCCAAATCTCCTGCAGGACAAGGGGGGGGGGATGGCAGAGGGCAGGGTTTGAGCCCGGGACCATCGATAAATTTGAATGACAATCCAGCACGCAAACTGCACAACCAGGCAGCTATTGTGTCCTAACCAAACAGTACAGCAGGGATGGTCTAAAACACTTTTAGGATAATTCGATAACAAAACTCTAAATTAAATGTGCAACTTATCAGGCCACAGCTAAAACCACTCAATTAAGAATCCTTTTAAAAGGAACATAATTTTGTAATTTAGGAAAAGCATGTTGTTATTTTTTAAAACAAATTTAGAATTAACAAGAAATAAATAAATGAATGAATAAATAAAATAATAACTATATAAAAGAAGAACACAAAAATTGTCACAAATAAAATACAAACTATGGAGTAAAAATATTTAAACAATTAGAATATGTGATAACGCAAGTACTTTACAATGAATGGATCAAATAATGAATCAGCAAGAAAATCAGAAGTGCATTATTAACATTTATAGTTGAAATAATTTTTGTTGTCAATCAAAGATTTTCACCAACCTTTTTAACAGCTTTGTCTATATCTCCCACAAAGACATTTTCAGGTTTCAGCTTTTGATAAAGTCGACGCTCCAACAACCTTTTGGAATTGCTCAAGTAGTTGAAGCTAGAAGAATTGGCCACAATCATCATATCCACTTTGTTTTGACGGCAAAATTCGTCCATATTTGAAAACGGCAAAGTTCGAATTTCAGGGACCCTGATCATGATAGAAGCAAATATCTTGATGTTGAAGTGCTTTTTACAAAATTGATTTATAAGTTGCTATGTACATTCAAATTGAATTCTGCCCTGAACAATTGCTCAATATTGAAAAATTACTTAACCAATGAGAATGGTATCCATCAAAGACAGAAGCAAGCAAACACTGAAAGTAATTTGTATTGCCCTGTCCCATTTAAAGAACTTTTGACTTAGTAATCATCTTTAGCCAGCTATTCACTTATGAGTGAAATAGATAAGAAATAAAAATATAAAGAACCTTCTTCCCAAGGAATTTCAATATAGGAATACAATAATGATCATAAGACGGACATTAAATATACATGAAGTAATCCAATGGAGTCTAATTTATAATTATTATAATCTCACCTTATCTTTAAAGTACAGACATTACCTCAAAATAGAAGATGATTAAGTCCTACGCATGTCCCTAGGTCAATCTTTATATAGTCATGCATGTAAATCAATGATTTTAAATTCTGCAAAGTCATTAGTTTTCCTGGCTGACTCATGCTCTAATAGCACTAGGCAAAGAGTATTTGTACAAATTAATCCTAGCATATAGAACAAGGAATGTGCCTTTATCTTGTGCCTTTTATTAGATTTTTTTTTTTATTTGAAGATTATGGTTTAGTGTTTTATGTATAATTGCTACCGGTACGTTACTTTTAAGGCTTTCTAAATTTAGTGATTTTACTAAAGGTTTTTTGTTATGAGTCTCACTGCTCTTTTTGTGGCCATTAAAACATGAAGAAATATATTTATTTTATTTTAATTTAACCCTTTTGTAACATACATCATATTAGAAAGTTGAAATTTAGAACAGTATTGATACTAAGAATATACAAAAAATGACTAAGACACACTTGTAGTCCAGCTAGCTAAATAATCTTAATGTGAAGCATTTATGACTAAAACAAAACAGTTCTCCCTCTAGTTATTTCTTAAAATTTTTTTTTATTAAATTATAGTATTGCTTGTTTCAGCTGATGCCAATGGAGGTAATGTGTATAAAAAATCTCATTTCATTCATAAAAAGACATTTTAAAAAAAATTGTTAGTGCCTTTTTCACCCATGTAGAGAGTGAAGCTAATAGTAGGAAAAGTAAAAACTACTATTGAGTGGAAGTACTACACTACTAACCTAAAAAGCAAGACACTAAGAGCAGCGATGTATGAAGCTAAGGTCATGATGGAGAACAGCCACCAGATACACACTAACACTCTCCCAGAGAAAGACTTTGGAGCAGCAGTATAACCTAGAAACAGAAAATTCATAGAAGTCAACAAATTATATTTAAAATGTTGTTAGTATGACATGATTTCTTTACTTTTCCACAAAGTACATAAAATGAATGAATGATGTATCAATAGGATGGTATATCTTAAAGTTAGTTAGCCTTAAGATTAATTTTGTACCAAGTGAACTGGCAAGTTGTCTAAAGGTGTCTTTTCACACTTCTAGTTCACCAACTATAGCTTCTAGATATATTATTGTACCGATGGATGCACATGCAAAGTAAACTTTTAAAAAACCAAGCCAAAAGTAAACAGTTTTTAAAACAGTTTTTAAACAAATAATTTCATAAATATAATAATAATAAGGTCTCATGGACAAAGAATAAATCTAGAGGCCTTTATCCATTACAAACAAATGAGACAAACAATGAAGCTGGACAAGAAATGACCAGATAGAAGTGTAATGTAAAAGTGCAGAAATCAGAAGTGGCAGTTGGACTAAATAGCAAAGTCTTCCATCTTCCAAAGACTAAGTGTAGTGTTTCCTATGACTATCCAAATCCAGCTGAGACTTGCATATTATGTCAAATCTGTTGCAGAGAAAGCGATTGTCTGCAAGAAGGTTTATTTAAGCTTTCTTTTCATCTTCTGTGCCTGTCTTTATCAAGGGCTTTCATTGGGCCTTGGCCTTTGTGAGAGTTCTTCAACTATCTCTTTCAGAGACCATCTTCTGCGGCTATTTTATCTTCATCAAAGAGCGTAAAATGGAGCATGAGTTGTTTTTTTTATATCACTTACATTTTGGATTAGCGTTCAGGATATATAGATGCTACATTGTCACAAAAGGTGTGCCTGAGTTGTTCTTCATAATGCTTAGGTGTTGGACTAGTGTTTAAGTTGCTACATTGTCACAAAAGGTGTGCCTGAGTTGTTCTTCATAATGCTTAGGTGTTGGACTAGTGTTTAAGTTGCTACATTGTCACAAAAGGTATGTTTGTGTTTTGGTTTTACTTTAATTCTAAGATTTTCCTACAATTATGTTTACTTCATTATCAGAGAGGGCAGCGATTCATCTCTCAAAGGGCACCATCATTTATTTGACACAGGATTACTTCTTATCTCATAAAATACATACATTACTTCAAAAAGATGTTTAAGGTCAATTTAGGTCAAATATTTCACAAATGCTTTCTTTAATTGAGGGGTCCCGAACCGAGGATGCATATTCTATTATAGGCCTAACCAAGGTTAAATAACTGTTTAGTTTTATGTTCTTATTTGATATGTAGAAATATCTTTTAATAACAACTAATGCTTTGTTTAATTTTTTAAATAGTTTCATCAATACAGCGATTCCATCTTAATTATTTTTTTATTATAACACCTAGAATTTTGCATTTTTAGTCTGTGTTACTGGTTTACCTTGAATAAAATAAGTGGTGTTTATTTCTTTTCATTATTTTGTTACTCTTAATAACTGACATTTTATTTTTTCTGGGTGGAAAGACATGCGCCAATTTCTGTAATTCATCTGATTCTTTTTGTAAACTTTCTGTATCTTGTGTTGTTTTTATTGTTCTTTATATTATGCATTCATCTGCAAATAATCAGAATTTTGTTCCTGGCCTAATGCTATTTGGTAAACCATTTATATAAATTAAAAACAGTAGTGGACCTAAGACTGTTCATTGAGATACATCTGAATTGACTGTTATTGGTGTTGACTTAGAGCTGTTTATTATTACAGTTTAATCTCTTTCTATCAGAGAATCCTGAATACATTGATGTAATGAGCCATCAATGCCAAAATATTCTAATTTTAGTACAATACTAATGTTTTAGAACTGTAACGATCTTACGATCTTGCAAGGTGCCAATACGTGACGGTCAAATATTGAATCTATAGGGCAGATGATGTAAAGGTCATCTGATTCTGTGGCCTACGGTTAACGAGGGTGTCATGTGGCCAGCGCAACCACCAACCGCCTTTACTTTTCTCCAACTAATGTCAGGTACCCATTAGAGCTGGGTGGACTCAGAGGCGCCCAAGGATACCGAAATAAAAATCCCAGTCTTCACAGGGATTCAAATTCTGGACCCCCGGTTCAGAAGCCAAGTGCTTTACCGTTCAGCCACCGCACCTCCTTAATTTATAAATACACTGAAGAAATACTTAAAAAAACAGGAACCTTTTTATTAGAACTAGAAACAGCTATTTACATTAAGTACAAGAATGAATTGTGATTCATTAAAACATATATCTTTCTACTGGCATTGGAATCTAATCTACACTGTACTACAGCTCGGGATCAACTCCAATCTACACTGTTCAAGAGTCCAACATCAATTGGCGGAACTAGCGTCTTTTGTCCTCATGACGTAGATGACCTCTACATATTCATAATCTAACCAATCAGACATCAATACCATGCGTGTACCTAACCTAATAACCAATGATTTAATTCTGTGTCAGACTGTTTCCGCCTGATTGGGAAAACCCATGGTAAGCCAGAAAGAACTATGTCACTAAGTCAGGGGTATGACCTTCTGATTCGACTCACATTTTAAATAATTAATAAAATAGAAATGTCCGACAATGAGTCTGTGACAGGTACATACTATGTTAACTATTTACATTTTAGAAATAGGTCACTACCCACCTTGCCACATCAGTGTGCTGTATGTGTATAGAAATGAATTGGGCACATTCAAGCCTTCATACGTTGAGGTCTTGCCCACAAAAGCTATGTCCTCGTACGGGCTGAACCTGCCGATGGCGTACAGAACTAAACTGGTGATGACTGTCATGAAGATGATGAGAACCCAAAGTCCAGGGGAGAAAGGTCGAAGTAGTGTCACTGTGGGAGAAACCAACCAAAGGTTAAACTTAGTCAAGCAGACTGAGACATCACATCCCTAAGAAAACTGAAGATCACTTGACTCTATCAAAGAAGTAACATTAACAAAAAAAATTCAATTTCTATTTATTTAAGATACAACTTTTGTTCAATCTTAAACTAATCACATTTCATAAACTAATACGAATAAGCTCCTTTGTTATCATCAAAGAAGAGCTCAATCTCTTTGTTTGCACTAGTTTTGAGTTTGTTTTTTTTACTTGTCTTCTTTCTTTGCTTTCATCTGTGATATGTCAAATTTCCCAATATCTGTGGCATTTTACGTCTCGAGAGGATCTTTTCCCCTTGCAACTTCTTGTGTGACTAAAGATGACAAACAGAGCAGATAACCTGGACCCTGCTCTTCCTAGCACTTCCTCAATGGTTATCTTATCTTGCCACCTTATTTTAAAGATTCGTCTAGGCTTCTGAGGTGGAAGACATTCAGCTTTTTTCCTGCCTTGAGTAGGTTGACCATGTTTCACTTCTGTATAGCAAGGTGCTCAACACACAGGTCCGGTAGACTAAGGCTTTAGTACTGTTAGTCACCAATATGTTGTCCCAGACTCTTTTCTGCAACCGTGACATGATGGCCATTGCCTTGCTTATCCTGTCAATAATGTCCCAACATTTCCCAATATAGATTATGTTCAAACCAATTCACCAGGGGTCATTTTTCTTATGGTGCATTCAGGCTATTTCATGGGTGAGAATATATACAGTCCAGGATTTCGATGCACAAGGGAAAGGGAAGTACAACAGCACTGTTAACCTTAACATAAATAAAATATCTATATGCTAGTAGTGTTTCTTGGCAGGCCAAAAAAATTAATCTGGTGAAGGTGGGGACTAAACATAAACTAAAATAGATTTGGTTCATGACCATGTACCCATCATGTGAGCTTAAGTAAGAAAACATAGCAATATCTATTCTAATTTCCAAACATATCTTGATCATATCTACCAACACAGCAAAATACATTTGCAAACATTAGTAGTATATAATGATAGTTATCTACTAAAGGGAAATAATAATTTCTCTAGTTACCCATTGCCTCCCCTGGGTGCCAGGAGTCTGGTATTTTGTACAAAAGTTTGTAGCCAGTGTGGAGAATGGGCTGACTGACTTGTACCTCAGAAGCCAGATTAGATGTTAGAGTAAAGGCTCCAATGGCCACATCTGCTTCCTGTATGAAACAAACAAAAAAATTATGAATTGTAAATCATTACTGATAAAAAAGTTAATTTAAAATATTTACAGGGTTTACAGTTATAGGCTACATCATGCATTGCTATGAGACTAGCTGATAGCAAGAATGTTATGTTGCTTCTCTGAGATACATATGCTCACCTTAAAAACTCTTGTAAGTGAAATTTTTGCTTAGAGGTTTCACTGTCTTTAAGAGTTTCAAATTTTTCATTCGTCTCTCAAACTAATTTTTCTAGATTTAATTATTTTCTACCCTTGCTTATAACATTCTTTAAATTTTTTTTTTCTTACAGACCTGCAAGTTTTTTAAAAATAAAAATATATCTGCAAGGTCTTCCTGTCATTTTGTTGACATTCCCTTATCACACACAGGCTTTAGGTTTCCACCCATGCAGGACACTCTCATCGAGGCTAGACACCCAAAAGGCAGATGTAGGTATATTCATAACTATTAACTTTGAACTGAAGTTAGTCACCCATGTATTCAAAGCTTTGAACTTTGAACCTAATTTTCCTTGCTAGGGTGATAAAGCATATTACTACTTACACCAGATCGTAATCTGCCAACAAGGTCATTTATTTGCAGAAGTGACTCCTCCCAGTTATATTTCTCAACATCGCTAGGTAGCTTGAGGTCAAAGTCATCGTAGCCAGTCTGTTGGACGATTTCCTGAAGGACTTCTATGGCCAATCCTGTGAAACGTGTTCCTCTGTCCACATGCATCACAAATGGAGGATCCTGTGACCAAAGCATCAAGGGATATG
>JADKLZ010019686.1:21862712-21875487 GCA_021533235.1 Biomphalaria straminea
CAGCTGGTCCAATGGATGATGTGTAAATTTTTCATCGCATTTCTTAATCATGACATTACAAGGAATTATTTTTTTCTGCAAAAAGTTTTATTTGATCTCAAGGGAGATAGTTCTGGCCATTGCCACGATGGGAGCAGCCCCCCCCCCCCAACAGTGAAACGCCCATTAATCAATCACTTGAGAACCATTGCCTCAAACTCTGATAGGTTTTAACTCTATAGCTTCCCTCTTTAAGAGAGGCTGACGCGGGATGAGGCTCGTCGCTGACTAGCATGCCACATTACAGATGAATTAGCCCGAGGCGAATGCCATGTGACATCTGGGTCATGTTATATCTTGACAGGCCGTCGTCTTCAATCAATAGACCACCACACTGATGTCTGACTCCGGTCATTTTACGACCCGTTCAGACTGGACACGGCAATCATACTGGTCTTAATGAACTTTGCAACATAACATACACAAAAACACATAGACATTCTGTTCCGTAATTTTATCTCCTCCTCCCCCATAATAATAAATAACTCGGACAAGTCCTTAAAGTTTAACCCACTGGAGAACTTACAATGGTGTGGGGTTGAACTATGAACGTGGACGTTAGCCGAAGGCAAAAGCTGGGCTCAAAATAAAAAAAAAATTGTCAGACACTATTAAGCCTAACCATACGCAAACTAAAATTATATGGCCATATTACAAGGTCTTCAAGGCTTGCAAAAACCTTCCTACAGGGAACAGTAGCAGGAAAAAGAAGAAGAGGCAGACAGAAGGCGATAGGACGACAACATAAAAGAATGGACGCGCCAAACACTGAAATAGGTTCTAACTTCTATCCAAAAGGTAAGAATGGAGAAAGACGGTCGACAAATCTTGTGTGGTGCCCCAATGGTCCAATAGGCTAAGAAATAGGTGAAGGGGATTTTTTTTTCTTCAATAAAATTGAAAAGTCATAAGCCAAGGTAAAAAAAAAACCAACAACATGAGCTTTAGTTTTAAAGATCAAATCTGGTTATATTTATGTGTTCAGTGCTTGTAAATTATCTACTGAACACTCTCCCGTAAAGTAAATAACTTCTTGATACTCTGACCCCATCTCATTCTAACAGTGCAAGTGTAGAAATTATTTTCATTCAGTAACAACGTTGTGAAAAAAAAAATGAATTGAAGCTTGACAAAGGGTGGGTGACATAAAGTATTCAGGACAAGGCCTGTATAGTGTAGTGCCGATGTACTAGGCACTATAAAAAGAAGTCCTAAGATAACCAAAAACCAAGTTTTAATAAAAAAAAACCAGCACTCTCAGTTTTGATCCGTGTCCAAGTTATAGGGCCAAGATATTTCTCTGATCAGAGTGACCAGAGTGCTCTGGTCAGAGCACAACTTCAAAGAATGATCTCCCTTGTGTAGCAAGGGATGAACTATGAATACGTAATCTAATCAAACAATAACACATCACTAGACAAGGCCCAAAGTAGACAACTTGATACACCATTTCCATTCAAACAATAAACCCAGATAAACCCACTGTGAGACAGATCACTCTAACAAAGCTCTTTGAAAAAACATTTTTGTGTATAGGGTTTTCCCAAAGTAGATATTTTTAGAAAACAAAGTTTTCTATGTATAACGAAAAACAATTGTCTGTTTGCCATCCATATTTAATAGAACTGCTATTTTTATTTTGGCATTCTATCGTTTTATAGAGGCGCTTGGCTTCCGAACCGGGGGTCCCTGGGTTCGAATCCTGGCGAAGACTTGGATTGTTAATTTCGTGATCCTCTTGAGTCCAGCCAGCTCTAGTGGGTACCTGCTGGGGAAAAGTAAAGACGGTTGGTCGTTGTGCTGGCCACATAACTGTAGGCCAAAGAAACAGATGACCTTTACATCATATGCCCTGTCGACCACAAGGTCTGAAAGGGGAACTTTACTTTTTTTTACTTCACTCCTCTTTTTTTTTGACCTCATAAAAAGTAGCACGTGTGGCCGAGTGCCTAAATACGCTTGGGCCTGGTTACCTTGGGAGCTCAAGGTTTGCGCTATGTAAAATAATTAAATATAAAGCTTCTCTATAGAGCTACTTTCATGCTTATAGCATGCTCAGAGCGCTATGGTCCAATCTCTTTCGTGGACCAGTGGAGTATATCAAAGCTCTTAAAAATTAAATGTTTGTATTCATCTTTATTATGCTGGAAACAAATGACACGGCCTACTTTCTGTTCTTCAAAAGCCTAATAATTTTTGTTTTTTAGGAATGGACCTCATTCATCAATCGTAAACAAACAACATTTATACACGTGGTGGTCTATTTCTTCTATATAATTTACGACCTAAATTTTAATACACGATGGCTGTCACGTGACAGTTTTTTTTTCATTGTTTTATCAATATGATCACGTGGCTAAATGTTGTTTGTTTACAATTGGTGAATGAGGTCCATTAAGAATAAAAATTTTATGCACATGCATATAAACTAATTTGAAAACAGACATTGAAAATGTCACCTCGAAATACACACGCTTTCTTCCATTCAGTAGCATTGAAAAAGATCTCGAAATATTAAAAAAACAAAACAAAAATGAACATCTAATACACAACAAAACCAAAAAATCATACACAACACTTAAGAAGTTGTTACAAGAAAACCTAGTGAATAGGATTAAGTGGGGGAGAGACCTTGGGGTGACAGAATTCAAGGACACATTCAGAAACCTACACAACAAACATATCACACCAAGAGCTAGAGATATAACTTATAGACTTATCTTTGTGATGACCCCTATGTGCACAATTACATTTGAAAACAAAAGAGGGGTAGCAAACAGATAACCGTAAATGTCCGTGAATGCAAATTATGCCATCTTGAAGGTGCCGATAACGAGGAACATATTTATTTGGAATGTCCATTATTACTTAAAGTCAGAGGTACTGTTAGGGACTTACTAGAAGCTAATAGTGACAACTATGTGAATGTTACCTTGTCTATTGTTTTAAACAAACTGCCAAAACTAAAAAATAAAATGTAGAAGAACCTCAACTTGATCATTGTATCCGAATACAGGAATCTTGTTTGGGCTAGCTGGCTTAAAGCGCTACATAATGACAAAGTGTTTGATCCAAATCACTTAGAATTGACATTTCGGAAAATTATTGATTTTAGGGTAGAGAATTATCTAGTTTAATTTTCATTTGCTTGCAGTATTCCAGGGACATTTTAATGGTTAAGCGGTATGTCTTTGCTATTAAATAATATTGCTATTACTATTATTATACTTGCAATTTATCAATTGTTTATGGATTAATACCTGTGAATCATATACTTGTGAATCTTAAATTAAATATATATATATATAAAAAAAAGGCCCACAAAAGAGGCAACATGGCCCATAAAAGAGGCACACAAAGCCCAAAAAAGGCAAAGAAAAGAGGCCCAAAGGCCCAGGGATTCCTGTGATGATAAAGCCAGATTAAAATGGCGAAAATTCTGAGGTTTCCTCAAAGAAAAAAAAAAAGGTCGTACGGTTATCTGTTTGCTACCCATCTTTTGTTTTCAAATGTAATTGTGCACATTGTAAGCCCGTGCGTAGAAACATTCTTGCGACAAGATCTAAAAAGATTCTAGAAATAAAAAAATCACCCTTTGGGTCAGGATTTTGTAATTTTACCATCACAAAAGAGATACTAGACACCGATAGCAAAGACAAACAGACACAAAAACTCTTTAAACAGAAACAATCTGATGTAAACTTTTGACATGTACATTGTGAGTGAGTCTGGTGTGAATGAACATTCTGTTTCTCTTTATAGTTATAATGTTCTGTTTGGTATAATGCACACATTGTAAGACAAATTTCCTTATGGACAATAAAGATTATTATTATTATTATTATTATTAAAAGGCGATTCATAATGGAATTGTATGAGATTCATGCTATTCCACGGAGTTTTGAGATCCAGCCTGAATACAACCTACCGAAACCCGGCAAGTTTTGGGCAGTTAAAAAGATGTAGCAACACAGCTCACCTTCCCTGCAGCGGAAGTTGAAGTTTGGCTTGAACAGTATTTAATAAATTGAAATTTGTATTTTGTTTACAATAATCGCCGATTGAGAAGATGGGGATGCTTAATCGCTGAACGCAATGTCAGTATAACGACAGTAAGCATCGAGTAGGGGCCAATATAGCGTTGTAGGTTAACATAAAGGCTAACATAGAGTTGTAGGTCTGGGTCAAGACTCTTTTCTTCTCTTATTTACGTATGTGTACTTCAATGCTGATTACTGAATGTACCCAAGTCCTTGTCAAGGCTCTTTTCTTCTCTTATTTACGTATGTGTACTTCAATGCTGATTACTAAATGTACCCAAGTCCTGAGCAATACCACTTACCGTAACGACACTTATAATGACATGATAAAGATTCAGTATGCCAATTCACGGACATATAACATGTTTATTACATACGCTGTAATATAATACAGGCTCAGTGCTATCAAATCAATTAAAATTCAACAGCTCTATATCCCATAGACTGAATAATGACTATACAGAAAATAATTAGAGTCTACAATTCAATTCTATAACCAATAACCCAACTATCTTGGACTAGGAACAAAACCACACTACCTTATTATGAGTTACATTTCATTCAAAAAACATCTTCAATCCAAAACAAAAACAGTTTTGAAGTCAACAACCTGAATTGACCCCGCCCTTCTCTTCTACGGTTAACAGGAGACCCAGGCTGACCAGAAATCAGTCCTGACAGTCTGGGCTAGTGTATAATAGTTTTGTAGGCCTCTAACCAACCAGGGGCTAATATAGTGTTGAATGTCTTGGCTAGATGCCTATATAGCGTTGATGGCCTCAACTAGAAGCCATTAAAGCCAGGAATAGATGTCAATATTACATCAATAGGCTCGGACTAGAGGCCTGAAGTCTCCGAGTCACTCGGAAAGTAAAGAGTAGCTTTGGGCATTCTTACATTTATAATGGAAACTTCAAATAAAAATACAAAATTATAACGTTTCAAAAAAAGGAAAACAAATTTAGAAGCTAATTTATTACAAACTTACAAACGTTTTGCTTTAAAGGTACTAATTTGACCTTTTTTTTTTTACTAGTGCCGATGTATGTTGTTGCTAAGTAACGAGAGCTGCAAATAACGATATCAATTCTAATTATAATTCAGCGGAGTCAGGAAATGCGATACAGAATCTATATATATGAGTCATTGTTGCCAGGTTTTCGATGGCCAATGTTATCATTGACGTGGTGAAAATTCAATTAGGTCCATGTGCCAGAGTGTGTGTTTTGAGTGCATGGGGCTACAACATTAGACAGCATTTAGCCAGTGTAGTTCTCTTATCTTATCAATAATACACGTTTGACTCCCCCCCCCCCCCCTGTTATAGAAATCCATATGTAAAGTTGAAGCAACAATTTTATGTAAGTGTACATTTCATTGGAATCGTTGCCATTGGTGGCTGAGTGGTGAAGCGCTAGGCTTACGAACCGAGAGGTATTTCGGTTCGATTCTTGGTAAAGACTAGGATTTAGAATTTCGGGATTTTTAGGACGCCTCTAAGTCCACCCAACTCCAATGGGAACCACCTGCCATTAGTTAAGGAAAGTAAAGACGGTTGGTCGTTGTGCTGGCCACGTGACACCCTTGTTTACAGTAGGCCAAAATCTTTAAAAAAGTAGATCGCAATGACTGAAAGAAGAACTTATGTTGTTTTTTTTTAATGTAAAAAAAAAAGAAGAACAACAAAAAAATATATTTACAAATAATAGCCTTCAGTAAAATGAATTAAAATATTGATTTGTTTATTGTTTCGGCCGTGGGTAACCAACAAAACGAGACAAGAGAAAGGTTCCGAGGATTCATTTACAGTTCCAATTCTAAAAAAAAAATATTATTTTGGAGCTAAACCTTTATATCAAGTTGATGTGTTTAATTGTAAACACCACTAATTATAAGATTCGGGTGTCAAGACAAAAGTTCTCACGAGAAAGAGGTAGCACCAGTAACTTTGAGATCTTAACAATTAGTGAGTATTCCACAGAATTTACAAGTTGGATACTCTTGGGATATAGAGATCACGTTGTTAGGCGTGAAATCAACGAAATAGTTTTATTCATTAAAGGATTTTTTCATTACAAGAAACACAGAACTATTGCAATTTTGAATTTACGGAAATTTCTTAGTTAGATTAAAAACTTGTCCAGGTAATTGACCAGTCTGAAGAATCATGTTCATATCTCAGTGAAACGCTGAATCAATGATAGTTCTGACTGAATCAATGATAGTTCTGACTGAATCAGTGATAACTCTGACTGAATCAATGATAGTTCTGACTGAATCAATGATAGTTCTGACTGAATCAATGATAGTTCTGGCTGAATATAGGATAATTCTGAAGGAAGATAGAGTACTTCTAACTGAAATTAGGACCAAAACAAATATTTCAGCAGACTTATTTGACCGCAATTATACTTTAGGGGAAAATTAGACAGTTGATCGGCCAGCCTATTGATGCAGACCAAGAGAAGAGCATAACTTGCAAAGTCATAACACCTTCCAAGACGCAAGCCAGGGTTGACATGATGACGAGATGACGATAAACGAAAAATAATTAGACATTTTTTTTTTACCTTTTTGGTGGAATGTTTTCCAACCAATCGAACAAGTTTTTTGTTCCGCCTTAGTAACACTAATGGACCTCATTCACCAATCGTAAACAAACAACATTTAGCCACGTGATAATATTGATAAAACAATGAAAATACGTATCACGTGACAGCCTTTACGGATTTCATAATTTGTATAGAAGATATAGAGAATCACGTGGCTAAATGTTGTTTGTTTACGACTGGTGAATGAGGTTCATTACAGCTCTTAGGTCTAAATATCTCACGGTATATTTAATGCATGGACTGAAAAGGGCTAGTTCGTGACCCAAGATTGATCCTAATTTATTATCGATGGATCAAAGACGAGTAGATCATGTGGCCAGGTAGAGATATTCTTAGATCGAGCACAGCGCCAGTGAAAGACTCAGGACATATGCCCTTTTGAAACTAATGACGTCATCCTGCGCAAGATTTACAAATTTGGCAAGAGAAAATCAGTTCAATTGTAGGGAACGTTCAAAAGACTTTCCACTGCCTATAATAGATTACAATTATTTCTTTCTTGTCTCAAAGTAATTGTTTTGTTTTTATTTTTCTTATCATCAATTTCTTTTTCTTCTACTTAAAGGTGAACTCCTAGAAATATTATTTTAAGTTTATTTGTTTCATTTTAATTTTCGCCCCTCAGCGAAAAAAAAAAAACAAAAAAAAAAAAACAAAAAAAAACCTAAAATGTGACGTCACTAGGACACACGAGAGCAAAGAAAAGCCTACTTATCATTTATAATTCTGACACTTTACAGGTAGGCCTATACAATCACAAGGTAAGCAGATAAAAATAAGATTTGTTTTTTTTTTTTTTTTTAAGTTTCTTTTTCACATTTAAGTCAAATTCAATGTTTCCTAGAAACTGAAAGTAGTCTTTTCCTAGAAATATCCCCGCGACAGTTTTTATAAAGCATCGATTTTTTACCGATTCATCAAGGCATCTGAAAATTGATTTGTTTAAGGCAACTAAAGAGTAATTTATAATGAACCGTCTACATTCTATAATCAAGAAAAGATAAACTAGTCCGGTGTTTGGATTGTGAACTCTGACATGAAAAGATTCTCTTAATACGCACATTCAAACGACGAAGCGTTACTTAATTCTTTGAGTTTAGGTTTCATAACAAACTTATTTTTTCTTGATGAAATTTACTTGATTAGTGTGATGAAAGTTGACCATTAGCTGCACTGACTTTTACAAGCCCATGTTATCATTAAGTAGCCATACAGTAGGTCAGCTATTCTGGTCTAAAGACTAAAAGAAATTTCTACTTTGGTCACTTTGAAGTTTGACTCATTCGACTTAATATTGTTTCTATACATGCCAAGTCTTCATAACGCACAGGAGGCAGGTGGCCGTATGGTCAATTTTAAGGTTTCCAAACTACAGTTTTCCAAGATCGAATCCTGCTCAAATGCAAACTTTTTTCAGTTCATGACTATAGAATGCCCATGAGCCCACTCATCTTAAAAGTCTTGCGGATATTTAATTGAGGTCAATCATGACACACGTGTTAACCTTTGAGCAACGAAACTAACTAACTTACAACCTGCTTTGATGTGCTCAGCTTTTCAAAGAGAGAGTCGGACTTGACAGCCAACTAATGGGTACAAATAAAATCGTGCTAATCTTTCATCATGGAGGGGAAGTTGATGACACTATTGGTTGTACTGATCAAATTCTAATATATACATTTGCATATACATAAGCTCATAAGAGCATGGTTCATACAACTTTTGTGAAATTGAATTCCAGACATTTTCCAGACTTTTTCCATACATTAATCTATGTTTTCCAGACTCACTAACAGTAAAATTTATGGCTATCTGAGCTTGTGGTATGCACTCTGGACTGTCATATTCATGGTCTTGGGTTCAAACCCTTCTTATAACTAACCCTGCGTCCTGTTGTGGGAGGTGTTTCAACTAGGATGTAATAATCTTCAATTCTGAAGGGACATCCAAAATATGTTTTTAAAAAGTCTATAATCTTGCAGCACAGCCATGGGAAACACTGTATTCCTCACTAATCTTCGGATTCGAAGACAAGCCTATTATTATTATTATTATTATAATCTTGCAGCAACTAGACTTGGGCAACTCAGTAATAAGCCTATATAGATCTAGTAGTAGGTATATAGCCTAATAGATCTAACTTTGATGTAAAATCTATTTTTAAATCCCAAAGAATTATTATATAGATTTACAGTGGCTTAAACATTTGATACTAGTTAAAATACAAAGACTTAGTCTTTGACTTCAGGTTTATCAAGCCTAGGTAGGTTACTTCTGTAGACTCTAGTCTTCTAGTACAATTCTTTTGAAAGAGAGAAAGATATAGTCTAAAATCTAGCGAGTTACTGTATTGAAATTGAATTTGTAATAGTGGTTTACTTATGTCTAGATCTAGTTCCCAAATAAAACTTCCCGACTCGCGATCTTTTTTTTTTATACCGGGGGGGGGGGGGGACTTCCTTACTCGCGCTAACAAATTCAAGCGTCCATATTTATATTAGTGTCTAGAACTTGAATCTAAATCTAAACAGCCCTAATTCGATAAAAAACATTACATTAGCATCATTAGATTAGTTTTGGCTTAGATCTAGAAAGTAGTCTAGGCTAATAACTAATTTCCATACACTGAATTGTAAATCTAGATCTAAAACTAGTAAAAATAGATTTTCTAGATCCAGAATCCAAGCTGCACATTGCCCTAAACATTTTTTTTTTTTTGTAATTTGCTCTATGCATCAGATTTTGTTTCAACTTTGAAAAAGTTTCTTTGACCTTGAGTCTAGATCTAGATGCTAGACCTATATAGCGTTATAATAACTACATCGATTCTAAATAACTTAGACATATAGTAGCCTATTAGTCATATAGGCTAATCTAGCCTAGGCTCTAGCTAGTGAATGTGGTGGCACGGATCCATGTTTCCAACAAGAGGACACAAATGACTAAGAAATAAACAATGACTCTATATTCTCTCTACCCCGTTACATTACACGTGGGTAAAGGTAATTGATTTCTCATTGTCTGAGGCACAACGCTGCTGATTGTTAGCTGATGTCTGATTGTTAGCGCCCATTCAGATCTGTACGTTCTGTAGCACACATATTGAACAATCAGGGATTAAGATCAAGTTTGAATATTGCTCTTACATTAGAACCATGGCCTATAATAAACAAGTTGAAGTAAATCAAGGTACGCTCTAGTGTTAGGTATTGATTGGCAGGAAGGCAGATGGAAAAGAGGAAAGCCCAGAAGGTGAAAATTCGTCCAATGTGAACGCCATCCATTCTGCAATACCGTCAATGTTCAATTAGCAGTAGGGAGATGCATCCGTCTCAGTAGATAGTTTGATGAACATAATCGTAATAATAAAAAAAAAACAAAAAGAAAAAAAAAACGAGACGTGAGCCTTATCTCAAAACCGATCTGTAAAGTACATGCAATTGAGTGATTGTATTAGTGGCTAAACAACAGCAGTGACTGTAAGAGACCAGCGGTTCTCAGTCTTTTGAATTATGTTCTCTGAACTACTCTTAAGCGGAGTGTTATTTTCCAAGTATATACTCCCCCCAATCTTTTTTTTAAATATTTTTTTTTCCTTTTTACAAAGCTATGTTTAAGTATTAAATTTACAGAAGCATTTTTATCATTGTAAAATTTCGTTCAACCAACGATCTACTTTGTCTAGCGTAACAAAGATGAGAAACACTGTTTCGGGTAACTGATTACTGAAGGTAGGCTGAAACTGGTGGTAATAGGATTGCAGTTCTTGTATGATTCGGGCTTCATCAATATTTCATTTGAACATCTGAAGGCGTTGTCGAAAAAGTTAACAGTTTCGCGATTTGCTCTCTTTCTCTCTAACACATATGTACCCAAATATCCACTCAACTGACTAGCTAATAAAAGCTAGTATAAAAAATTACAAACAAGTTAACAGACTAGTAAGTAGTATTCCCAAAACTGTCGTGACCTTAGCTTAATACATTGCCTCGAGGATCAACACAGGTTCATCAAGTCACAAAAAGTAGAGTTCGGTGTCGTATGTTGACTTGAAAGGCCCTAAGCTATTCGAGATATGGGGCCCCTTATAAGCCCAGATATCAAATATCAGTGTTAAATATTTCTTGGCGGGCCCTAAGCTACAACTTGTGTTGCCTATATATTCGATAGGGCCTGAAACAATTAAGTACGAAACACGCAAGTTTAACTGATTTCGTATCAAACTATTTCTGTGGGCCACGGTTAATGAGGGTGTTATTTGGCCAGCAAGACAACCATAGAGGTAAAAACAATTACTCTTCGACACTTAAGTCTGACGCTGGTTGCACCAGAACAGGACTCAGGCATAGACAGACTAGGCAGCATCCAATTGGGGGGAGACATTTCTGAGAAAATGAGACTATTAATTTAGTCGGTGTTTACAATTAGACAAAGGTTATACAGGTAAGTGAGTGTCAATGACACCAACACACATACTCGTCAAGTCTGTGTTTGTTGTCTAATGCTGCACACGGTAACAACATAATGATAATTTCATTTAGATCAGGAGTTCTCAACCTGTCGGTCGCGAGCCCCCTTGGGGGTCAATTGATGATTTGCCAGGGGTCGCCAATGACCATCGAAAAAATGGATCGTTTGTGTTTATTCTTCTATTGCTGTGTGTGTGTGCGGGGGTGGGGGTCGCGGCAGAGTGAGGGATTGTAAAAAGGGGTCGCCGAGCATAACATAAAAATTGAGAACCGCTGATTTAGATCATCAAGTCAATGCTGAGAACTGTCTCCGAGCGACAGTCCAGCCCGCATACCGTACGACCAGGCAGCCATCTAACTCTACATCTAGTTATTTCACTTCAGACTAGATCTAGTTATTTGGTCACTTCAAAGTCAAAGATGAGAAGGGAGTCTATATTACTAATTGACCACACGTCAAACAAAGTGAATAAAACACATTCAGCTGAAACAACAATCTAGAGCTATAATACAGAAATAGCTTAAGAGTGAATTACTTAGAATGAGGTTGTCTACTTGGAGTTTTAAAATTCTGTGTTATGTTCCAAGGGTGATTACATGTACATTACATCTATGTACATTATTGTACATGTATGCAAAATGATCCAAATCTCGATAAATTATTTGACTCAGTGAAAAAAATGAAGTAGACCTATATACAAGATATTGAGTCTATAATTTTATAAATAGATCTAGATCTTTTCTAGATCTCTAGAGCTGGATTACAATATTCTTGGACCTATATGTCTATATGTCATAGATCTAGAATCTAGGTCTACCGCCTAGATCTGTAATAACAGATTCTACATCTAGATCTACTAGCGACTAGGGTAACTAGATTACTAGTAAGTCTAGACCTATAATAGCATATAGGCTCAAGTCCTAAAGTGCCTAGATCTATTAGCCATCTTAGGGGGCCCCTGCATTTGCGTAATATTTAATATTAAAAAAACAATCATTTGCGGGCTTTTCAAATTCTCACCCTCCATCCCCCAAACCCTAGCTGCGCTTCTGGAAGTCGACGCTATCGTATAATAGTATAGGTATTAGGGCCTACTATTAGATTCTATGTAGAATCTAGTAAATAATATGAATAATGATGGTTGAAGTTTAATATCAATACTGTTACATCTCCAGTGGCGAGCGCAAATGTGTTTACGTGTGAGACCCACTGACACGCACATACGAAGGCGGGTCACAGGTCAACAGTGTGACCTGTGCTGTACGCAAGCGACCCGAAAGCTTGGACGAGAACTGTGTGTGTGTTGCACAGTCAGAATTGTAGTCGAGCGGAGAGAAAGACAGTGATAGTTAGGACTGTGTTTGTGAATAAGAAGGCTTTAAAAATGTAGCTTATACGCGCTATATAGAGAGACTGTTGTGTTAGTAGATAGTTCCATGTGTTATTAAGCATTTGAAATTAGTGTAGACAATTGTGTGTATTAGCTGTGGTTGATGTGTTTATTATTAAATCGCCACTGTTGTTAATGAAGCTCTTGTTGAGTTCTTGTATTAGATGTGTTGTGTTGTTGCTAAGCAGTGTGAGCAGAAGGCCTGAGAAGAGAAGTTCGTTACA
>JADKLZ010019686.1:21915006-21936226 GCA_021533235.1 Biomphalaria straminea
ATATATATATATATATATATATATATATATATATATATATATATATACAGGGCCGGCCCTAAGACTATGCAACCGCAATGGGCCCCGCGCTTTCATAGGCCCCACGTTAATTCTAGACGTAAATTATGAAATAAGATCGTTATAACAAGGGACTCCTGAGACCGCCTGATGTAAACTTTTCACGTGTAAATTATGAGTCAGTCAGGTGTGAATGTACATTTTTTTTATAGTTACAATGTTTTGTTTGGTGTTATTCACAAATTGTAAGACAAATTTCCTTACGGACAATAAATATTATTATTATTATTATAAAAGTGGATAGACCTATATATATACCACAAAATCGGCCTCCAAATTGGTAGACCCAGGCAGGTAAAAAAAATACAGGTATCAATATTTTCAGAAAAAAACATCAGAATGAAATTCTATCAAAGACCAATGACAGAGAAGAATGGAGAAAGAAGGTTGACAGATCTTGTGTGGTGCCCCAGCGGTCCAGCAGACCGATGGATATGTGAAAGTGAATGTGAAGTGAAAATCGAACCTGGTCTAACTGCTGTCTTATAAAGAATATCATATTGATCTCATTGTTTTATAAAGGGTCAATATCTTATTCAAATCCTCCAAAAAAAAAAAAAAACATTTCCGTAAAAAAAATTCCTTTAGTTAAGTGTCTAATGGCCGATTCGAGGGGCTGCTGTTCTTGCGATAATAATGAAAACCTACTTATTAATTGTTGTTTAAAATTATGTCCAAATTATATGCATAGTAAATATTTTTT
The DNA here is from genome assembly GCA_021533235.1 of Biomphalaria straminea. Lineage (NCBI taxonomy): Eukaryota > Metazoa > Mollusca > Gastropoda > Planorbidae > Biomphalaria > Biomphalaria straminea. The sequence continues at coordinate 21,915,788 of JADKLZ010019686.1, forward strand.
TTCTATTAAAAATGAAAAAAAATATTATTGATAGGCCTATATGTTTTAAACATTAGCAGTGGCGTAGCATCCATGGCGCGAAGGGGTTCAATGAACCCGGGCCCACGACCATTTAGGGGCCCACACCCGATGGTGAAACAACCATGGGTGCCCCTCTATGCAACATAAGCTCTATCTTAGAGGCCCCATGAAATATTTAGTAGTTACATTCAATATCTGGACTTTAAAAAGTTTCTTTAAAATATAAACGTCATATCAAACTTTATATTAGCTTAAAAAATTTAACCCATATTTTCACCTTAAGTTATTGTAAGGAACTGCTTTCACCAAGCCTATTGTAGTAAGGTGATGGTGCTTTGGTGGTAATGTTTGGGTCCCATACTCCCATACTTTCTTTTGTATTTCTCTCTATGTTAATTGAACCGTTGACAGTTTTACTTTATTTTTTTGCTTTTTTTTTTAAAGTAATCATCTTTTCATATTTTTTTTCATTACCAGAAATCTAGATTTCGACTTAAAAAAGGTATTAAACAAGAAAAAGAAACATCACTAAGAAGATGTTGTTTCTACTTAGTAAAACATTAAAGATGTTGACCTTTTAGCTACTTATCGTGATCTATTGGGGAGGAGGTTTATAACAAAAAATTTTAAGACAGAACGATAGTTACATTTATCGTGTAATAGTGTCTTTTACTTCAATGGCTGCTATGTCGTCTGGTGTTTGCACTGGAAAGTCGCTCAGATGGTCTCGGGTTTATACCCTGAAACAGCACCAACGTTGTTTGTTTTCCAACCGAATCGACAACAACAACAACAACAACAACAAAAAGATAGGCCTACTAATTACTTGACTTCACCAACAAGTTTGCTAAACATACAGAAAATATAAAAGACTGATATAGGTGGACATTGAAGACGTTGACAATTACTGACGGTAATTAATTTATTTAGTGAATGTTAGTTTTTACTTTAGAATGCATTTAGTGGTCATAACGAAGAGTATCGTTTTGGTGAGACAAATAACAACGACAATGTCTTAGCGGGACATACATTCTGATGAAAACAAAAACATAGGCCTTACCTCGACCCACAGATTCAAATCGATATAAAAGACCTGTTGGGCAATGCAATTTTATGAAAAGACCTATATGAGATCCAATCTGCGCCATTCATTTTTCACTATCATGGTTGACAGCACTCGAAGAGAATTAAAAATTAATTAAATTTGCATTATTTTCTAAAAATGTTTTGTGAATTCCGATGACGAACTATCCAAAAAAATTGCAATCAGATACCCATTCGTAGGTTTACATATTTGTGAGAACCAGAAGTCTACAGGACAGACTGTACAAATAATCTAAATAATAAAATGTCACCATCTATATATATATTTCTCAAAAGACAAGTTCAAAAGTTCAAACAAAAACAACAACAAGCAACAAGTAAATAGGGAAGATCCTATGGCGCAGCACGCGGTGTGAATGGAAATTGGTACATCCCAATCCGCACTATTTCGTGAATGAAAGTGGTGTTTATATAATTATCTCTTCTTCTCAGATTATTGTCATAATATTAAAAGGCATTTCCAGATTATTGTGTCGTTAGACTATTGAAACTAGAACAACAATACACAGATACTCTCAGGTTTCACTTTAGAAAGTACTTTAATTAATATCACAAATTACGCACATTCGTTCATTAGACATGATTACGAAAGGTAACTCATCTCTCTATTCCTAGATCTGGATCTAGATCTAAAACTCGAATTCAACTCTAAGAAGATTATAGAACTTATCTTCGCAAATATAGTTTTATGCTTTAGTACATGAACATACTAATTATAGTCCATTCATTTCATATTTTAATCAAATTAACATTCAAATTGGTTTTTCTAAAGCATTGTTAGCCTACATGAGTGCAACTCTATTCTTAATATCGCGTAAATTAAGGTCAATTAGCTATCCTAAGCTCCATTCATAGAATCTTTTATTCATGAATTCACGCATTCGCTTTACTTATAACAAGTAAATGGGAAGATCCCATGGCGCAACATGGTGTGAATGGGAAATAATATATCCTAATCCGCACTATTTTCATTCACAAAATAGCATAGTATATTTTTTTTTACTTTAAAAAGATTTTAATAATGTCCGGAAATTTCCAGGACTTTTTCGACCGGCGGCATAGCATTTAATAACATTTCAGGAGATTTCCAAGAGCTCCTGGTAAATCAAGAGGCCGCGATTATAGAACTTCTCTTCGCAGAGATAGTTTTATGGTTTATCACATGAACATACTAATTATAGTCCATTTAATGAAATTTACATTCAAATTTGTTTTTCTAAAGCATTGTTACACGAGTGCAACTCTATTCTTAATATCGCTTAAATTAAGGTCAATTAGCCATTTTTAGCTCCATTTATAGTATTTTTTATTCATGAATTCACTTATAACAAGTAAATGGGAAGATCCTATGGCGCAGCATGGTGTGAATGGAAATTGTGTATCCAAATCTGCACTATTTTCATTCACAAAATAGCATAGACATAAATAAATATAGACTGGAAAAAGGAATTAACTTCATGTAACTTGATTTAATAATTTATACACCTACAAAATTAGCACGGATCCAATGAAAGTGCGGGAACCACTGAGGTCCATATGTTGCAGTGCCTAAGGCCTGCCGTGGAAAATAGCGGCGTATGCTATGCCGCCGGTCGACTAGTCTAGTCTTTCTTTAATTACGTACGATGCCATTGCAAAGATGGTTTTGCAATATGAACGAACAGTTAAGTTCACTATAGCCTCAGTGGCGTAGCTAGGGTATTGCGGGTCCTGAGGTTTTACCTCTTTAGATCCTTGCATTTTGACATTAGATAAAGGCGTAATATTTAATATCTAATGTAAAACAAATTTCGGAACTCAAGTGTGGGCCCGGAGGGATTTTCAATTTTGGATCTACCTCCCCCACCCTAGCTACGCCACTGAATAGTTTCAACAAAAGCAGCCAATTATGCATTATGTTCACTAAACAGTACTTGAACAGAATCATTTAAGACCAATGAACTTGCATTGAAATGACTTTTAGTTAATGTAATAATACATACAAACTACTGGATTTCTTTGTCAGACAAAAAATTGTCCTATTTGGATGGGGGGGGGGGGGAGGCCCATCAACGTATTTTTGAACCCGGGCCCACGGGTATCTTGCTACGCCACTGAATATTAGGACAGAATTTACATAACGTAGCAGTACAAATGTAAAAATTTAACAAAAAGTCTAAAACCGTTTGCATAGATGTCTTTATAAAAAAATGGTTAGAGACTAGCTCCCCTTCTATTAATAATGTATGGTTTTAAAAGTGGTGTTATTTATTAAAAAAAAACCAACCTCCTTGCATAAGTGATTTAAAAATTAAATTTTCACTTTTAGAAAAGAAAAAAGTAACCTTTGCATCAGAACTTTGAATGGACTAAAATATTATGTCGGATTTTCACTATCTTTTCTTGTTTACGAGATCTAAACGGGACGGATGGACGGTCAGACGGACAGACATTTCACACATAAATTATAGCGTCTTTTCCCCTTTCGGGGGCATCTAAAAATCTGTATGAATTTAGATAGGTGCTGTTTTTACTACACCAAGTAGTTCATTAATTATTGGTCATAAATTATTTTGTTTAATATTGCAATAAGGGGAATACATGCTACTTAGTGAGATATGTGGATGCATATATGGATTTAATTCCTTATTACGTTATGACACGTTTTTTCCATACTCATCATTTTTGGATCATGTTGAAATATCGTATAAATAAAATATTCATAGTCGATGACAATACACGAATCAATGATTATCAATCCAAAAATTAACAAAATAGTTATTCAATTAGTATTCCTACTAATTAATTATTTTTTATAGCATAAAGGTAGTTAAGCCTTTTTCATATAAATGACAGAAATTAGAGGTTATTTCCCTTTCTTTCTTTTTTTTTTTTCGTCTTCTCGTAAAATAACGATTATAATAAAAGGCTTGTCTTAGAGACCGAACATTATTGAGGAATGCAGCATTTTCCGCGGATACGTAGCCCCAGTGTTGACCTACTTATTTTGTCACATGAGCATAGGCATAACCAATGTCCGCCGGGGAGCAATTTGGATTTTTTTTTTCGTCGTCTACGTCTGTCCTCGGCAGCTCTCTTCTATGTTAGTTAAAAGCAAGTTGGCTCTAACAAGGTTTTCAAAGCAGTGGTTCTCACTACATTTCTGTATGGCTATGAGATGTGGCTGCTCTCCAGGAGCGTTAATGCATTTTCCAAAAGAATATTTTAAATTAAATTATCGGGAGTCCAAAAATAACAAATTATCGGGTATTCCCAAAAATAACAAAATATCGGGCATTCCCAAAAATAACAAAAATATCAGGCATCCTTTCTAAAAACAGAATATTGGGCCAGTTTTTTTTAAAACATTGGTTCAAAAGGTTAGGTAACTCAGTGTGTAACATTAATCATAATTGAAAAATCTTTTTGTAACTAATCCCACAAGAATATTTTACAGGACAATGAGAAGATGTTAACAGTGTAGGAGTTACGAGTAAAACTTAACATCATATGCCTCGACCTTTTCAGGTCAATAATTTATCACAGAGAGGGCGAGGAGAGAGGGGAGAGAATGAGGAGAGAAAAAAGAGTGAGAGAGAGAGACAAACTGGCGCTTGAGCAGAATGAAAACGAAAGTTAACGAATAATCTCAGAATAAAACAATTTCTAGGGAATCGATGACCTAGATTCATTTGTTGTCGGTCAAGCCAAGATCTAGCGTGATTCTTATATTTGATAAGCTGTATTACTGAGGTAACCTAGTGTTGTCGATCAAGCTTCTATTTTCTTAATAATTTTGTTTTGTCATAGATTATCTTCTTTAAAGTGTGAATCTAGATCCGTCCATTTATATTGTTAATTAGGCAAGAACTATTCTTCGTGCATCAAGACTAAATAGATGCAGATCTAAATCTAATCTCAAGCAATGTGATTCTTTTCGGATTTAGGCTTCTCTTTGTTAGTGTATTTCATGGGTAATAAAATACACGAGTAATATTTAGTCACCTTAGCGATATAGATATTTCTTTGGAAAACTCAATTGACTTATTTACAATTGTAAACGCTAATACTGTTATGTATGTCTCTTGTTAATACTACTACTATAGGCACATTCCTTGTTCCTCGTGCTAGGACTAATGTGTACAAATGCTCCTTCTTCCATAGTGCTATTAAGAGCATGAAATGGGTAAGACGCAATCTTCGTCTTTTTTTATTGAAGTAACGTCTGTATTATATAAGATAACATACGGGTGAGAGAGTGGAATGGTGTAGATGTTTTATTTTTGTTCCTGGATATGCTTTAAAAAAATCAATTCTTTTATTGTGACTGATAAAACACATGACTCTAACTCAAGTGCGCAGCTATTTTTTGTTTTATAATTGGTTGTACATAGTTCGTCCATCGTGGTTCGATGATGACCACTTTGTCATCCAGGGGGCTGAGGGCATTGCACTGGGGTTTTATGCCTCCTCCTGTGACTGGTGAGACCTATGTCAGCCCAGAATGTTCAGCTACATACTGGGAAGTTATTCCAACTGGAGCTGGTGTCTTCAGTTTACCTTAGGGGGTCATCCAATTTGTTCATTTATTGATACTTGCTGTAGCCTGTCTATGGTCGCTTCATTTATAGTGGAAGGTGTAATGAGAACCTTTTCAAAGTGCTCGGCACAACGTTTTAGGATTGATTTCTTATCTGTCATTAGGATTGTGCCATCAACATTTAGTAGAGGAGATGAGCCTGACTTTGTGGGTCCATAGATTTCGTTATGGCATGGAAGAAGTTCTTCATGTCGTGCTTGTCTGCAAATTCCTGTATTTTTTTCAACTTTCTTGCTTAGCCAGGTATCTTGCATTTGGCGTAACTGTTTTTGCAAATTTTGCGGATGTTAGTTAATGCATCTTTAGTGGGCTGGGATTTTGGGTTGTTCAGATACAATTTATGGAGCTTGTGCTTTTCATCTAATAGTTTTCTGATCTCAGTACTGTTTTCATCAAACCAGTCATGATGCTTTCTCTCCATAGGTCCGAGCATGCTAAATGCTGTGCTATGTATAGCTTCTTTGAAACATTCCTAGCTTTTATCTACATTAAATTCAGCTATAGGGGTGGACTTGAGGCAGTTCTTTATCGCATCTACAAGCGACTTTTCAATTTGGTCATCTGCTAGTCTGGCCGTGTTGAGCCTTTCTTGGGGTTTAGATTTTTGCAGACGTCTCTTTGGTTGAATACGAATGTTTAGTTTTGTGATGAGGAGGTGGCGGTCTGTTCCACATTCTGCAGCACAACAAGATTTGGTGACACCTATGACGGTCAGATTGTCTAGTAATGACGTAACGGGAATGCATCCAGGAGGTTCGTTTTCTCATTGGAAGACTGAATATTGTGTTTGATATGAGCATCTTGTGTCCAGCACAGGTCTGGAGTAGTAATAATCCATTGCTGATGCACTGACCTATCCCACATTTGCCTAAGACTCCTTTCCAGATGTGATGGTCAGAGCCGACTCTTGCATTGAAGTCACCGAGAATGAGTAGCTTATCTGTTTTTGGAATATCAAGTATGGTGGAGTTTAGTTCTTCGTGGAACTTTGCTATGACATCATATGGGTTAGTCAAGGTGGGTGCGTAACAGCTGACAATGAAAATGTGTTTTTTTCCGTTTTGTAAAGGAGCTTTAGAGTCAATAAACCTTATTTACCAATCATTGAGAATCGCTCATAGATCGTATGGGATATAACTGTTTCAGATGGCAATTACGAAAGGGCATGTTGTAACCTGAGGTCTTGGTTCTCCGTGTTTAAAAAATTAACAGACAACACAAAGCTTTAGATATTTTTAAAGTGTAATAACATAGTCTGCTTTAATATGAATTCAATATTAAAATAAACATCATTATCATGTCCCAAGTTAGGACAATAAAGGTTATTTAATCAATATCCACAGGTCAGAACGTCATGGTCATCAAACGAGAAGTAGCCTACGGCATTGTCCAAGGTTTGAGTGACTTCTGGAAATGCGAAGAACTGCAAGATTTCACTGTCACACTTGGTACAAAAAAGTTTGGGTGTCATAGGTTTCTTCTGGCAGCTTGTTCTGGGTTTTTTAGAGGACTGTTTAGATCTGGCATGAAAGAAACTGAATTAAAGAATGTCAACGTTGAAGATATTTCTAGCGACACTTTTGAGTTGATCCTGGAGGCTATGTACACTGGTCATGGTGTTTTGACGACTGACAATGTCATTGACATCTGGAGGGCTGCTCATCGGTTGCAGATCGAATTTTTACTGAAAGAATGTGAAAATTTTGTCATAAAGTCTCTCTCTGTTCAGAATTATGTTGACTATTTTAAAGTTGGTAAATTTTTAAACGCCACTGCAGTGGTTGACGTAGTGTGGGCTTTCCTTCTCAAAAATTTTACCACATTTTCTAAACAACACTATTTCTTTGAACTTCCAATGTCTGATGTTGTAAGATTAGTGAAAAGTCAGGATTTAGTTGTCAGTTCCGAAGATGAGGTCTTAAAGGCGATACTGAAATGGGTTGAGCATAACCCAACTAGTGAAAGAGTTAACAGTACAGGAGTCCAAGACATGAACAAAGAACACGTTCACAATTTGATCTCTAATGAAGAAGGAAATAAAACAGAGTGTTCGAAATCTTCAGTAGGCATTCTCACTAATTCTGGTATTAAAGAACAAAATCTGTATGCTCTGATGTCTGGAGCGAGAATATGTCTTGCTAGTTCTATTTGTCTGGAGATGATGCTTGAACATCCACTGGTCACCAACGACAAGCAGACCAGAGATCTCATCACACGTGCTCTGGTTTATCAAATTCAGATTGGCAAAAGAAACGGCCAATGGCCAACAGCTGCTATTCGTAGAAATTATAGTTGTAATGAAAATGTTGCTATAGCCGCTGAGCAGTCTCCCAATAATTACCCTCAGATAAAAGTGTTTTCTTTTTCAAGAAATAAATGGGTCACTTCTAATTTCAGTTATATCCCAAGAAAAGAGATAGCTCATTTGGCAGCCGTTGACAAATCTTTATATTCTTTCGTCATCAATGAAAGTTATGGGCACTATGAAGATGGCTATTTATTATCAATGTTTGAGTTAATAGAAAATTCCTGGTGTGAAAAAAAATTTACTGTATCAATGTCTCCTTTAGCAACACGCTCTGTTGCAGTAGTAAATAATTTCATTTACATGTTACATTGCAAAATGAAGAGCCTCTGGCGACTTGATCCAAAGTCACAAACACATGACATATTGGCTGATATTCCCGATGATCAACCAATGTGTCACATGATGACCTACGAACAACTGATTCTTGTCTTCTATTCTGTGTCTGTGGTCGGTGTGGACGAGACTGCAATCGGCTATTATGATACTACAAAAGACACTTGGGCCAGACTTAACAATCTTGAAGGTCCAGCAAAAGGAATGACAAGTTTTAAAGATGACCACGCCACTTATATCTTGCAGTCCAATGGTGATGTCTGGAAACTGGTCAAGGCGCAGTCAGACCAACTTGATTTCGAAAACGTGATCAGACTTTGGAGTTGTGACTGGTCACTTCATGGTGCTGTCACTTTCATGGATAAACTGTACATCTATGGTGTCAGAAGTGAAGCAATCAAAAATGATCCACAGCTACGAAAGTCTTTACCTGGTGTTTTCCCTGAAATCATTTATCTAGAAAGTGAGTCAACTATTTCGTCTACGTTCATACCGTTCATAATAAACCGTAAATGTATAAAGTAGACTGCAACAAGGTTAACAGAAATAAGATCAGACGATGAAGTAACGTTTGAATGTAACAAATTTAAAAGAGTTGAGTTTAGTTTCAGTATTTTACTTTTGTAAATTTTTTTCGGTTACTAGAAGATCGCAGTTGTACTGAATGTAATATCAAATATACTATTCTAGATTAATATTATTCTTTTAAATGTCAATCTAATTTCATGTTCTAAGACAAATGTGTTACCCTGTTCTTCTATTCTTAGTGTATTTTCTATCGAATCAATTTTATGAATGACAGACCGAGAAGAAGATTAAAAAGTAAAGTAAAGTTCCCCTTTCAGACCTAATGGTCTATAGGGCAGATGATGTAAAGGTCATCTGATTCTGTGGCCTACGGTTAACGAGGGTGCCATGTGGCCAGCACAAAGCCAACCGCCTTTACTTTTCCCCAACTAATGTCAGGTGCCCATTAGAGCTGGGTGGACTCAAGGGCGCCCGAAAATCCCGAAATAAAAATCCCAGTCTTCACCAGGATTCGAACCCGGGACCTCCAGTACGGAAGCCAAGCGCTTTATCGCTCAGCCACCGCGCCCTCGAGAAGAAGATTATTACATTCATTTGTTAATCTAGTCGGGAATACTAATTACAATCTTTAACTCATACTAATTGATTGTTGTATTTTTCATGATCTTACGGCAGTCCAGGGATAACTTATAAAGGCTCTAATAAAATTCTTCTGGGGATTAAAAGCATGCATTCATAGCTTGTATCTCTTTGAGTATTTTATCAGGTAATACATTCGTATTTGTAAATTTTGGTTCAGTGTTTATGTAATATGACTTTACTTTATACTCTTCTGTCCCGAAGTGTCTTAATTCGGTGAATCTACTCATGCTGATACTCTAGTAAAGTTAGAAAATTATTCGTTTAATTGTTATGACGACTATGTTTTGTGTCTATTCTAGTTGTTTAAAATGTTTTCTTCAGGAGTAAAAAAATCAACAACATATAATCTAATATTAATATTGGTCTAACCAATCTTAAATATAAATATCCTTAAATTGCTTTTTGTTTTTGTTTTTTAAATAATATTATCATTATGAAGAATACATACATGTTTTTATTATGTCTTTGAATTTTGATTTGTCTGTGAAACTGGTTTAAAATAAATCATATCTGTTTTTGTTTTTTATTTGTTATAATTTTCATTATTTTTTAAAAGTTTTCTTGGTTTAAAAGAGATTTCTGTAATTTTTCGCCTGAACAGGGATTTCTTTCAAGGCTGTCCGGGGTTCGAAAGATCAGTACTAAGGGCGTGTTTTAAAGCATAACGTTTGGATTGCTAAGCTCTTCTCGTCAAACTCTGTTGGCCTTACTGCAGTAGCAGTTGCCTATCGCCCCGGCTGTTGCATCCTGGAGAGTCCTTTTGAACTGTTATTACTTGACTCTTTAAATCCAGAAAAAAACTATCAAAATGCTTAAGTCCGTACTGGACCAAAAGATATAACTCGACTCTATAGGCGTGACTCCCGTTGGCTGTGCTCTAGGCCGCTACTACTAAAATAAATCTGTACTGCCTCGTTCAGAGGATAACACTTTACTGCTTGACTGAACTGAACTGACTTATAAAGTGACTGAACTGAAGTCAAAGTCAATTTTATTCCTTCTACTTCCTGTTTTAACATCAGGAGTGTCACGTGTCTTTTTCACCGTCTTAACACGAGTTGAACATCTAACAATAATGTCAAACGAGACTGTGACACCTGCTCGTTGACCATTGGCCATAAGATGACCTTAACATCATCTGCCTCATAGATAGCAAGGTCTGAAAAGGGAAATTTTACTTTTGTAAAATTGTAATGAAGGTCATTTTTTTAGGCTGTGGAAAAGAAAATGTGTGACAAGAAAGCGAAGTTTTCCTAAACTTACTTTGATGAAGAAATACTTACAATCAACGATGACGAATTTGCAACTCACTAATATGACAATTTCGTCTATTGAACAAGACTTAGTGGGGAAAAAACGGATTTCGGTAAAATTATCAATAGTTTGCCGGCAAGTAAGCACGTGAGATTCACTTGTATTATCTTTTTTTGTAAATCGATTCTATGGAGGGCATCATGAGGAAATGTCGCACTGGGTATAAATTGACAATTACACTAGGTTCGCCACTGAATCTGTGCGATTCGAACATTTTTTTGGGGTTTAGCTTTTGGCTTGCTCAATGCGCTATGATCATATCACTTGTCTGGACTACTTTCTCAATGCGCTATGATCATATCACTTGTCTGGACTACTTTCTCAATGCGCTATGATCATATCACTTGTCTGGACTACTTTCTAAATGCGCTATGATCATATCACTTGTCTGGACTACTTTCTCAATGCGCTATGATCATATCACTTGTCTGGACCAGTTGTGAAAGGGGGAAGGGAATGTGTACTGAATCGTTTTTTTTAATGCTTGAACAAAATTATGCTCAAGAGTTCTCAAGGGGATTAATTCAACTTATTTTTGTCACCACATTTGTCAAATATGATTTCTCTCCCTCATTCAACATACCAAAAAAAAAATAATTACCAATAGATGATTAACTAATTTTTTAAATTGATTCTTGTGTTGTTTGGTAAAAGAAAACATTGTACAAATTTCAGATTAATCCAAATATTCGTCGTGGGAGAAATAACGTGTACAAACATTATACCATACAGACAGTTATACAGTATATAACATTTATAACATAACATAATATTTCCTTTTTCATTAGTTAAAACATAGTCAATGGGTATTAAAAAAAGCAATTAAAAATATGTTTTCTGTGGCATTTTACGTCTCGAGAGATGATCTTTTCCCCTTGCAAGCTCTTGTGTGACTAAAGAGGCCAATCCTTGATACACAACTGCGATCGCAGGTTGGGCATATGTAGTCACCAGGTGGAGCTGAATTTTCACCCTTCTTTCTGCTTCTGTCGTGTATGGCAACTGCAATCAAAGACCCCTCCTTTATGCTCTCTCTCCATGTGGATCTATCTAGTGCCACCTTTTCCCAGTTGCTGGTGTCGATCTTAAAGAGTTTAATGTCCCGTTTGCATACATCTGTATAACGTAAGAGTGGGCGGCCAGCGGCTCTTCTGCCTTCTATTAGATCGTCATACAGAATATCCTGTGGGAGTCGACCTACTGGCATTCTACGAATGCCACGGTAGAAAAATATGCTTTACAAAATATTTAACTACAGATATATTTTTTTTAGGGATTTGCTGCACTGCACTGCTAAATCCAAGATTATGATATTTTACCAAAAAGGTTCACATTTTGATAAATAAAAAACAGTCGAATATTTGTATCTTTCAAAACATTACACTGCTTTCCGAGAATTTTTACTTTCAATTCGGTAAGAGAAACTTGAATACTTTAATTACTAATACTATTAGAAAGAAGAAAAAAAAGTCTCAAGAGTAGTGCACCAACGTGAAAGTCGTCTTGACCCAGTCATGTAGCTAAAAATAACTAATAACTTGGTCAACATGCTGGCTTAGTCTACGCCTCTACGGAGTTATTTTTAAATGTGTTTTTTTTTTCTACAACTGTACATCAGGAACTAATAAATTAAAACGTAAAAATTTAAAAGTATTTTAATACACATTGTGAATGTGCTTAAACAGCTTGAAAAATAGTTTAACATTTTTGAGTTTTCATTTAATTAAAACTGTAATGTAATATAATAATGAATGGCAATTTTTAGTACAACGCTTATATAGACTCACTCAGTCTGTCTGACCAAAAGTCCATACACGCTTTTTTTTTTCGACACTTTATCTCGAATGACGCTCAAATTTTGTACAATTATTTCTTTTAGTTGATAACACAAGAATCAATAACTATTGATAATAAATTATTTTGTGTGGTATCTCAAATAAGGGAATGAAACAGTTCTTGACTGAAGTGATAGTTTAAGCTGAGTTAGTCCCCTTTTAACTGGCTGCCGTCTCAGGCTTTTTAATGCTTTTTAATTGTTAGTCTATATCTATAAAAAGTTAATTACATGACTGATCCATACTAATTGATACAGATACACTTAATACAAGACTTGTCTTTTTTTTAAATAGTATTTTTTATGTTTATCTTGTTTTATTATAGATATTCCTTTAAAGTAAACTAATGAACTTATTCATCTTTTAATATAAGATTTGCATACAATATAAGTTTACTAAAATTTAAACATCACAATATCTTTACAATAAGACACTATAATTCGCCCATCGCTGTTCAATGATGACCACTTTGTCATCCAGGGGGCTCATCCAGGGGACTGAGGGCTTTGCACTGGGGTTTTATGCCTCCTCATGTGACTGGTGAGAAATATGTGAGTCCGGAATGTTCGGCTGCACACTGGGCATGTTATTCCAGCTGGAGCTAGAGTCTGCCAGCGTTGTTCTCTTTTCCTCAGCAACATGTGCGCTCTTCTTCACAGCGCGACGCCATGATGCTCTGTTCATGTGCCTCTGTCTCCCAGGTGGCTGGGTCTCTCCTGAACGCTTTCAGAGAAGCTTTGAAGGTGTCCCTGAGGTGCTTTCTTTAACCACCTTGTTAACAGGTACAGCAGATAAAACTTGTATATTATTTTCCTAAACAAAATGCGCAACTTCTCCGCTAATAATAGTTGCATTAAAGAGCCCCATTTCATTTGCAGAAAAACGTGAAGTGAAATAGATAATTTATCATAACTGGGAATAACAGAATCATCAAAGTCACCTTATGCTTGTCAGCTATAGTGATAGCAAACGAAAAAGAATGGAGATATTATGTTTACATTATGGGCATTTGAATAATGTAACAGAATTTGACCCATACCCTATGACTAATATTTGATGACATACTACACAATTATTTTAATGTTAAAATATTTGCTACATTAGACTTTACAAAAGGGTTAGTTCCTTTGGCTGATAGGGTTACGCTATATACAGCTATCATTTTTCGATATGGTTCATTCCAATGGAATTTTATGAGCTTTGAGATTATAAATGCTCCATTCACTTAATAGAATGATGACATTAGTCGTAGTCATAGACATATATAGACTGGAAACAGGAAGTAATTTTATGTAACTTGAAAAAATGTATATCCATTGTATTCGGATTTCCGAAATCTGACAAGTTGCACGATCTTCAGTCTTAGAGATTAAACAAAACTACACTGTCTCCTCATTTACGCAGCATGGTGTGAAAGAAAAATGGTGTAGGGCTATCCAAATCCGCACTATTTTCATTCACAAAATAACACAGATAGCATAAATAAATATAGACTGGAAAAAGGAAGTAATGGATTCAGTCCTTAACTTTGAATTAGTGAAATTAAGGATTTTTTCAGCAGAATGTCCAAATAAGCTAAAATTAAAAAACAGTTTCAGAACAAAAAATAAACATTATGATTGATTGACATTAGTGACGCTAAAAAAAAAAAAAAAAAACATTAATAAAAATATTGTAATACTTATATAGGTTATGGCTGAAATAGATATGAATACTTAACTTTTATACTGCTCATGCTGTATAGTGAAGCGCACTAATTTGCAAATCACAAATTTTCCCTTCATAAAAATCTCTTATTGGCCAGTCTATATTTATTTATGTCTATGGTCGTAGTGCAATTGGAGAGTTTCATGTGTTATTTAGATGGCGTTTGTATTTTCTCGAGATTCGGACATGACATGTAGATTCGATTAGAGAAATATAATAATAATAGGCTTGTCTTCGAATCCGAAGATTAGTGAGCAATACAGTGTTTCCCGTGGCTGTGCAGTCCCAGCTGTGACCTACATATTTTGCCACATCCAGGGCAAGCAAAACCATTGTCCGCAGGTGGTCGGTTTAGATTTTCTTTTCGTCGTCTGCGTTTATCCTCGGCGGCAGATTTTCTTTTGGTCTCAAATGTGTATCCCGCAGCCTTCGTGAGTGACTTCCAGCTGTCTCGTTCCGACGCCGCATGCAGCCAGGTGCTCTCTTCTATGTCAGCCAAGGAAAGTTGACGCCTAAGCTGGTCTTTGAAGCGTTTCCGTGGGGCGCCTCTGTTACATCGACCACCTTTTAGCTCACCAAAAAAGACTGCCTTTGGCATACGTTCGTCTCCCATACGGGATACATGCCCTGCCCAGCGTAGCTGTCGGACCATAAGAAGTCCCTCTATACTGTCCATACCGGCGTTCGCAAGGACATCGCTGTTTGTAGTGCGGTCTTGCCATCGTATGTCCATGATGGAGCGCAAGCATCTTTGGTGAAAGCGCTCAAGGAGATTTAGCTGTTTCCTATAGAGTGTCCATGTCTCAGAGCCATATAGAAGGGTTGAGAGAACCACCGCCTGGTAGACATTTATTTTTGTAGGTAGGCGGAGCGATTTGTTCTTCCAAACTCTCGCCTGAAGGCGTCCAAAAGCGCTACTGGCCCTGGCCAGACGGTTGTCAACTTCCCTTGATAGTGAGGCGTCATTTGACACTATGCTACCAAGATATGTGAAGTGGTCTACCACATTAAGGGGCTGTCCGTTTACTGTGATCCTTGGGGCTGAGTATGTTTCATTGGGTGACTTCTGGAACATGACTTCTGTTTTGCCGAGGTTTATAGATAGACCGAAAGAGGCGGCAGCATAGGCAAATTCGTTTACCGCGTTCTGGAGGTCATTTTCATTGTGAGCTAGCAGGGCGCAATCATCGGCATAGATCTACTATAAGACTTTTAAACTGAATCGGAATGAATCATTTCATAACGCCCCCCCTTCCTTAAGACACACACTAACCCAAACGCCAACTTGCGTTCGGTTTGCGCGCTGGACTGTCGTTTGGATTTATCGATGGTCTCAGGTTCAAACCCTGCCCGCTCCCATCCCCCGTCGTCCTGCGGGAGGTTTGAACTAGGGAGTAAATTATCTTCACCTCTGAAGGAACATCCAAAACATGTAAAACAAACATTTTGCAAACAACACACATACATATATATGTATGGAAACTTTTCGGTCATATATTCTAATATCCATTTGTTTGAGTTTAAATCTTGACTTGATCCATCTGGTTGTTGCGGTAATGAATATCTATCTATAAGAGTTCACCATTTCTTTAAGCTCTGATTGTGCGCAGATTATTATTATTATATTCTGTTAGTAATGTTTTCGATACTGACTCTTATATATAAAGCTTAGGTCCCAGGGTTAATTATGCTGCTATGTTAATAAAATAGTTATGTTTCCTAACAGGTTTTTTTTTTTTGAGGTCTCTACTATACATTGTTGCATGGAAGCGTGGAAGCGCGACCATGTACAGAAGTTCAGACTTAGGATTGGCCACGCCTACATCACGCACTCTTTTGTGCTGAAAAGAGAGGTGCCCAGTGGCGTAGCTAAGGGGGGGATGGTAGGGGGAGCTTTTGAAAATCCCCCCGGGCCCCCACTTGGGGGGGGGCCCAAACGAATGTCCGAAATTTGTTGTAAAAACAAATTAATAGATTTGATTCACAAATAGTGTCAACAGGTTTGTTTTTTTTCAACATTTATGGAATAAATGTGTCACGATTCTGTGACGCCGGGGATTATATTATTTGAATAAATATTGAAGATGACGATCTAGGATTCAACTGAGTAAAGCTTTGACTTATAAAATACAGGAACCTTTATTTAAATCCAACATAAGTACAGCTATGTACTAATAAATATTAATAAAACTTGTTAAAGAACAAAGGCATACTTTCTCTCAATATATTAGACCTACAAAAAATACACGACTGTTCTTAACAGATTCTAAACCCTGACTAATTAGACCTAAGCTTTCTGCCCGCCTTGGACGCGTTTCTTTATTCAAATCAACCAATCAGATTTCACCAAGAGTCGTGAAGTCAAAGCTAAGATGGCCGCTGGGTTATTCCGAAAGGGGGAGGGATGGCCTTGATTTATGAACAAACAGCAAAGCAAAATATGTGACAAAATGTATAACAAAGACTTAATCTTGATCTAGGTTTATCAGTACGTTGACTTTGTTGACATTTAAAAATATTTTCCGACAGAGAAAAGTTAAAGTTAGTTTTACATTTTATAATGCGAATCTTTAATAGATTTGTTGCCGATTTATTTTCCGTTCAAAAGAGATCAAACATGTGCTTGAAGCAAAAACTAAGAATATTACTCTCTTTGTTGCCACGAACAGGGGTGTCCTCTGCAGTGCGCGGGACCCTGGGCCAGTGTCATGTTCGAGGCGCTGAGCCGTAAGGATAAACTATATATATATATATATATATATATATATATATATACCGTACCACATCACGCTAACCAGCTTATCCGTCTCTAACGCTGTAACAATAACAAGACAGTATGTCCGCCTTAACGCTGTGGGACTTCCTTATTTTTTTTTTACAAAACATAGAACATTGCGTAGCCATTTTGGCTTACTATTTGCCACGCTAAGTGCTAAATATACTGTATATTTATTGTTCTGCCCCCCAAAAAATTCTTTCAACTTAAAAAAGTTTTAAAGATACTCCCATGGCCATAGCCTATTGGGAAAAAATCATTAAGGCGGAAGCAACCAATGCAAATATTTTATTTCGTATATTAACATCGACATCCAATCGGATTTTATTAGGTAAATTTGTGGTGATCAAGTTTGTGACAATAAAATCTCCGATCGCGGGGCCCCCCTCAAGGGTGGGCCTGGGGCGGCTGACGCACTTGCCAACCCTAAGGCCGCTACTGGCCACGAATAAAACTGTATTATATATAGTGAATTCCAGTATAACAGATCCAATAGTTATTCTTAATAATGCTAGAATTGTCCATTATTCGGGTTGACCAGGGTGACGCATTGGTTAAAGCTATGATAACGCAGCCACAATGAGTGGCCGTCTGTCTAGCCTGTTGATACATCTGTTAGGCATAAATCCAGAAGCAATATTTCTGAACTGTGATAATCTCTCTCTCAACATTGCTTTTTTTTTTTCATTCTGCTGAGATAGATCCAACAATGGTCTCCTTTTTTGGAAATGTACATCAATTGTTTAACTTTTTTTTTTCCAAATTGACCCCTGAGATCCTTCCTTTTACTAGGAACTTTAACAGTTCGACCACTTGTGGTTATCTTGACTGGCACAACAGTTTACTGTTCGTTATCTTCATCAGTATCATAGTACCCAGAGATATTTTCATCGAAACTCTTGTTCAAAAAGGGTTGATTTCTTCGTATGTTTTCCCATTGTTTGTTTATGATGTAGGATCTGGGTGAGGATTTTTTAAAATGAAAAATGCTTTCTGCCATGTTTGTCCTAGACGAACTCTCACTTTCTCTCCGACAGAGTAATCTTTAGGTAGTCTTGCTTTTTGCATCATATTTCACTTTGTTTTTCATTTGTCGTTCGTTGAGTAATGTCTCTGCATTTTCAGTTACCGATTGTTTCAATAGTTTGGGATCAGTTGGAAAGATGTCCCTGAGTCTTCTACTCATCAGCACTTATGATGCCTATCGGAGTATTTCTATACTCGAGCTTAGCAAGGTATGAATCCTTCCCACTTTTGTGTACCGTGAATCCTTTTGCTTTCGCACAAAACATAAAAAAATAAATTAATTGAAACCCATTCATGCTTTCTGCAATATGATGAGAAACGGACGAACCTGATCACCCAATCCAACGAAAAAGCGAAAGAAGGTAGTGAATACTATGGATTCCCTGTAATCAAAACAACCAGAAAAAAGAAAAGACTTTATGTTGCGACAGAAGTGCTGGATAGATTTCATATAGAGATGAAGGACAGATTACAAAGGCTGGAAAAAATGGATATCTGTGGGTTTCTTCTTGAACCAAGACACCTGTTGGATGATGACACGCTTATGACAAACTGTTTTACTTTTTCCTGTTCGTATGATGAAATAAATGGCAAATGTCTTGTTCAATAATGTCATTGATGTATGAGCATTTATCATTAACAAATCAATAATACAATCCACTGTAGACTTATTGCGGAAACAGGCTTCATATGGTAATTACGTGTGCTCAAACCTTGTAACCTCCTCTTGTCACTTGTGCATTATTTAGCTAATATTATTCATTAAAAGAGTCTTAATGATTTTTTGTTAAAGTTTACTGATATACTGAACCAATTTGATCTTGGGTTATACAATTTTTGCGTACATTATGTCATGCCATATGTCGAATGTCAAAATGCAAGGGGCTTCCAAACAGGTCGATCCCCCCGGGCACCCGAAACCCTAGCTACGCCCCTGTAGGTGCCCTCGCTTTGTGAGTACTGTGACTCTCGTCTCACCATGGAACATATCCTCGTTGATTGCCCCAGATACCAGGATATTAGGGGGATTTTTTTTTTTAGAGCCCTGGGAAGGTACTGGGCTTTGTCCGGGAGATGGGTTTGTCTGCGATGATTTGAATTGTGAAATTGTGAACATATAATATTTACCAAAGACCTTGTTGTTAATGACAACTTAATAAAATTTAGCTCTTGTGGTATGAAGGGAGCATGGCTCTTTAGGTATTACGGGCACCACACTCTAAAATTGTGCCGTTATGCCCAAAACTCAAATTCAAACCAAAGATTTATGAGGAATGCAATATTTCCTGTGGATACGCAGCCCTAGCTATGACCTATGTATTTTCTCACAACCAAGGAAAGAATAACCATTCTTCGCCTATGATCGATTAAGATTTTCTTTTCGCCATCCGCGTCTGTCCTCAGCAGCGGATTTCCTTGTGATTTCAAATGTGCATAAGAAGTCGAAGGAAACCTGATGTCGATAGCGAATAGAGTAGGAGCAAGTACAAAGCCATTCTTTACACCATTTGTTTTTTAAATTGGGAAATAATCGACAGGACAATATTGTGTCACCATCTGTCCCACATGAAACTGCTTGAGAATAGATAGGAGCGTAGTTGGGCTACCAAGCCTGGCCGAAATCATCCATAAACCATTGACCGTGTCTTAAGTCTTGGTGAGGTCCACAAAGGCAGCGTATATGTAGGTTTATATTTTATATATTGTATACAAGACTTAAATTTAGTCTAAAATCAAGACTAACTGTAAGACTCTAGATCCAGACTGCCAAGAGTTACAGTCTAGGATAAATTCTGATTATCTTATATTTTTTTTACTATATTTATAACCTAGATAAGGGGTGGGCAAATTACAACACGCGGACCATATGCGGCCCGCCGAGGTTTTTTATGCGTCCCGCCGACACCTACAGAAATCAGGTGTTCCCACAGTATATAGATAAAAAAATGCAAATATTAAAAAAAAATATCTACATTAATTAAAGTCAAACATCTGATGGAGCTCAATCTTTGCATGAGAACCATAAACTCGAAAAAGGAAAGTTAGCACAAAGATGCATATAATTTCCGCATTAAATAGCCCAGTAGGCTATAGCACTACGGGTTGTTCTGGTTTATAAATATAAATAATCCGATGTATCCGCTAGCTTAACATAGTCAAGGCATATGAGAAGAATATAAAATCTTAGTGAAGAAATTGTTATGTTTCTTGCAGGACATTAACTGTGACTTGTTGCCAATCCTATACTCTTAAGCGAGCAATTCGT
>JADKLZ010019686.1:21963596-22010529 GCA_021533235.1 Biomphalaria straminea
ATATGGCTCCTTCTGTCTCGGAAGACAATATATGCGCCCAGATGAGTCACTGGCTTTGGTATACAAGAATATATATATTATATAGAAAACGGCTCTAGCGTATATTAATGAGAAAAAAAAAATCTCAACTTATTGGCCACATCGGGAAAACTGAAGGTTGACCGTTATATCGGTTTGAAAATGCCTCATTATCGAAAAATGTTTTATGAATGAAAATAATGTTCTATATGACGACAAAGGGAAAAACTTTGACACCGCTTACGTCACTAGGCTCACAGCAGTACACTAACACATTTCTTCGCAAACAAGAATAAGTTTTAATTACTCAATAGGCCTAGTTAAACATTTGAGCACCGTCTTATTGTAAATTTATCTAATATGAAACTATGGAAGAAAAAAAATGTATTTAAATTTCTTGACATATGATTAGTTATTGTGTTTTAAAGGCTTTATAAATGGTTTACACTTTAATTGCATAGACCTGTTGGTAGCTTTTACTTTTTTGTTATTTTGCTGGTGAATTAATGCCAGGTGTTGAAGCTTCAAAGGTTACTGTCCCATACCAAACGCATGAAATGGTCATAACACAGCTTCTCTACGCCTTACTTGCACACACAGAACATGATACTGAGTGCCGGTTTATACTTTTACGGGGCCCTATGTGAAATGGATTGCGCGCGGCCCAGTTAGGTAGGGATAAGGATAATGAGTGAAAATTAATATTTTGTATTGAAAATAAATTTGTCTTTGCATTACTTTGTTATTAAATAAAAGCTGACAGTGCCATTTATTATAGCGCGTAGGATTGGTTATTAACATATTGATTGACACCCCAAAATGACTATTTTGTCTATTTTAAGGACATTTATATGAGTTTTTCAGAAGGTTATAATAATTTCATCAGATTGCCAGGACTTGTTCGTATATTTTGCAATTTCAGGAGCTTTCCATGAGCTCCTTGAAAATAAGGAAACCACGGTAACCCTATTATAAGTTCTAATGGTTCGGGGTCCACTGCGGCCGCATAGAATGCAATGGCCTTATGCCGGCCCTGTTGATATCCTGCTCGCGGTCAACGAATTTTCATTACGTTGCCGCCTCTTTTGGTATAAATATAGACCTCGTTAAAATGGAGGTCATGTTCCAGAAGTCACCCAATAAAATCTACTCAGCACCCTAGATCACCGTGAATAAACATCCCCTGACGTGGCAGACAACTTCAAATATCTTGGAAGCATAGTATCAAATGACGCATTGCTTTAAAGAGAGGTTGATGTGTGATCATTGTTGTAAGTCTTGCTTTTGGGTGCCTCTAAGCGAGAGTATGGCGCAATAAATCTCTCCGCCTGTTTACACAAATCAGTGCCTACCAAGCAGTGGTTCTCACAACCCCTCGATAGGGATCTGAGACATGGGTACTTAATAGAAAGTAACTAAGACTTCGTCAACGCTTTCACCAAAGATATTTACATACCATCATGGACATACAGTGGCAAGACCGCACTAGAAACAGCGATATCCTCGTGAAATGGTATGGACTTCTTATAGTCCGACATTCACGCTGAACAGGCACTTATCCCGTATTGGGGACGAAAATATGCCTAAGGCGCCCCAAGGCAATCTTTTTTTTTACTGAGCTGAAAGGTTGTCGGCGTAATAGAGATGTCCCACAATAACGCATCTTTAGAATACTAGCGCGATGTTTTTAAGTCTTTTAGGGGAAAGTGCGCTTTTTTACTTTGGTACAACGTAGAGATTTTGTATCACTTGATGCTTCTTACTAAAGCTATAATGAATATACTAATTGCAATATAAAATGTCAGAATGTAACCATTTTAGAAGTTACACTGCAAAGACTTTCCTCCAAGCCAATAATAGGACAATAGCGTTACGCAAAAGATGCAATGTAAAACGTTGCGACCTGAACTCTGGTTTTCTATAGGCCTACTGTTGGGGGACTTAAGAGACTTTCTATTCTAATCGCCATGTACAATTACATTGAGAACTAACGTAACGAAAAAGAAACTCTTCAGATTGATAGTCTCTACCCGATCGTTCATTTTTAATTACAAAAATATTCCCAAAATGACTTCGGGTATATATCCTTCCTTAACAAATGATTCATCCGAGCGAGGATAAGTCACATGGTACTCTTTTGTAATATATGACTTATGCGGTGTGTCATATCATTTTGGGGTGTGCAATTTTAATTTTTTTTTTGTATTGAGAAAGTCTGTGAGTTTACTGGTCAGTTGTTTACTCATTTATTTGACTCTTCATGAAAATAAACTATTTGTATAGTTTTTACCTGGGACTTTGCTTAGTCTTGCATACATTAATGCAATTATATATCTAGAGGTTATACTTAATTGCCTAGGAAATATAAGTAGGGACCAAAATACCACAAGTCGAGCGAAACACCCAGCGTAACTGTTGAACAAATTGCAGGTCGGTCTCTATAATGTCTATAACAGCAGTTGCAAGAACATCGCGGTCTTGCCTCCTTATGTCTCTGATGGAGCGCTAACATTTTTCCGTTACTGAAAGACTACAAAATATTATAAGTTTTTATTATTAGTTTTCCCCTTTCGTGGGCTGCTAAAAGCCTATTCAAAATTAAAGCATTAGAGCGCAATTTATAAAATATTCGTCAAAGGATTTCAATTTTCGTTCCAAACTCTCACATTTCCTCATCCTTTATTTTTGCTCTTGCAATAAAGCGCCAGTGTTGTGCTTCTGGTTCTACGAGCATTACTATCTATCTGATTATATCGTATTGAGTATCATTGTTATTATTTTTTTTTTTCACAACTTTTAAAATCATCTTAAATTAAACTTAGTTTCGGTCTGACTGATTACGAATAAGTTGTAAAAAATACTAATAATAAAAGACAGATTAAGTCACACGGTTCCAGCGGTAATTCTGTATTCAACGATAAAACATTAAAAGAAATACATAGAAATAGATCCCCAACAACTTTATAAAGAAGTTATTGATTTTTTAATAATTATATTCCTTGTTTGATCAATAAAAAGACCTGACACCATAAGACTGCATTATTCGTCAGCTTTATAAAGAAGTTATTGATTTTTTAATAATGATATTCTTTGTTTGATCAATAAAAAGACCTGACACCATAAGACTGCATTATTCGTCAGCAACAGATTACTCGGAAGATGTCTGGGTTTCATGTACGGGTGTATTTGATGTACTTAATAGTGTTAAAAAGACCTGCACATGTTAACAAGTAGAAAAGACTAAGTCCAAACTGCTGTACAATACAGATGATGTTTAATATTGAAAAAAGCCACAGTCCAGTCTCTGTCTATAGTATCACGTTACCACTAAGAAGTCTTTACACCAACTCACTCTCTTTACCCAAGTAAATGTCGTGTTCAATGTCCGTCAATTGTGGTGCGTCTCTATACAAACTAATAATATTAATGTGTCTCACAACACACAGCAAATTTTTAAAAAATACAAACTCCGCCGACAAAGGATTTAATTTATTCATGTGTTCGTCCCACCTATATCCAAGAAACTATTAAGATATTAGAAAACCAATAGATATAAAGATATAACTTTATAGGAAATAGAAACAAACCATTGTAATAATGTAGAATAAAATGATCGCAATAAAGTAAACAAGAAAATTAAAAACAATATTACAAAGGCTGTTTGTGTGGAAACACAAACTCAAAATCGGCCCCCCGAAGTGGTCCGCATAGGCAGGTAAAAATAAGGTTTCAATATATTCAGAAAGAATATCAGAAACTTTAGAACGTCGATACAAAAAGAAGACACGTAATGTTGTATTGTTAGTTCGACTAACGACTTGATACCACAGGATACGGAGATTTATTAATGTTATTCAAAGCCTCAAAAAAAGAAACTTTCTTTCCGATGCCATACCGTTACCTGCATTGCACCCAACGTATATGATATGAAACATTGTTGTTTTAAATGACCCTCGTGCATACTAATTAGACTTTGTCCATTAAAAATATAAACAATTTGTTTTAGATACAAGTAGCTAGTGAGACAGAATAGGGGCTAATTTAGTCACAAAAATAATTATATATATATATAACAGTTTGCATAAAAATTTAAAAAATACGCTAAAAATACAAGTTAAATATGAGACTTAATTCACACACATACAGAAATAATAAGATTGCAATTAGTTAAAAATTACAGTCGAAAGTTGAATAGGAAGTTAGTTTATCAATGAGAACAAAATATGAAGTTAATATATGATGGGAAAGCCAGATGAATGGACATAGTTCATTATTCACATCTAACAAAAGCCTCTAGATCACCGAAGCCCAGGCTACGGTCTGTGAGCCATGTCTGGCCCGTGACGCAGCTCTAGCCACCACCATCACCCCCCAACCTTAAATCCTCTGCCCAAGGTGCATACTGAAGTCACCATGGCTCAGCTCATAAGTGTTTACATTCTTTTTGTATCGATGCAGCCCAAAAATGGTCGGGCATCCCTGTTCTTCATCTATATATTAAATGTATAACATAAAAATAGATTTATATTATTAATATACACTTACTCACAAAACAAAAAATAATAAAACATCTTGGTGAGATGGTATTTGTTGTTTTTTGAAACTACTCGTGTGGATTACATCGACTATAGGGCTTTCACTAAAGGCACATTATTTAAAAAAAAAATAAAGGCAATTTCTCCCGTTAGTATAAATGTGTGTGCTGTGACCGTTAACAGAGTTTGTTTTATTTCTATCTTAAAGAAAAGTCTGCGATTTAAAAAAACAACAACATACATATGAATTTTTCGCAATATGTTTTGCTGAAGTGAAACAAAACGACGTTTATCCTATCCTATACTATTAAGCGAGAAATTCTTGTATATATATATATATATAAATTTTATTTCGAAAACGACTCTAACGATTTTCTTTAAAATTTCAAGGTATGTGCGTATTAGTGAGAAAAAAATTCTCAACTCATTGGCCACATCGGGAAAACTCGAGTTTGACCGTTATTTCGATATGAAAATGTCTCAATGTTGTAAAATTAATTTTGGTTAGAATAATTTATGAATGAAAGTTTTCTTGACGTAAACGGGAAAAACGTTGCTTGCATCACTAGGCTTACAGTAGTACACTAAAATATTTCTTTGCAAACAAGAACGCGTTTAGAGATATGAATGAAGGGATGTGTAAAACTAAAAGCAGACCACGGGCTGTAGCACCACTGGGATGGATGGATGGCAAGCCGGTATGAACTTCTTATTGTCCTACAGTCAGGCTTGGCAGGGCATTTATTTAACCGAGCAAGGCTCGGCCACCTGATATTTATTCAATAATACGAATAAGTCTGCACACAAAGAAAAATCAGAATGTAAACTAGTCTATTAATATGCAGTGAGAAAAGCGCACTCTGTTATAAATGGCATTGCAGTCGAGTTTTCGTCGAATTTTTTATAAAAGTAAATGATTTTATTGAATAGTCCTTCATCTTTCAAGGATTTTTTTGTTTGATTATCACGTTTGTGAATCTCAGACTCCACTCCATAGATGTAAAGATCATCCATAAAAGTGACCGCTCCGTGAAGTGACCAGTCGCAGTTCCAAAGTTTGACCACAGTTTCAAATTGTATTACACCACGATCTTTTTTGACTACTTTCCACAGGTCACCGGTTGACTGCAATAGATAGGTAGTTTGGTCATCTTTAAAACTTGTCATCCCTTTAGCTGGGCCAGGTATATCAGAAAGCGTTGTCCAATTATTATCGACAGTATTGAAGGAGAATGTCGCAGTAGCGTCATCGCCTTCATCTGATTTAGAGTAAAACACAAAAAACATTTTTTCATAGTTAGCAATATGACATATTGGTTTATTTTTCGGTAAGTCTGCCATTTTTTCTTGTGTTTTGTTTATGTGGTCTATCTTCCAAAGTTTCTTATTGTTGGGTACCAAAATATACATGACTTCTTCCATAACAGCTACATTATAAATTTTGGAGATAATCTTGAGTGAATCATTCAAACCAATATTTTTCCATTGACCATTTATCAACTGAAATAATGATAACAAATTTATTGACACATCATCATCTGGAGACGATGCAACTTTCTTCCCAAATGCAAACAATGATTTGTCGATTGCAGCCAATCTCACTGTACCCTTGCTTGGTAAGCTTGGAAGCAGGAACCACTCGTTCGTTGAAATAGAGTGAACTTTAACTTTGATATCATTGCGAACCTTTTCAATACCTACAACTGTGTTTGCATATTGACTGTTGTGTCTATGTATAGCGGAAGATGGCCACTGTCCGTTGCGTTTATCCTTCTGAATGAAGTATGGATAAACGTTAAGAATTAAATCTTTGACTTTGGCGTTTTCACTTACGAGTTGGTGTTCTTTTAACCTGCTCAAACAGTCACTGCTTATAAGGCTCATTCTTGCATGTGACAACAATTCTAAGAGATGTTCTTGTCCTTTACTAGTTGCATTCATATCGCCTCTTGAATTACAAGGTGTATTTTCTGTGTTTGTGTTACCTGTATTTGTTTAGTCGATTTTTCTTCTTTTCGTAGATGGTTCACCGCATCCTGCATTTCTAGCGTTAACCCATTTTAAAATCGCATCAATCACTTCATCTTCTGATCTGCTTACAAGATCTTGACTCTTCACTAGGCTTAGAACATCATCCTTTGGAAGAGAGTCAAAAGAACTGGTTGTGTAAAATATGCTGAAATTCTTAAGCATAAATGACATTGATTTATTTCGAACTCTATCTGACTTAAGTTCCTTAGCCAGTTGATAAAATGTAACACAGTTGTCAAGAGTCAAAGACTTTGTCACAAATAATGTGCATTAAGAAAAACCATTTTTAAACCTAAAGCGGCTTTCCAGATGTCAATGACATTGTCATTTGTCAAAGCTTTACATCCAGTATACATTATTTTTAGCAGTATTTCAAACGTTTCACCAGAGATGTTTTTTTTAAGCTCATGCTTAGTCTGTTGATTTTTAGTTTTTAAAACATTTTTGAAATATTCAGAACAAGCAGCCAAAATCAAGCGATGACAACCGAATTCCTTTGTGTCAACTACAACAGTAAAATCTTCAAGATCTTTACATTTCCAGAATCCTTTTAGCCCTCTAACAATGCCAGTGGCCAATTTAAGATCTACATCAAGGTCTGAAATGAGAAAACGGAAACAGTAAAAAACAATATTACAAAGAGAGTTTATGTTATCACACAAACTCAGAGGCGTCCCCATCAAATTCACGAATGGACGAGAAATATATTTAAGCCATAAACTTGTTTTTATCGTTTAAAAAAATTGTAAAAAATTTGGCGTTATTTTCACATAAAACAAACAGTGCAACACGTCGTCTTTGATAAGACTCGTTCAACTCTTCTGGAATATGTATAGTAGCTTTACGCGATCACCTAGGATCAGCATGGAAACCAACCGATACAATGTCGCACCTGATGCGATAGCTCAGGGTGTCACCCCTCCCCATCAACTTTTTGAAATATGCTACAATAAACACTATTGCTGGCTAGTTCTTTTTGTTGAACCAATACAGTGAGCTGAAAACTGAGTTTTATTGATTTTTACTCAAATGTAAAATCCCAATGTTTAATACATTTATTCAAATGCTATTGCAAATGTTATAATTATGTTTTATAAAAATTACAAATGGACTTAACATCATATTTGTAGGTTTTTCTTTGTTATACTTTAAGACAGAAATGGTATAACGTTGTGCTTTGTCATTTATACTTAAACTACCATCTAGATGGGTCTAGGCAAATTCGGGTATGTATCTAGAGATTTTATTATCTTTTCCCGCGTGTCTGCTTTTGCCAAGTTATAATTTTAAAAGTATAAAAGAAGTCCCTTTTTTTAAAAGTAACAATAGAAACGAAGTTCGTTTTAAAATTCTTTTTAAAAACAACATTTGAATCAGTATTCTATTCCATGAGTTAGTTAATGAATGGGAAATCTATTTTTTAATGATTCATTGATACTTTTTCCATTGTGACCTTAGATACAATTTTTAGCACCAATGCGCGAATCTATGAATGAAGCTTGATTTATTAATGAATAAGACTTACTTCCCCTGAAGTTTTTCATTGAAAAGTGGTGTAATTTTTTGAAAATCTGCTTGCATATATAATTTATAAAATTAGATGGTTCACTTTCGGAAAAGAAAAAAGTAGCCGTTGCGTCAGAACTTTGAATGATCTAAATTATCATGATGTCCGATTTTCATTTTCTCTTAAAGTTTCTGAGATCTAAACGGGACGGACGGACGGACAGGCCACCAAAAAGTAATAGCGTCTTTTCCACTTCCGCTAATAAAATGATAATGTCTTTCATTATGAGAAGCGGAACAAATAGACAACGAATTAAATATAGCTTACAATAAATGCTTTTACAGCTGGTAGTGGCTCAGCTGTTTTGTCGTGCTGGTTGTTTAGTGCATCTATTTGGGCCAGAGAGTTTTTTACAATAATTTATCCATATAAAAATATTTCTATAATAATCACCGACTTTCAGACACTATACAATAGTATATATAGTATATATCAAATATCACTTGTCACCAGTATCGGAACGAGACAGCAGGAGGTCACTCACAAAGGCCCGGGATACACACTTGAGACCAAAACAAAATCTGCTGCCGAGGACAAACCTCCACAAAGGTACTTTCCCGAGACCTCCACAAAAGTCCTTTCCCGGGACCTCCACAAAAATCCTTTTCCGGGACCTCCACAAAAGTCCTTTCCCGGGACCTCCAATCAGTTAATTGCGGCCTTCAATAATAATAACAAATTATGTTCCATCTCTTGGACTACGTAGTTTAGGCATTTCGAAACTGTAAACATTGGAAGATGCTCTCGAGGGATTCGAAGGTACTGTAAGCATTGGAGGAAGAAAAATTACAAACTTGCACTTCGCAGATGACATCGATGGCCTAGCAGGGACAGAAGACGAACTAGCTGACCTAGTGACGCGCATTGACAAGACGTTGTAGCATATGGCATGCAAATAAAGCAGAAAAAAATTATGACCAATAGCCAACAAGGCTTTACAAAGGCCATCAGTATCGGAGGTGAAAAGCTAACTAGCGTTAGCAGCTTCAAATACCTCGGAGCTATTTTCTCGGATGAGGGAACAAAACCCGAACTACTGGTCCGAATAGCATAGTCCACAGCAGCCCTTTCTAATCTTAAGTTAATATGGAAAGACAAAGGCTTAGCCCTCGCCATCAAAATCAGACTGATGGGCTCCCTGATCATTGCCACATTTCTATATGCTTGAGAGTCTTGGACGCTGACTGCAGAGCTAGAGAGGAGGATTCTAGCAATGGAATTGAGAAGGATCCTAGGCATCACATTTAAAGACCGCATCACAAACCAAGAGATTAGAGACAGTGTTACTGCAGCGATCGGACCCCATGATGACCTACTTACTACTGTAACAAAACGCAAGCTTAAAATGTATGGTCATATAACAAGGTCTTTGGGACTCACAAAGACCTTCCTCAAGGGAACAGTACAAGGAAAAAGAAGAACAGGCAGACAGAGAAAGCGGTTGGAAGACATTGAAAGAGGTTCTAAACATGGCAAAGGATAGAGAGGAATGGAGAAAGACGGTCTACAAGTCTTGCTTGGTGCCCCCACGGTCCGCCAGACTAAGGGATAGGTAACAGGCAACAAGGTTACACATTTGAACATTGACATATTTGGTATTCGACACATTCAGATTTACACTATGTTAGATGTAAATTCACATGATTGACTCAGTCAATTTGTTCAACATCGAATGCCTGCATCGATCAAATACAATGAATTTTAGATCTCAATTTACAACTGTCTCTTATTCCACCATATTCAAATTATTGAGTTTCAGATGTACCATATGTAAATCAGTCTGACTTTAATATATATATATCTATATATATATATATATATATATATATATATATATATATATATTAAGTTGAAATTTATGACCTTGTGTCTAAATGGTCGTGCGGTATGCGCGCTGGACAATCGTTCGGTTGTCTCGAATGTCTGGGGTATATATCCTGCCATCCCCCCGTCTTCCTGCGGGAGCTTTGGGCTAGCGAGTAAATTACCTTCTACTCTTTAAAACTTGTAAAGAAAAAAAACACATTTCAAAAATTGAAGTTCAAAAATAAATTTAGTAAAAAAATCATCTGTCTTAATGTTATTTCAGATAAAATTTAAATTATTATCACCATTATAACGCGGCAATAACTCAAGAGAATTCATAATAATAATAATTATAATTATGGTAGTAAAAATAATTATTATACTTATTGAAATAGTTATTCTATAAACATAAATAAAAAAAATATTTTTAAAAAATTATCACCAAAAAGAAATCATTTACAAACCTTCGGACTCCATGATACCTTGACGACGCTTTACTGAATGACTGAAACGCAAGCTGTTTTTTGGCGGGAGTTTGCGGGAAAACCTAAAATGAACAAAATTTTATTTCCAAGAATATGTTTATGACACAAGTTTTATCCTTGTTTCAGTATTAAAATATTAAGGCCTTATACAAAGAAAAAGGAGGACATTTCATTGTTGTACTTTTCTTGGAAACATTTGAATATCACTTTTTAAAACCAGTAACATAAAAAAAACATTTGTTACTATTATTTTAAATGCAATTCCTTCTTTAAGCGGATGATAATTTTTTGTTAGAGCCATTATTTTGCTTTTTAAAAATTAATGAAATTTAAAATTTTGAAATGTAAGATTTAAAAAAAAAGGAACATTTTTGTCTCCGCCCTATTTCCCCCCTCCCTTTCAAGATCCTGGCTAAGGGATGTATAAATCTACACAGATGATATAAAGTTCTAACAATAGGTCATTAGATTCAGAGTTAGAAGACGGTGCGTAAACTGAACGACTTCTAATTTAATCAACTCTTTAATGACACATGCGGCAGAGGCGTCACCTTGGTGGGTGTCACCCGGTGCGGTAAAATCAGGGTGTCACCCCCCCAGCGTTCCATTTATTCTTCTAATAAAAAACTACCCTTGTTCAGTTGTTGTTTTTTGCGCAATAATACAGTTCGTTGATTGCTGCTACACAAAGTTTAAATGAGTATCGATTATGTTCTTTTCTCTTACATATTATCGTTAATCATTACATACATTAACATCTACGATTTTTTAAATAGAAAGGAATTAAAAACCAACTGAGCATGCTTTCCTAAGTAAACATTAAACAGCTCTTAATAGAAACTTTTGAACATTATAATCACATATAGTGGTAGTTTTATGAGGACAACTAATGAAAAATGCAACTTAATGAAAAGTATATTCAATGGACAGAATTGCTTGATTTGATTTCAAAAAAATAGTTGTTAATTGATGTTTTAATGAGAGAACGTTATTAGTTGATTTTTAATAAGAGAACGTTATTAGTTAATGTTTTAATGAGAGAACGTTGTTAGTTGATGTTTTAATGAGAGAACGTTGTTAGTTGATGTTTTAATGAGAAAACCTTGTTAGTTAATGTTTTAATAAGAGAAGGTTGTTAGTTGATGTTTTAATGAAAGAACGTTTTTAGTGTATGTTTTAATGAGAGAAGGTTGTTAGTTGATAATTTAATGAGAGAACGTTGATATTTAATGTTTCAATGAGAGAACATTACTAGTTAATGTTTTAATGAAAAAATGTTGTTAGTTAATGTTTTAATGAGAGAACGTTATTAGTTAATGTTTTAATGAGAGAAGGTTGTTAGTTGATAATTTAATGAGAGAACGTTGTTAGTTAATGTTTTAATCAGAGAACATTTGGCAAGAAACAGTTAAAGGTTTAATTCAAATGCTGGTAGAGATTCGTTGTCGTCTTTCAAAACTTTGCTGCATTCTTGTTTTCTAGTTTTAGTATTTCTGTTCACATATCTTGCCGTCAGGCCCAATATAAAAGAGATTAATGCACTCACTATTAACTTCTTGCTCTCTATTTGAATAGTAAATCTTAAGAATACTTTCCTGATATTTTCATATTGTTAAAACGTATTTTTCTTTTGCATTAACATGCTAGTTTGATTTGAGAAAAGTTATCTTAATAACATTTTGAGCTAGCATTTCACATATTTCGTAGAGTAAATGATTAAGTGCTTTAGCTTAGCCAGCACTTTGAAAATAATTAACACTTTTATTTAAAGGTACTTTTGAGTTTAGTTTACTTTTTTGAGTACATCTGCCAATAAGAAAGTCAAGCAATGAAAGTTATGCATGTATTCTCAGACAGGTGGCAATCATCTTTGTGCTGCGCCTCTAGTGTTTGTATTTTCAGAGAGACGGCAAAGATTTTCACCGTCACACTTTCATAAAAATCTTTCTTTTATGAGTCTAACAGCAACACAATGAGCACACCAGCGAGTTGTTCATATGACACGCTATCATTAATTATATTATCCTATCTATTAGTATTAGCGGCAAAGAAAGAAAACCCTTTTTCTAGAGAACCAAGAAAGTATAATTAGAAAATATTTTCCGATTAAGAATTTAGACTACATAGCTTAAGTAAACGGTGTACCCATCCATTCAAGTTTCTTTTCTGCTCTTCATTTATTACTGCTTGCACTTCTTCATGAATCCTTGACATTGTAACTGCATTACCATGTCCCTGAGCTCATCATATCGATACGTTAAGCCCATCTCTTTTCAGTCGTTTTAAAGTAACAGAACTGATACACCAGATTTGGCCCACATTTAGAGGAATATCCTACATTTCTGTCATTTCAACATTACCATTGCTACTGTTAATATATCTTACAACTTCAGAGATCTATGTTAGGTGTGCTGTAATACAATATACCAGAGTACCTTGCAGCTTTTATGTCTCTCATCTCTGATAAGTATATCCCTTAAGTGGTTTGCTAAAACATTTATATATATTTTTGGTACAAGCTTGGAAAGTAACTTTTTTACATCGCTGACTTGCGATCGTATAAGTTATTATTTCAGCACTGGCTCATATTTGGATAACATTTCCACAATCCCAAGAAAAAAAATTCATTATTCAATGAAAAGTCTTCTTCAGTTCGCCACCATATACCAACTTTTTCTTTGCTAGAAACAATGCGATAGTAAGCAATCTATAATACAAGATGTTCCTATGTTTTCCCATCTATACGTCAATCATAGAAATGACGTCCCTGACAATTTTTTCAACCTAAAGTCCGTCTCCCAAAATGTTCCTACTTTGAAAGCCTGATAAATGTTCTTCAGTCTTCTCTCGAGTTTCTCGTTGTGGACATGTCCACTATTTATCAGATATGAAAATCTAGCTATTGATGTTTTCCCATTTAAAATAATTTTATTCAACAATTTCTAAGCTTTATGATTTTGCTTCTGTGACGTTGGTATTTTTATTTTTATTTTTTTAAAGTGCCTTTTTACACTTGGGTGTCACCCCCTATCGGGGAGTGCTGGGACAAGTCCCAAAAAGCCCGTGGAGTCTGGGAGCGCATGAGGCGCCCTGACCGCACTTCCCCGTGGTGGAGGCTGTCCAGGCCTGAGCAAGCTGTTATAGCACAGTGCAGGACAGGCCACTGTCCTGTTGGCTCATACTTTTCACGGTTATGGCCAAATTTTGACCCACGGTGCCCCCGCTGCGGGGAAGAAGAGGAAACCGTGTCTCATATTCTGTTCGACTGCCCCAGACTTGCTGATCTCCGTCTCGACAGGTCTGGGAAACCAAAATTTCTCGACCTGTATGGTGACGCCTACGCACTACGCAAGACAGCAGGGTTTCTGTCCAGGGCTTTTGCAAGAGAGGATTTAAGCCTCTCAAGCCCTCACTCAAATGGAGTTTGATGATGATGATGATGATGATCGGGTGTCACCCGGTGCGGACAGCACCCCCCGCACCTGCCTAGTGACGCCTCTGACATGCGGGAATACCCGCTGACGATTACGTGTTCAAAATAGAGATGGTCTTGACCCGCGGTCGGCATTAGTGATAGATGAGTAGTGAATAAATGGACTTTTTAACAAAGTAGAATGGCGCTATTTATATAGTTATCTTGCTAGGATAATCAAATTCCGAAAAAAAAAAAAAAGAGAATGACCTCTATCTATCGTATTTTTTTATTAGAGAATTTTGATGCCTAGTTTCCCCTTCTGCTGACCATATCAAAAGCTTTCTCCTAAGTGCACTACTTTCTGTCACTTGTATCACGGTGTGTTCTTGACGAGTAACTTTTGCGTTGACACAGTTCTGATTTACTTAAAGCCTTTAAACTCAAACTTAAGACAGTATACATACAGACTCAGTGGCGTAGCTAGAGTATATGATGCCTGGTGCGGTACCTCATCTTGATGCTCCCCTCCCCCCCAAAAAAAATACAACTAACTAAATAATAACATTACAAAACCTTACTTTTTTGTTCAGAATAATATGTATTCATTAATCAAATATTGTTAATTTAAAAAAATCACTTTTTCATAAACATACTAGTGAATTTTACGCGCTTTCTTGCTGGCAAAAGTATCAATAATTTTATCGAAATCAATTTTTTTCCACCAGCTCTTGTTCAATTGACAATATGGCCAAATTAGTAAGTCGTAAATTCGTCATTGTTGATCGCAAGTAATCCAAGGTAGAATAAATTTCCCTTCGTAGCTCTTCTTTGTGTGTAAGTTCAGCTTCTTCAGTATGAATTTTTGAGGAGTGTACTAAAGACATGCTTGTGTGCTGTCCTTTAGTCTCTTGAACCTGCGGTATTGAAGTCTTTTCTTCTTTTTCATCATTCAGGATGCCGCCTCATCATTTTTTTTTCTATATTCAATGATAACTGTCAAGGATATAAAGAAATATAGCGACATGACTAGTTTATAAATCGTTAGTTCATGTTTAAAATACAGTTGTTTATGTTTGTTCGAGTTCATACACTTAGTCGTTTTTTACGGAAAAGCTCAGGGAAATAGAAAATTAATACACACTGGGGGATTTTGGGGCCCCTCTCCACTTGGTGCCCTGTGCGGCCCGCACCACCCGCACATTGGTAGCTACGCCACTGCATACAGCTAATGTATACAGTAGATACAGGATACGGTAATGAAGATCAATAAACTTTTTTTTTACAATAAAATAGTGACATCTAGATCTAGCCCGTTAACTAAATAAACATTAACTCTCCTTATATAAATACATATAAATAAGCGTCTCTCATCTTTAATAACTTTTTCTTAGAATCTTCGAAATCCTTGACATTACCTCTTGTGGCATTTTACGTCTCGTGAAACGATCTTTTCCCTTTGCAACTTCTTGTGTGGCTTAAGAGGCCAATCCTTGATACACAGCTGCGGTTGCAGGTTGGGCATATAAAATCGCCAGGCGGAGCTGCATTTTCACCCTTCTTTCTGCTTCTGTTGTGTATGACATCTGCAATCCGAGACCCTTCTCTTATGCTCTCTCTCCATGTGGATCTATCCAGTGCTACTTTTTCCCAGCTGCTAGTGTCGATTTTAAATAGCTTCATGTCGCGTTTGCACACATCTGTATACCGTAAAAGTGGGAGACCAGTGGCTCTCCTACCTTCAATAAGATTAGTATATCTTGTGGTAGTCTACCTACTGGCATTCTGCGAACGTGGCCAAGCCAGCCAAGGCTCACCTCACATCATGGCATTCTTACCACGCTAACCTTGAACCTGGCTTTTATTATATTTTTTTCTTTGTTCTCGTCACCTTGACTCACATTTTTTTTTCAAGCTTTCACCTTGAACTAATTATTTCGTCAACACTTATAAAATATATTTTTTAATTTTCTGAAGATAACAGTCACTGAGACCAATTACATGTAGACCATATAGTTGGCATTTTTGTAAATTAAAGTTGTCATGTAACTTGATTTAAAAGTAACGGTCTGAGCCCTTCATGCCGCATTCCTCTGTTGCCCTGCATGTTAATCGTATGACATTATTACAAAATGTAGGCTAATACAAAAGTAGTAATTGAGTTATAAGATGTACCACTGATTGGATTTAGAAAAACTACATTTAGTTAAGTCAGCCTTTCCTTACCGCTAAAATATGATAAATAAATTACAAAGTGATAATAAAAGGATGGAAACAATGGGAAAAAACATTTTAACCAAATTATTCAAAACACTTAAATTTTAATTACTACCAAAATATATTTTATTTACATTAGGATATAAACGTTCTTCACTATAAGAAAAACAGAGATATAGAAAAATAAGATAAACTCATTTTTTGTTTTACAATCAAAGATACAATTGAAAAAAAAGCATTGATTCTAACTACTAATTAAACAAGTTTACAAAGACAGTTTGTGTGGAAATGTAAAAAACTCATTATTAGGTTAAAATATTTTTTTATTGCTATAAAAAGCCAGCAGTGTTTGAAACATGTATATAAGACTTTGTTAAACAAAACTATTGCACTCAATTTAAATAAAAATGTCAAGGAATAAATTAATACATTTTGGCATGATTAATCCAAAAACATTTTAGTAGTCAAATGGTTGTTATACAAGAATAAAAGAAATTTATTCAAAGTAAACAAAAGCAATAAAAAAAACATATCATAATCTAAGCGAATACAATTAGAATAATGATCTCGTGCAATACATCATACTAAGTGGTTTTAGAAAAGAACACAGTTTAGTTACGACAGCTTTACTCTACTAAAAAAAAAATTAATCTTACAATATTTTAACTGAAATAAAAAAAAAAGAAAACATCGTAAACAATGGAAAACATTTTAAGCGAAATTGTGATAAAAACATATATTAAATATAGGTCTATGTGTCTGCTTATTTTATATAGGTCTGTGTATCGGCTATGACTGTGGCATTATGCTCTTCTTGGTTAAAAATTAACATTCCTCCCCGCCCCCCCCCGAAAAAAAAAATTGGGGAGGGGGGATTATGTTTTCAAGGGCAAGAACACACCAAAGAGGCTTCTCATCTGTCAGGAACCCAAAGTGTCTGGGAATTTCGAGTAATGATATTGGATTAATAAACTCTGACTGCGTGATGGCTGTGAAAAGCAAAGCTGATAACAGTCAGTTG
Source organism: Biomphalaria straminea (assembly GCA_021533235.1). Lineage (NCBI taxonomy): Eukaryota > Metazoa > Mollusca > Gastropoda > Planorbidae > Biomphalaria > Biomphalaria straminea. The sequence goes on from JADKLZ010019686.1 coordinate 21,980,689, forward strand.
GAGTAAAAATTGAAGCAAATGCATAATCGTGTAGTCTTGCTCAAATTATAATAAGGTTTGCTTTCGAATCCGAAGATTAATGAGAAAGGCAGTATTTCCTGTGGCTACTCAGATCCAGCTTAAATTAAATGGAATGTAATACATATTGCTAATTTTATTATACTCGAGCTATACAACAAAAGATATGAACATTAATTTTTTAATTGACAGCGTCTATAAAGGAAGAAAAAATTTAATACAACGCACTATAAACATTTTGAAATAAAAGTATGCGTAAGAACAAACAGAAAATATACACATAAGCCCCCTAAAGGACGTGCAATTGTAATGAGATAGAATAAATATCCTCTAGAGGAGTTATTAACAAGGTTACAAAGACAGTTTGTGTGAAACATTAACTCAAAATCAGCCCCCGAAGTTGTCCACCTAGAGACTTCCGGTTCCAAGTGCTTTACCCCTCAGCCAGAGCATCTCCATAGATTTATTTAGTGGTGTAATTGTTTGAAAAATCTTCTTGCATATTTAATTTAAAAAATTAGATGGTTCACTTTCGGAAAAGTAAAAAGTAGCCGTTGCATCAGAACTTTGAATGATTAAAATATCACGATGTCCGATTTTCATTTTCTCTTCTAGCTTCTGAGATCACTATGGGACGGACGGACAGATGGTCAGACGGTCAGACAGGCCACACAAAACTAATAGCGTCTTTTCTTCTTTCGTGGGCCGCTAAAAAGCCGTCAAATGGACATATTTACACCCATTGTAACCCTTCTAGTGCCTCTGCAGCTTCGTCTTTTCAACTGTAACGAGGTTGTGTAAGGGTAAAAATGTAAAAAGGATATAATTTTTTTTTTGTGTAACAATAATCATTGGGTGACTGTAATGTTGTAACCAGTGACTTATGTATTTTGTAGATTATGAAGGTTGATTGATTGATTAAATACACTTTTTCAAAGACGTTAAAATTCACTGCAAAAAAAACAAACAAAGAAGTACATGTGAAACAAAAATATTTATAAATGTACAGCTGTTAATTTTTGCTTTTAATTGCTTTTAACTGGTCAATCGGCAAGCAAATATTTCTTTTACAATGTTACTATAGAGGTAAAGATAATTACAATTATTAATTGCAGATCTAAACGAAAGAGTTCAATTGTGTATGATAGTGTTCAGAGTCCAATTTGTGCCTCCAAAGTTTCCATTTGTCATATTATTGTTTGGGAATTAGGTATTTGCGATAGTCAATAAAAGGTGCAAATGTGGAGTTTTCTGTACTATTTTTGTAGTAGATGTAATTGATTTTACGGAATCTCAGGACACTTGTCTTTAACTGTGAGCTATTTTCGTGTTCAGGGGATATCACGCCGTAGATGTAAAGTTCATCCATTAAGATGACAACACCATAAAGTGGCCAGTCTTTGTCCCATAGTTTTTCTATTTCTTCAAATTGTGCAATATCTTTAGATCCTATTGGTGTGACAATCTTCCACAACTGACCATTGGACTGTAAGATGTAAGTATTGACTTCATCATTAAAACTTGTCATTCCAACAGTTGTAAAAGTAAGATTTCTAGTGAGCAATGACCATTTGTTGTTGTTTATATGAAAACAAAAAATTTTTTGTAGGTCCATGCCTCCTTGTGGCGAGGCTTCAGAATAAAAAGCAAGAATTATGTTATTGTAGCGCATTACGTAATCAATGGGTTTGTTACTAGGCAAATCTATCATTTCCTCCAGGAATGTTTTTGAGAAACAGTCCAGTTTCCTAACTTTTTTTTCAAGAGGAGAAAAAATGTAAATATATTTATTAACTACCACAAAAGAAAAGGTTTTCGAATATATGGTCACATGTATAGGATCTGACCACATACCGTTTAAATATTGTGATATTTTTAACATTCTTTCCATGGATCTTGTCTCGACACCGCTTCTTCTTGCTATGCCGAATGCATATAAATAATTATCAATAGCAGCCAGTTTAAGGTGCGTTGTATTGATTAAATCGTTTTGGAATGGAAACGGAAACCATTCACTTGTTGTCAATTGATGTGCTTCAATGTCATTTTCAATTCCTGACTTAATCAAGACTACATGCACAGATTTACTTTTTTTTCTATGCGTAGCATTGGCTGGCCAATACACCTCTCTGTCATTAAAAAAAGCGCGGTAAGACAAAGCATTTATAATTAAATCCTTAATTTTACAGTCTTCCTGAAAAAGTTGATGTTCCTTTAGTGTGTTTAACCATATTTGACTGACAAGAACTAACTTAACATGTGTAAATAATGTCACGAAATATTCTTTTTTACACGAGCCATCACTATTCGCGGTGAATAAGTCTGCTAGAACCCTTCTTCTCTTATGAGCTGGTTCCTCTACATCAGTCAGTACTTGTGCACTGCTTTTCTCTGTCGTATTTATTGACCTTAAATTGTTTCCTACATTCTTATTAAGCTTATTATTTATCCAAAAGAGAATTGCAGCAACCACATGGTCTTCTGACTCGGTCACCAGATCTTGACTTTGGACTAACTTTAAAAGATCGTCTTCTGAAAGATCCTGAAATTTGACGTTACGCCATAGAGACATGAAATTCACAAGAATAAAAGACCAAACGATGTTCTTTACTTTTTCTGAGTTCCGTTTCTTTGCATTTAAATAAAAATGTATGCAATTTTCCAAAGTCAAAAAATTGTTAATATATCTTACACATTCATTTTCCAAAAAGGAAATGTGAAAATAATCAGCAGCTGCAGTTAAGTCAATGACATTGTCGTCAGTCACTTTACAATATCCAGAGTACATTGTTTCGCGAATTAATTTAAATACTTCACTTGATATTTGTTCTGATAGGTGAATCTCCTGTTTTTGTTCTTCATTCTTATTAAATTCTGCTCTGAAGAAGCCAGAGTGGGCTGAGAGAACAAGTTTATGACATTCGAATGTCGTGTTGCCAACAATAACTTCAATATCGAAAGGCTGTTTGTTTATCAAGTATTGTCCTAGACTTTGAAGAATCTCCAATGCAAGATTGCCTCTGATGCCCTTATCTGTAGAGTCTGTGAAAGATTAATGTAATATTAGTAAAGAGTAGAATTTGATGCTTTAAACCTTTAATAAATTATACAAGTTTTCATGTACAGATTACACTTCAGTTCCTTTCCAGTTAAACATAAGAAATCTGAAGAATTTTACTCATCTTTTTTGTTCACTGATTCCGCAATTTCGTAAATTTATGATGTTATTTAGTCAGAAAAAAAAGAACATTCGTTCTTTCTTGTAAAAAAAAATATTCAACATAAAAAATGTCAAAAACAAGAAAAGAGAGATGTTACAGTAGAACTGCTATAGATCTTCAAATACATTGGATTATTTTATGTCAAAATTTGTAACAAATCTTTTCATCTCTATAATAAGAAATCAAAGCTAGCTGCCCATAACAACGAACAATGATAGTCAAGAAAAGGAACGAAGCCAGACCCAAAGAAAATACAGTACCACTACATCACCACCGATTTTTCTGATCAAATTCACCTTTTTTTGGTCCAAAGCTGTTTGATGCTTTTTTGTTGTATCTAAGTAAAGTGTACACTACTTTAGTCTTACATCTTAGTAATTACTGTCGGGGGGGGGGGGGTTCAGGCTCCGCCAGGGTATGATGTGCGGGTCCGGGCTTCCCCTCACTGAGCAGTACAAACTTAACAGAGTGTAACGGCATGCAACTAAATGCCGACTATAAGTCATTCAATTAAACAAAAAATTGTAAAATGTGAGCAATGTTAACTCTAAGGGTTAGTCAACTTATATCAGCTGAACGGTCGATAAATCTGAGCGCGTTATAACTTTTATATAAAACATTATTATTTTTCAAATAGGGTGTTTGCACATTTTATTTTAAATAGTTCGAACTATATTCGTTGAAATGAATTTATATCTTGGAATTGATTTTTAACTGTGATTAAAAATATTGATATTGATGTTGATTGAGAACCTTTCAAATATTTCGATAAAGATCTAAAAAATCGAAGAATTTTCAAATATTGAATGTAAGACTATTTTCCTAAGTTGTAGAGTGAGTGTGCGTGGATGAAGCAAAAAGTGATATTGGTAATAGAATTCAAGGATAAAAATCAGCTCCAATTAGATGTAACAGTTTAGACTGGATGTGATAGAAATTACGTGTGCAAACTTTTTTCAGGACAGACAGACAGACTTGATAAAAGCGTTGTAAAAAAAAAATCAAGGACAGCTTAAACCTTCAATTTTAAGAAATCGGGATAAAAATGTCGAATTTGTACAAATGATTAAGTTTATTCAATTCCCTACAATTCTATGTTTTTAATATTATTAAAATACTTTAAATTATTTTTTTTTATTTAAAAGAAGCTACTAGAGGTGACCTTAGCTCATTAATTATGCGAAAAAATACAAAACAGCATAACTTTTATTTTTTAACAGATTTTCAATGCTTGTGTTAGTAAAGATAACTCCGGTCCCTCCTGAATAGCTGATTCAGTTTTTTCAAAACAAAGTACACGGGAAACAAGTGTCGCGACAAAAAAACAAACAAACAAACAAAAAAAAATTATAGCGATCATTTCGTGTTGAGGTCTTGACGATATTCTCCCTTTGTGTTCACTGACTCTCAGAAATAGGAAGACATCTTCTAACAGTTGCACGTATGATGAAACAGAATTGATTTTTTTCACAACTTTTACATCAACTCAAGTGCAATCAACACTTCCCATTCTCGGATTAAGTGGGTATTTTGCACAATTACTTATTGTCGATGGATAACCCAGACTTTGAACAATTTCCAAAGCTAAATTACTTTAAATGTCTCTCGTTTATATTGGTGTGTATTATCTATAGATAGATAGATACAATGTATATATAGATATATACACACACACTTTCCAATAACAGGGGTGGCCTGGATGTATGGACATTTGGACGCAAGTCTTACTTCTGTTACCGGTGGGTATGCTACCTCCATGGGCGCCCGCAGGATTTTTTCCAGGGGGGTGCAAATTTCCGTCTACGGAGAATACTAAAGAAAGGAACTGGTTTACCGCCCCCCCCCCATATACGATAAGAAGTGAGCTGTAAATATTTGTTTCAAATAAAATAAAATATTTAACATTTAAACAAACAATTAAACTCCAAGCGTTGTTTAGCTTATCCGTTCTGTCTACGGTCGATGTAACAGAAAATGTTAACAACGAATTGCAATCTACATTGTGACTGAGTTCTTATTTCTCACTCCATAGTGTCTCACACTAAAAGGTAAAAATGAAACCTTTTTTCACCAATCCTTGCCTTAACATTTCTGAAAGCTAGCCATCACAGGCAGCCATCGCAGTCTTGGCCGAGTAGTATATTCATGTCTAGGCTATGCTTAATGTATTCGCTGACAATGACGTTAGACACAGACTGTGTTTCTCTGAACAGGAACAAAACCAGTAACTTGTTCTCAAATACAATCGCCATCAACAAACAAACCGAAAGGAGTCTCAGATGCAGCTTCAACACCAAAATACCCAGCAAATGGTGATGCTCTTATTTTTTAATTTTTTTTTTTTTTTTGTTTCTTGCTGCTGCCATTGCTCTGTTAATTAAAATTGTCGTTTTGCCTAGTACGATTCCATGTGATGCCATTCATGGCATATTTTTCGACCCACACATGTCAGCTCTGCAAGGGCCGTTATCTTCGACTTCAATGATTAGGTCATATCCGACCATGTTTGACTCAATTTGACGACGGAGTCAACAAAAAGCTAGCTATAGCATTCATACTCTCCCGACTAGTCTACTGCAACGCCTTGCTAGCAGGCATATCTGATGACAAAATAGCATAACACAGCGAATTCTGAATAACGCCGCACGAATAGCCCATCGGAAAACAAGACTAGATTCTGCTATTCTAAAAGCGAAAAATCTAATTTTTTAAATCACTTATGCAAGCAGTTTATTCATAAAATACACAACTTTTACAACTATTCACTATAAATAGTGACTGTTAGGTGAAGCTCTTTGGTAAGGGAGGTAACTATTTATCTTATTTTCAACACATTTATGCAAATGGTTTTAGACTTTTTGCATAATTTTTTTTTACATTTGTGTCGCTACGCTACTTAAGTTTTATCATACAGGGTATTACACCTATCCAAAAATAATGTTCCTTTTTTTAAGAGAAAAAAAATCTATTTAATATGTAAATAAGTGGAACATAATTTAAAACAACAATTAATAAGTAGGTATTCATATTATCACGTGAAGTACTGCACGACAAGAAGGAAACGAAACTATCGACAAAAGGATTTTTTTTTTAGAGATTGACCCTTACAGACAATTAGATCAATTAGATATTCACTATAAGACATCAGTTAGGCCAGGTTCACATTTGAATCCACATTCATTTTCACATATCCTTTGGTCTGCTGGACCACACAAGATCTGTCAACCTTCTTTTTCCATTTTTCTCTGTCATTTTTCTTTGAAAGAATTTAATTATGATGTTCTTTCTGAAAATATTGATACCTGTCTTCTTACCTGCATGGTTGGACCACTTCGGGGACCGATAATGAGTTTGTGTTTTCTCACAAACTGTCTTTGTAACCTTGTTATGTTTGTAATGTTATCACAGTGCCTTGAGCCTAAAATGCTCTAAAAATTAAACTTCATTATTATTAAGAGCTTTCTTGTATAGTCTGCTATCGTAAACTGGTGGACGTGTTTAACCTGCTATCTAGCGCTAAAACCGACCTTAACTCCGCATAATATAAATACATTTACACATATGACTGCACTCCTCATTATTGTTCAAAGAAACTTTCACATTTATCGTATTGAAATAAAATCAGCAAAGCTTTCTTCTCCAAGCCAAAGAAATAAATATTTCTCCCATTTTAGGCCCTAACTAAATATAATAATAAGTATAATTATGTGCAAGAGAAAACAAATTGTCACCACTTACGTGCAGTAGAATATTTCAACCTTTTTTTAATAGTACAAAAATGCAATACTATAATAAAGCGTACATGGTCAGCCATCACCACCTGATTAGCATATTCTAATTTATTGAAACAATAGTTTTTCCTTACAGCTGTACTTCAGTGGAAGCAAAACTTCTTAAATTGCTACTTCTAAGAAATTAATTTTTATAAAATTTGCTACAATGTGGCTTTTAGAATCTAGAGGGGTGCACGTCGGCCATCTATTCCTATTACGATTAGACCTAGACTAGTCAACTCCAACATTAACTTATCCTTATGATTGTACTACAGTGGAATTACTACTTGCTCAGTAGCTACTAAGAAGTTAATTAATTTAATGATGCAAAAAATTGTATTGTCTAGAATTTTGATATTCAGAATCCAGGGGGGTGCAAGTGCACCCCCCTGCGGGCGCCCATGACTACCTCACAGAATGACAGTAAGACTCTTATGACGTGAAAACGATTGTAAAATTCTCTTATAAAAGGGCAGACGTACCGTTGAGATTGGTTGTATCCATATCTTTTATAAAACATTTGTAAACAGATTTTACAGTAGATTAATACTAGCCTAGAAATCACCATCTTATCATCTGTTTCTTGACCTTTGTACAGTTTAAGTTTTACTTGGAAGCTTACACTACTCATCTAGCTTAAATGTGTTTTTATCTCTTGTATTGATCCTCCATCACTTGTTATGTTGACCCTAGGTATTTAAATTTAATATGGAATAGTTAAATTAAATTAAAAAATGTATGACTAAATGCATGACGCGTAGGATGTAATCATCTTCTTTTTTGAAGTAACGTCTGTATTGTATAAGATATAAGATATATAATGCCTCCATCACAAAAAGAAACTGGTACACAACTTCATAAGACGTAATCGTAAAGGTTCCTTCAAGTGACAGCTAAAAGGAGTACAAAGCTTTTTGTTTCCTTGTATTAAATCTCGATAATGACATTGTCAGAAAATCACTATTAGTTCGCTTTAAATATTAAAATAAACTAGTTGACCGGCGGCATAGCATACGCCGCTATTTACCAGGGCCGGCGACCGCAGTGGGGCCCGCATTTCATAGGACACGCAATTTTATAGGACCCGCTCAAATTTAAAGTGTAAAAATTTTTTAATTAAGCCATTTTATTACTTACAACAGATTCCCCGCGCCATCCTGTCGATTTAACATCCCTATAATTATTTGTCTGATTTCTTTTAAAGCAATAGCTTAACAAACACATTTTTAACAAAATATAGTCATTTATAACGCTGTTAACCATCAAGCTGTAAAGGAAATAAGTCTTTGGCATATGGTTGAACACAATCTGCAATTACAAACACAATAGCACACTACAGACTGAAAAGATAAAATATATAATTTTTAAAAAGTCGAAGAACAAAACTCCACTTGTCTCTCTAACCTTGCTAATGCTTTTTTTTTCCACCACAATTGTTCACAAATACTCGTATTAAAGGTCTTTTGCAAGTCAATGGATTTTTTTCTAAAGAATCTATATATATATATTCCTCTAAGTCTGAGGTCAAACACACAAAAGTTCAAACAACAACAAGCAAGCAACAACAAGTAAATAGGGAAGATCCCATGGCGTACGCACCACGGTGTGAATGGACCCAATCCGCACTATTTCATTCACAAAATAGCATAGACATAAATAAATATAGACCGGAAAAAGGAAGTAACTTTGTGTAACTTGAAAACACATGTATATATATCTACTCATAGACATATATATATATAGACTGGAAACAGGATCTTATTTTCAATTGGGAAGAGTCAAATATGTTTTATGTCCACATCTACGTTAGAAAAAAATGATGGCAAATGAGCTATAAATTCTATGACGTAAATTTCAGTCTATATATAACTATAATCTTTATTGTTTTGAAAAGTACAAAACTTCATTATTCCAAATATTAGCCTTTATAGGCTAAGCATGCACCTATGCGCACCATATCAACAATTTCATATTGAAAGACATAGGAAAATATATATAACTAAATCTATGCTTGCCCAAATTTTTCCAATAATAATTTGTTCTTCATCGGCCAGTCTATATATATGGGAGAGAACCAATGGCGAACGCTTTTGTGCCAGTTTTTAGTTTAAAATTTATAACTCCCCAATGGTTAAACGTATTTAAAAAATTAAAACATCTGCGGAATCCTCAGCTATTGGGCGATAAAACTAAATTTGACTCTTTTCTCCAGATCAGATATTAAATTTATAATTCAAGTCAACGTGAGGTATGGTCGGACCTAATCAGCGAACGCACATTTTCGCGGGAGTCATAATGAGCGAAAGGCCGTAAAAAATAGCGAAATAGCATGTTAAAGTATAGGAAAACAAGCTTTAATTAGTTCTATCATTTAACTTCTTACATGAAGTATTGTAGCTATTGTTCTCCTTGTGGCATTAGGCCTATTTTTTTAGGAACACATGTTCAGTGCACTATATCACCATCAACTCTATCTCCGCTCCCCCTTCCACACACGCGCGCGATGCAGGCCTATTAACCTAAAGGCAGATCCCGAAAACGATGGATTGATGATGTTTGGAGGCAGAAATACAACAGCTTGGGTTTCAGGCGTGGAGAGATTAAAGGCTCAGGAGAGATCTTGTAATTTTATACATGTATATAATATGGTAATTCTTATTACTATATATATATATATATATATATATATATAGAGTTCGCGTTTTTTTCCGCTCTTGAAATCGAATATTTTCTCCTGGAAAACTCATGAAATCCTAATGTCATAATGGTGGGGGAACCCTGTGAAAATGAATTCTGCACTTCTTTAAAACATTTATACACATATTAATATCATTAATTAGTAACAAAGGTTAACCTGTCTGGTCGAGAGGTTTGAGCGCTGGACTGTCGTTTGGATTTATCGATGGTCCCGGGTTCAAACCCTGCCCGCTCCCATCCCCCGTCGTCCTGGACTAGGAAGTAACTATCTTCAACTCTGAAGGAACATCCGAAACATGTAAAACAAACAAACCAGCCTGTTTAAAAAAAAGGAGGACGTCAAAACAGCTAGAGGTTGCCCCCCTCCCCCCGTAGGGCCTATAAGCTCTGTTAAGATCAACTGAGGCCAATTTTACCCTCACTGGCATAGAGGAAAGTAACTGCCAGCATATGGCCTTTGAGAGACTGTTGGAGAGCTGCGAGTCAAACATTGTAGACGGAAAGAAAATGCTGGAAAATATGCTGGGCTTGCGTAGTCATGTGAAACACGTACTGCACTCATACTTAATCTTCGAAATCAAAGACATTGCCATTCATATATTTTAAAAAAAGGTCAATTATTTTTATATATATTGTTATATTATAACAATAAAAATAGATAAGACAAAAAGAAAAACAAATTAAATCAGTCACTAAATTGTCGTTAATGGCTTTTTAAGCATATTATAGAGGTGTTCGCTGAATAGGTTTTCAGTTAAAAAGGTAATTTTGCGCGAACATCCCATAATATTTTATTTTCAACGGAATGAATAGCTTTGGCTATTCTAATTAATTATTTCCTTATCTATTTAGAAGCATAATATGCGATTTTTTTTTCGGCCGATGTCCATTGGTGCTTTAAAATCGCCTTAAGTTCGGACCTACTCTCGTTTATCCCGACACGTTTTGACAATGAAATTTCCATACATGTCCACTTTAACCTTCAGCTATGCTTTATTGTATGAAGGGAAACGAAAGTGAATATGTGGGAAATGTAGTAAAATGGAGCATTTGTAATACCAATTTATTAGTTCAGCAGTTACTTTCGAAATAAATTAGAATGGATAAAAATACGGGGAGGTGTTCGCTTTATATGCCATTTCGCTGATGGGCCTTTACTATATATGTCTATGTATCTACTATTGAATTATGATTTCTAAATTATGACAAATTTAAAAATTGCATGATCTTCTGTCTTAGAGATTAAACACAATTTATAGATTCTAGACATAAAATGAAGTACAATGCACAAATATTTGTTTCATAAAACTCTTATGAATTTGTGTAGTGAATGGAAGGGAGGTTAAAAAAGTGGAAGCCGGAAGAGATTATATTGTGTCGTAAGACTCTTTGAAACTAATCTAGATCGACATTTAATAATTTCCGGAGATTTCCAGGACTTTTTCGTAGGCCTATATTTAATAACATTTCATGAGATTTCCAGGGGCTTCTGATAAATCAAGTCCAAGAGGCCACGGGAAATCTGTTATATGCTATAAAATGGTTTAATTTAATAATTTATACACCTAAAAATTAGCACGGGTCCATAGACATAAATAAATATAGACTGGAAAAAGGAATTAACTTTATGTAACTTAATTTAATGATTTACACACCTAAAAGATTAGCATAGGTCCAATGAAAGTGCGGGACCCACTGCGGTCGCATATTTTGCAGTGCCTAAGGCCTGCCCTGGAAAATAGCGGCGTATGCCATGCCGCCGGTCGTCAAGAGGCCGCGGGAAATCTGTTATATGTTATAAAATGGTTCAATTTAATAATTTATACACCTAAAATTTAGCACGGGTCCAAAGAAAGTGCGGGACCCACTGTGGTCGCATATGTTGCAGTGCCTAAGGCCTGCCCTGGAAATTAGCGGCGTATGCTATGCCGCAGGTCGACTAGTTATAGAGTATTTGCGCTCTAGAAAACTTTCTCTTTGACTATTAAATACATAAATAATTCGAGTTTTAAATATGGTTCTAATTTTTCGCATTATAAAATAAGTAAAGCGAATGCGTTAAAAAAATTATTAATGGAGCTAAAAATAGAAATGACCTCTTTACTTGTTGTTGCATGTTGTTGCACGTTTGACCTCTTACTTTGAGAAATAATATATAGATTATATTGCGGTAAAAACACATACATTTTAAAAAGGAAAAGAAACAAACCTTCTGACGCCATGATAACTCGCTGGATTGATCTTCATATAATTGCGGGAATATCCAATCTTCCGAGAAATGATTTTCACTTTCATAGTATTAGAATACCACACTCCAATCCTGGGCTATGCTACACAGTTTCAAAGGTGGAAAGGGTTGTTAGAAGAGAAGACTAGGCCAATAGGGTACCAGAACAACATTCACGTTTCAGGATCCAGCTTTGTTAAAAAGAAGCATACCCCTCCTCGCTCCTCCATGGTGTTAATTGAGGAATTTTCTGACTCTCATAAACACGAAGACATCTGCTAACAGTAGCAGGTAATATGAAACCGAACTGATTTTTGTTTTCACACAGCTTACATCAACTCGTTGGGGTGCCTACAAACTTTGCTGACTGCACTGGTCGGGGATTTAAAGAGAAAAACATCAGCAATCATGTCACAATCCACACACCGGAGACGTTTTTAGGGCGGACATCTACACGGTCACTGTGGTACATTGAAAGCCTTGTATCTTGCCCCGAGAGTCTTGGTATTCGAGACACTGGAAATAAGAGATATGCAGTATTTACATCTGTTTACAGGAGGCGCGGTGGCTGAGCGGTAAAGCGCATAGCTACTGAAAAAAGAGTACCGGATTTGAATTCTGGTGAAGACTGGGATTTTTCGACATCGTTAGGCGCCTCTGAGATTATACAGCCTCAACCTGACATCAGGTTGGGAAAAATAATTGCGGTTGGTCGTTGTGCTGGTCACATGACACCCTCAACGTCGTACAGACCCATGACGTGGCAACGAGCTATTGGTCTCCACTGACCACAGGTTGCGACGTTACAGGTCAGTGATCAGGCCTTCTATGCCGATTGGTCTCGGCTCAACTGTGGGTAAGTGGTATCGATGGTCCCGGCTTCAGACCACGACAGCTGTCGTCCCCCGTGGTCCTGCGGGAGGTTTGGACTAAGTAAATTACTTTCAAGTCTGAAAGAACATTCGGAACATGGAATAAATTTGACCACATTTATTGAAAAGCAATATAGAAAGTGTTACCGTAAAGTTGTGAGTGAATTAATATTGGCGAACCAGTGTACGAGATAACACAAAATTAAGTAAAAGAAAAATATTTACGTCAATTAATAATACTAGATCTTTTAACGGGTAACAATAGTAGGTCTAAATCATAAGCCAGGTTTATTGTATGATCCAAGCTAAACTTATACTATATAATGACAGGGCCCGCCTTAGCCATAGGCAAACAGGCAACTGCCTAGGACTTCTTATTAATGTGGGCGTCACACAGGGCTCCTAACGATTTTGTATAGAGAAGAAATAGAAAAACTTGTCCCGAATGTTATTGTTGGAGTTCACTACCCTTTAAAGAAGGGATTCTCCATCTCTTCTATACAAATTACGTAATACACAATGGCTATCACGTGACAAATTTTTACCTTGTTTTATCAATATTATCACGTGGCTAAATGTTTTTTGTTTACGATTGGTAAATGAGGTCCATTGCGTAATTGTATTTGTTTCGTTTTTTTTTTTCTATTTCATTTGGGAACATCAAACGCATTTTGCCTAGGGACTCCAATTATATAAGGCCGAAGATTTTATTTAATTTTATTTATAAAGCTCTGTTAACAAACAAAGTGTAGGCTCAAGGCTCTGTTATAACATTACAAACGCATACACAAGAGCTAACATGACAAACTAAATGTACTTTCAATTTCAATTTTAAATTTGGCAAGCTTCAGTATTTCGACACAGTAGTTGGAGCGAAAAAAAAATAGGTCGTCTAAATATAGCTTTTAACTCTAAACAGGTAGTTGACTGCTTGCATAGTTATAAAATTCCAAACAATTACGATGTTGACGGAATACACGTGTGCCTCTTCAATTGTCCGATGCTTCTGATCAAGTAATAAGCTTTTATATAGCGCTAATTTCATGCTTATAGCATGCTGCGAGCGCTATGGTCAAATCACATTTGTGGAGCATAGTGGGGTGGGGGGAGGGGTATCTATGAGGAGGTTAAACACAACTCTCCTCGTGTTGAACCTCGAGCCCCCTTCATATGTAGCAAAGGTAGGGACTAATGTCACTCTCAATGCTCTTGACAAATTAGAAACAACAGAGGATTGAAAGGAGGCACAAGAACAAAGGCCAACTCATAGAAAGAGGTTTTTTTAAAGATGAATCGATCTTGATGGCTTTTGTTTGCCTGATCTTGTCTAAAGATATTTCTCATATCTAACACGTGACCTTGCCATTCTGAGAGTATTAGTGTAGCCAACTCGAAAACGTAGAGACTCAAACTAATTAGATTTTCAAACTATGACAAAAGCAGCAGATGACTTTGTGAAATCGGTGGATAAAAGAACAGAATTTAAAATGATTTAAAACAAATGCAAAGGGAAAGGTAAATGATGAAATAATTGCTGCTACAGAATTTTGAGGATATAAAATGCATTAACAGAGTTGTATCTTGTAAGTATGTTTCTTGAACGCAAATATCCCAAGTAGGCTTATGCTTCTCAACTAAATGACGCCTCACCCTCAACGTGGAGATCAGGTGAAATAGTCGTTACAGGGGACGATTATGCCAATAGTTCAGCATAATTGATCACCCGTTTGTGGTGCCTGAGGGCCATTGCATTTGTGCGTATAAAAGAAAGCCATGACAAACATGTTGTTATGTACAAACACTTCCCAAAGTTGCTTTTCGGTGGCATTTGACAAAAGTGGCTTTTCGATGATAGTGACTTAAAAATGTACTTCTGCATCGATTTTTTTCCCAGACTGAAGTTTGTTTTTCTTTAAAGTTATGTTAACACAAAAGAATAGACCGGCCTCTCTCTTGATAACCTGCTTAGAACAGCCGCTGGCTGAGGAAAAGTGGAGGGAATCAGTTAGTCGAACTGTCACAGCAACCCTACGACGAAAGTCAAGGAACAGATTAGAGACGTCTGTTCATACAGGCAGATGAAGACGAGCTTCCGTGGGTTTAGAGTTCCAATAGTTCTAAAACTCATAGGCATCACGAAAAATTACACAATTAGCTTTATTAAATAATTTTCTTTACGTAGAAAATAGTAAAGAATAGGATTAGACGCATCCTGACACAAACACTTGGACGATCTCCTCTTGTTGACGGAAGATAATGTCTACAAATATATGCCCGAGGTTTAGTTTTTACAGAGTTAGAAGAGAACACCCTCTTTCCACTGTCGCCAAAAAAGAAAATAATGAAAAGATCACATTACGCACACGCTTATCTTCCATACCAGTAATCCAATTCTCTATAATGGTAATATTACTTTCTCCAGACATAGTGGTAACTTATCTTTTGATTACCCATTTAGATTTTTGCCTGAGTATATTTACGATAAGATTGCAATGCAGTGCACTCCAAATGTAGAGCTGTGCGAAAGTGTCGTTGAATGGAAGTGACGTCTCAAAACAAATTGGATCACTTTGTTGACACGAAAATATCGTAAATATTATTTGTGTTGTCTTTTTTAGAATTGAAATATAAATTCCAGGCCACCATTTGTCAATCAAGGTATCAATAGATTTGAATCTAGTATAGAAATACAAGTATCAATTTGAAACAGCACAGCCCTATTTAGTATTGGTTTGTGCTTGCGGGGAGATACAGAGAGAGAGAAGCCAACTTTTCTGATGGATCTAGACATTCTAGATCTAAACTCTAAACGATTGTTTTAAAAATTAATTATATAGACTAGAAAAATACATCTAAAATCTAGAACATAGATTTAGTTAATATTTTTTATTGGAATATGGTATTTATGTATAGTTTAGTCCGCTTCTTATATTATGTGGCTCATTGTCCCTCATTTAAAATATCAAGTAGAGACTACAACAGCTAATTGTTGATAAACAGATGGAGCTATATAGGATTCTTCTAGGCTATCTAATTGTAGACTTTGTCACGGTGTTGCTTGAATAGATGGACTTGTGTTGCGTCTTACTCTCACTTTATCTGGCAGGCGGATTTGGAGGTGCGGCTGATATAAAGGCAAACACAACTAAGATGCAATAAGATACCAGAGTGTATATAATTTACTTTTGTTTAATTATTTTCCTAGAACTTGAAACAATTAATATATCCACAGTACATTTGATTCAGATATGATATTCATGGTGATACAATAAAGCCAACTAATTATTTACCATAAACTAACGACTTGTAGCTCTCACTCTCTGAGTCCTAACTCTGACCCTGACTGCAAATGACTCAAGTCCCTTTCTTGTAATCTCGTCACCCCTATAACCTTCTTCCCACGCGCACGCTATCTTCAACCTTGACCTTTCGTTTCCCACCTTTTTGTGTGTGTGTGACCTCAATTAACTATCGCAAAAGGATCATCTGATCATTCGACGACACATTCTTGTGACTAGCCTTCGTTTTGTAGACTGCTTACAAGCTTAAACGTGAAAGATTTAAATATAAATATTGTGTGTTTACTTTTATTTATTTATATGTTTGATTATCTTTGTTTGATTCGCTTCCATTGTTCATGTTGAATTTCGTGATTCAGCTAAACATTTCAACATCTTCATTCAGTCAGTTGTGGCTAATACTAATGATAAGGTTTTGAGCCTGATGCGTCTAATTCTGTGGGCGCTATTGGTTAACATTTCCAGCTCTACTGCTCTCTTAGTTTTTAATTGAGTTTTCTAAATTGTCATGTGAAAACGAATGGTGGCCTGGGCTTATTTTCATGACACATCTCTTCCAACACGGATAGTGACCCCCTAAAGCATTTCACTACTTAAAGTGTGAGAAACTCTGTACCAGTGCCCTTACCGCCGACTTGGCAAATATTTTTGTCATCCTCTAATCTCTTGGCGTTTCTTAGCCTTTTTTTTTCTTGGGGCTCAAAATAAATAGGCCTATACCGAAATAATTGTTGATGTTTTTTATTTCATTAAGCTACTTAAAGCTACGTTCTTTAATAAACAACCACAAACATCTCTATACCATAAAATAATTATTAGCTTATTTTCGTGCTCAACAAAAAGGCAAAGATCTGTCCAATTTTTCATGGTAGTTTCTACATTCAGAATATACTTTTCATTTCTTCGAATCTTTCATTTCATTAACGCACAAATATTAGGCTACCATTCGTGATGAATCAAAAGAAGACGACCCTAAATGATGATTAAAAATAACTGTCAAATCATCCCACTTAAAACTAATTTATTGTTTTTTTATTACTAAAAAATATTGCAATATCTTTGATTCAGTTGGGACGAGGTAAGGACAGATCGTTAGGTTCGTATCGATCAGTTTTAAAGTTCGTGTTTGGTTCGTTTCGGTCGTAAGTGAGGTTTAAGTTTGGTTCGGATTCAGTTCGTTTCCATCTCTACTTCTGACCCACAAATTTAGACACAAACCCCTACACTCACTCAATGCTTAATATAATGTTGGTAAGTTAGGGTTCTAGATACCAATCAGACAGTCGCCCCGATTTCCCAGAAAACCGCAGCCTTAATGGGAAACACAATCCAGTATTTAGTCCGATACAATGAATTAATAAAACCACGGAAGAATTAACAAATAATTCACATACACATACGCCTAGATAACTTCTCAAATCTCTCTTTATTTTTCTCTGCATATCATCGTATTATTAATACTACAATTAATCAAAATATGTCATCACTCTTATCCTCCTGCACATAGCCAGTTAGAAAACAAAAAGGGAATCTATCCTTCTCCTAGCCCTTACTTGGTTGAACCGTTGGAAGTCCACATATAATCTGTCGACAGTCTCTTTCTTTAGTATTGTGAGTATCTTACCTTGGAAAGCATTTCATTCTTTCTTATTTTATGTTATCTTCACGTTGCTTTCTGTCTGCTTTCTTATTCTTTTTCCTGGTATTGTCTTTGCGGACCTTGTGATGTGGCCATAAAGTTTTATTTTGTGCTTTTTTGACAGTGGTCAGCAGGTCATGGTGAGGTCAAAGCGCGGTTTTGATCCTGTCTCTAATCTCTTCCTCTGTGATGCGGAAAGCTATTCATTGCTACTGAAGTAGGCCTGCTACCACTGGCCAGCTGGTAGTTGTTGTTTTTTTTTTTTCTGTTGTTTTTTATTCTTCGATTGGTTCTGATGTTTCTTTCTATTACAGTTGAAAAACTAACAAAACTAAAATAAGTAAAAAATAGAAGCAACAGGAATAGTAAATACAAAAGGGGGGGGGGTATTGTTGAAAGCTGCCGATCCATTCAATAAATAGGCCTAGCCCCGACACGAGTCAACTTGTGACATTCAAGCAAAATCTAAATGACTGTAGCGCTAAATAAGTCGTAGTCGTTAGATTCACAAACAGATTCGCGAACAGAAACACTGCACCATTTAAAAAAAAAGAATTTCAAATGTAACATACATTGATCCAATTTAGTTTAAAGAACTCGTTTAAATTTTAAAGTATAAGTGGCCAAAATTAATTTGGTATCTATCAAGAAACTCGAGCTCTAATCCCGACTCAATCCGAGTAGTGTTTTTTTATCTGCCTAATAGGAGCACGGAAACGCACTGTCCCATACACAGTTGAACGACAAGAACACATTCAACGTGCTCTATCATAAAAGAAGCTTTATACAAAACCAATTATTTCTTTCATTAAAAGAAACTTTGGAGCATTAGAAAATATTTTATATCAATAAAATACATATTTGTAGTCATGTTCAAAGTAATACCTGTTACCTGTCCCTTAGTATGGTGGACCGTTGGGGCACCAAACAAGACTTGTAGACCGTCTTTCTCCATTCCTCACTATCCTTAGCCCTGTTTAAAATCTCTTTCAATGGTAGGCCTGTCCATTCTTTGATGTACATACATACAAAGTAATACATTTGTTTAAATCACGTAGGTCTACACTATATAGTTTACTTCTTGTCTTCTTGATTTGACAGTCGTTGGCAGAGCACTTTTTCTTGTGATACTTGAGTTGACAGTCATTGGCAGAGCACTTTTTTCTTGTGGCACTCTTGAGTTGACAGTCATTGGCAGAGCACTTATCCTTGTAGCACTCTTGAATTGACAGTCATTGGCAGAGCACTTATCCTTGTGGCATTCCTGAGTTCACAGCCATTGGCAGATCACCGATCATTTTGGCACTGTGTTGGTTCAACATTGATCCTAGTAAGTGGAACTCTTTAACTCATATTTATTTGTATTACTTAAAAAAACATTTATGATCAAAGATGTTTTAACCAAGCAAGTCTTTGCTCCGTGGATACGATGGACCACAAAGCCCAAATTTGTCTAGTAAAATTTCAATATTATATCTAGATCTATATTGCAATACGAGGTTGCGGTGGCTGAGCGGTAAAGCGCTTGGCTTCCGCACCGGAGGTCCTAGGTTCGAATCCTGGTGAAGACTGGGATTTTTAATTTCGGGATTTTTGGGCGCCCTTGAGTCCATCCTGCTTTGATGGGTACCTGACATTAGTTGTGGAAAATTAAAGGCAGTTGGTCGTTGTGCTGGCCACATGACACCCTCGTTAACCATAGGCCACAAAATCAGATGACCTTTACATCATCTGCCCTATAGACCACAAGGTGTGAAAGGGGAACTTCACTTTTACTTACTTTATATTGCAATACATACAGACTTGAAAATCTTTACTCGTTATAAACAGAATATTTTTTCTTAGAGTGTTTCAAAAAATTAGAGTTAAGTAAACATAATAGAAAAAACATGTAAAACAAATGTTGCAGGTAATAACGAATTGAAGACAAACTTAAAAAAGTATGTCCTGAAATGAAGTTTGAGTCTTTGTTTAAATACATTTTTAAAGACCTTATCAACCATAGGATTGTTTGAATGTGTTTGTAATGAGAATGATCTTCGATTATATGAGTCAAATGTAGTATCACAGAAATAATCTGTCCTTTACTGCAGTTATAAATTATAACTTGTTGTTCACAGACTAACCATGGTCATCAAACGAGAAATGGCCTACGGCATTGTCCAAGGATTGGGGGACATCTGGAAGTGTCAGGAACTACAAGACTTTACTGTCACACTTGGTGATACCCATTATGGCTGTCATCGACTTATTCTCGCAGCTTGTTCCATATATTTCAGAGGACTGTTTAGATCCGGCATGAAAGAAACTGAATCAAATAGTGTGACTGTAGAAGACATATCAAGTGAAACTTTTGAGCTGATCCTGGAGACTCTGTACACTGGTCATAGTGTTTTGACAAATGACAATGTCGTTGACATCTGGAGGGCTGCTCATCGTTTACAGATAGAGTTTTTAGTCAAAGAATGTGAAAATTTTGTCATAAAAACTATGTCTCTAGACAACTATATTGATTATTTTAAAGTTGGCAGATTGTTTAACTCCAATTCTGTGATGGATGTTGCGTGGATGTTTATGCTTAAAAATTTTACCTCATTTTCAAATGAACTTTTTTTCCTTGAACTCCCGTTGTCTGATGTTCTAAGATTGGTTGCGAGTCAGAGTTTAGTTGCAAAGTCTGAAGATAACGTTATAAAAGCAATACTGAGATGGGTTGAGTTTTCCCCAAACAGTGAAAGTCTTGACAGTTCAAGAGTACACGATGTGGCCATGGAAGATGCTCGTCTCTTAAGTTTTCAGAAGGAGAGGAATGATAACAATGTAAACGTTTCAAATGAGAACAGTTTTGTAAACAATCTCACTTGCTCTAGATCAATGGATCTGTTTGCTCTGATGTCTAAAGCGAGAACATGTCTTGCTAGTCACGAATGCCTGGAGATGCTGCTTGGACATCCACTGATCACCAGAGACAAACAGACCAGAGATCTCATCACACAAGCCCTGCTTTATCAGCTTCAGATTGGAAAAAGAAACGGCCAATGGCCAACATCTGCTATACATAGAAATAGCAGTTTATATGAAAATGTTGCCATAACTGCTGAACTTTTATCCAACAGCACTCAGATAAAAGTGTTTTCATTTACAAGAAATAAATGGTTTTCTACAAAGATCAAAAGTTTTCCCGAAACTGAATTGTTTCGTTTGACTGCAGTCGACAAGTCACTGTATTCTCTCTCAGTCACTCTAAATCTAAGTAATGATGAACTATATAAATTGTCCTTTTTTCAGTTAAATCACAATGCCTGGTCGGAAAAACAATTTTATTTGCGAATACCTCCTTTATGCAGGTACTTTTTCACAGCGGTTAATGATTACATGTACTTGTTAAACAGCGATTTGAGAACCATTTGGCGACTTGATCCAAAGTCAACATTAAGTGTCCAGTTGACTAATATTCCAGAGGATGAACCCATTAGCCATGTATCCACTTACGAACATCTTATTCTTGTCTTCTACTCTGTGTCTGTAAAAGGTGAAACAGAGACTGCTATTGATTACTATGACACTTCAAAAAATATTTGGGCCAAATTTAACAATCTCGAGGGTCCGGCTAAAGGAATGACAAGCTTTAAAGATGACCAGTCCATGTACGTCTTGCAGTCCACTGGTGATGTCTGGAAGCTGATCAAGACACCATCTAACCTGCTTGAATTCGAACACGTGACCAAACTTTGGAGTTTTGATTGGCCAGTTCTTTGTGGCGCGATCACCTATATGGATGAACTTTACATCTATGGCGTCAAATGTGAAGCACTCAGAGATGACCCAACACTTCGAAAGTCTTTACCTGGTGTTTTCAGTAACATTATTTATATTGAAAGTGAGTCAGCTTCTGCATCTATGTTTTTACCTTTCATAGTGAACCGTAGACTGTTAGATTAGTCTGCCAACACTGAGATAGTTATATAATATAATGTTTTACAAATAGTTATATAATATAATGTCTACAAATAATTTTATATTTTAATGTCTAGAAAGAGTTAAAATCATTTTCGTGCATATTTTCGTAAGGTTTATATTAAATCGTCCGTCTGTCTGTCTGTCTGTGCGGATATTTTCACATGCTTTTTCTCCAATTCTCTATACTTGGATCAAGTAGAAATGGAGCACAATTATTAGTTTTAGTTGATAATGTGAATCAATAAAACACATTTTTTAAAAATTTTGGTCATTAGTAGTTTTATTTATTTAGAAATATAGCAATAAATCTTGCAGTATTGAGATATATGGCAGCAAATATGTATTTCTTTCCTTATAAAAGCTCTTTTTAAAGTAATGCTTATATTTTGTTTGTTTAACGTTGTAAAATAATACCTGTAAACAATAACAAAAACGTGAAAATACTTAAAAAAACAAGAAACCTTATACGAAGGGATGTACTAGTACAATAGCACGCCACACAGTCATGGAGGTCCTCAGAGCAGGTGGGATCTAAGTCAGTAAGAATAGAACATTAAGTTGCTGGCAAGGGCGTTGATTCTATAATTTTCCCACTATAAACACAATAAACATCTTCCGAAAGAATGAAGGGTCAGAATGTAATAAAGAGTAGTTATATATAGCCTATATATATTCATATTTTATGTTTTGGTGGGGGGGGGGGGAAAATTTCCCCCCCCCCCCCGAAAAAAATTCTGGCTGCGCCCATGAAAAGGTGGATTTTACCGTAATTAATTTTTAAAATCATTTTTTAAAAAAGAGGAACGACCTAAATTCAAACTCGTGGCTTATGCAAAATTTCAGCTTGATCCGAGATTGGGTGTTGGAGAAATAACAAGTACAAACTTTTTGCCTGACAGACAGACATACAGGCAGACAGACTGAGTTGATATAAACTTTGTAGAAAGAGTGAACTACTTAGAATAACATAAAGTATGAATAAACAGATAAAAAGATACTCCTCCTTATTACAAATACTCACCACAAGAGGTTCTGGAGTCTGCTGATCACCTGCTGTACTGGGATAGACCTATTTTGACCGACAAAACGGTATATTTTAATCGCCCTGATCTGCTGCTTATTGATAAAAAAAGAAAAAGCCTCTGTCATGATTGACATTGCCGTACCACTATCTCTTAATTTAAGAAAAACTGAGTTGGAAAAACAGCGAAAGTATGTGAACCTAGGCTTGGAGATTAAGCGTTTATGGAAGTTATCTAAAATAACAATATACCCCATTGTCATATCAACCGAGGGGATAATAACAAATGACCTCACAGATACCTTCAATGCTCTGGGCATTCCTAGGAACATTCTCGTTGCCTATCAGAGGGCGGTACTGCTGCAGACCTGCCACATCACCAGAAAATTCCTCAGTGGAAACTGATAAAGGGAATACGATGAATTTTGTCTCCCTTTAACGAAACTCGACCCTGGCTGCGTCAGAGAAAGAATACTCTTTCTTTTCTAACATAATAATAATAATGATGATGATCTTTATTGTCCATGAGGAAATTTGTCTTACAATTTGTGCATTATACCAAACAAAACATTATAACTATAAAGAGAAACAAAATGTTCATTCACACAAGACTCACTCACAATTAAACTAAACTTTAAATTTAACATCCTTAGGACAAAAACGAAAAAAAACAACTTAGGTGTACCAATTAGTTTGGATTGGGTCAGTCATGTAATTAAATTTGTAATAAGCCACAAACGATAATCTATAAAGGTGACTAATTCTAATATCACTACTTCAGTCGAGTACTTTTGCCCTTGTTTTGAGATGCCAAACAAAAGTACTTGTACATATTTGGTATATGATGGTTGGGCTAATTCAATTAGGTTAAAACTGAAAATCGAAATTTTAGACCTTTTTACCCAAATTTAGTGTCCTACACAGCCTTGTATTGTCAGGTATAATAAGTAATTTTTGCAAAATTTCAGCTAGATCCGATATTGATTGATTGTCGGAGAAATAACGTATACAAACTTTTGGCCATGCAGACACACACTGACAGACAGACAGACAGACAGAATGAGTTGATATAAGCTTTGTAAAAACAAGTCGCTATATTACCATTTAAATAACGACATTGCTCATGGAAGAATTGTTCATAAAACTTTAATTAGCCTTTATCATCATTACAAAACCTTAACACAGAAGACAAAAATGGGATGAACCTAAACAAATTGCAATGTCCTGGTTCCGAAAAATCCTCCGAAATTAAATTATAACTGTGTCGTTACTGGAGATCAAAAACAGCAAAGCAATGCAAAAATTAGGTCTAATTAGGTGTCCTTATAATCAAATAAATTTTACAAAGAATATGTACTATAGAGGAAGTGTCGTTCATAGTCAGATACTAATTTTAAAAAATAAGTATTTAGAATTGGTCAATACATGCTACTTTGTTGTTAACTGTATCTCTATAAAATGTAGGTTACAAAGTCATACATCACATAAAGACATATATAGCTCCTCCTTCGTGTTCGAAGATGAGCACTTTTCTCATTTCCTATGGACTCGAAGATGGCTGTAAAGTCCAATCCTCGCTTTGAAAAGCCAGCCGCATATGTGGCATGGGTGAGTTTTGTCAGTTGCAGATGGGCCTGCTTTTTCTCTCTGCTTTCTATTGGTTCGGCGCTCTATCGCACTGGCCACTCTTCTTGCTTCAAATCTTAAGACTCCGAGACTCACAGCTTCTCGCCATGCAGAGCGATCTAGAGTTAGTGCTTCCCAGCCGTGAATGTCGATACCGCATAAAGACATGCATTCAGAATCGCAAACATTTCAAAAGCATCAATAGATGCAATGTGATCAATTAGTATATCAATTAAAAGGCTCAGTTTATTTCTCTGAGAAAAACAGCGTCGACTAATTTGTACTTGATAGGATCTTGTGTGCTGTGCAAATCCAACACTCAACCAGTCTAAACTAGCCAAAGAACATTAAAATTAACAAAATAGGCGTACTGCAGACTTCTAATTTAAATGTTGTATATAGTCACAAATGGGATGATTGTCTTTTCTCCCTATCTGTCGTTATTTATCGTGTCTACCACTATTCAACCTTCTCTAAGCCTTAGCCATCTTGTTCTTCATGTACCCGCATTCCGCTACGTCATTCGTCTGTCTAACTATGTCACTACTTTTACCGTCGCTTAGAAACACTACACAATGTATTTATCTACAAAACTAACATACTCTCTAACTAAACTAGGCCACTACAAATTCTTTAAAATTGGTGTTCTAATATATTATTCGGTTTGTTTTGATGTAGCAAACAACAAGTGAGTTTTTGAAATTGTATTACTTAACAAAACAAGCTCGTGGCTTGAATATGATTATCCATGGGCAGAGCCGCCTCTGAGTTTATGTGATAACACAAACTCTCTTTGTAATCTTCTTTAATGTTTTACTGCTCCAATTTTACAACTCAAAGGTTAAAGACTTTCTTTCATTTTTTTACAGTAATTTCCCTTTAACAGCTACTGTCATTTTTTGTTCAATCAATCGTTAAGTTTTTCTTTAGTGAGAAATTATTTTTGACGTTTGACTTTGTCTTTGTGGCTGAACAACATAATAAACTAGACAGAACGCTCCTTTACGCTAAACAATTTCTGCTTAAGATAATTGGTATAAAATTTGAAGAGTTAGTAGATTCACTTTCTATGTAGATTATTTTTTTAAACCAACCTTTTAAGAATGTTCGCAGCTGTGGGTCATCTTTACGTGTTTCAGACTTGACACCATAAATATAGAGTTTGTCCATAAAAGTGACCGCTCCATGGAGTGGCCAGTCACAACTCCAGAGTTTGACCACATGCTCAAAATCCACAACGTCAGATTGAGACTTGACTATTTTCCACACATCACCGCTTGACTGCAAGAGACAAATGGACTGGTCATTTTTAAAACTAGTCATTCCTTTGGCTGGACCTTCAAGAGTGTTCAGTCTTGACCAGGTGTTTAGTGAAGTGTCGTAACACGGAACTTGAATCTCTTCAACACCTTCAACAGAATTTGAATGCAGCGTCAGAATCAAATGTTCATAGCAGGTCACGTGACATATTGGCTGATCGTCTGGTAAATCAGCCATAAAAACTACACTTTCGGATGTTGGCTGCAGTCTCCAAATTTTCTTTACTTTACTCTGAATAATGTAAATAAACTCATTAACTGCTGCTACAAAGAATCTTGAATAACTCAATGACAAGGACAAAATTAGTGTTTTCCAATCGTTTCCTACTAATGTTAAAAATTTTATTGAAGCTGCGTCTTCTCCTTCATTGATAAGAAAGAAGTAATACAAGGATTTATCAATTGTACAAAAATCTTTAAAATCTCGCTTATTTAAATGACCAATACCTGTATGTATCCATTTCTTTCGTGAAAATGAGAAAGCATCAAGCTGTAAGGTGTCATTCGCTGTTGGTACCGTTGCTAATGTAAGATTTTCAAAAGAACTTTTGTTTCTATGTATAGCGGCCGTCGGCCATTGTCCGTTTCTCTTACCAATTTGAAGCTGGTAGAACAAAGCTTGGGTCACAACATCATGTGCCACTCTATTTTCTCTGACCAGTGGATGACTCATTAGCATTTCCAAACAGTCATGACTAGCCAGACATGTTCTCACGTGGGAGATCAAAATACCTAGATTTGTTTCTTTGCTTACTGAGAAGTTTAGTTTGTGATATCTAGATAGCGTTTTGTCAGAATGAGTCTCTGTATCTGGAGTATTGGGATTCACAACATCTATTTCATTAATAGCTGTATCAACTTGCAAGTTTCCTTGATTGATCTCTGAACTATTGTTGATATCGTCACTTCTATTTTTTTTCGAAATCTCTACTGGTGAATCACTACGTCTCCTGTAGTCGTGACTTAATTCACTCTGGTTCTCTAGATTGGACTTGCACTCTGTCCATTTTAAAATCGCTTTAATGACGTCATTTTCCGAATTTACCTCTAAATGTTGACTTTTGACGAGATTTAAGACATCACTTAAAGGCAATTCAAGGAAAAAACTTGTTGTGAAAAAGGAATTTGCATTTTTAAGAATAAAAGACCGAACTGTTTTTGAGACCGTCTCAGAATTAAGAAGTCTGCTTGTCTGAAAGTAATCTATATAATTTTCTAATGACAAGGACTTAGTGACAAAATTCTCACACTCTGTAATTAGGAATATTATCTGAAGTTGATGTGCGGCTCTCCAGATGTCAATGACATTTTCTTTTGTCAAAATACCATGACCAGTATAGAGAGTCTCGAGGATTAAGTCAAAAGTTTCGCTTGAGATGTCTTCTAGAGTGACATAATTTAATTCTGTTTCTTTCATGCCAGATCTAAAAAGTCCTCTGAAAAACCCAGAACAAGCTGCCAGAAGAAACCTATGACACCCAAATTTTGCTTTACTAAGTATGACAGTAAAATCTTGCAGTTCTTCACATTTCCAGAAGTCACTCAAACCTTGGACAATACCGTAGGCCACTTCTCTTTTGATCACCATTTTATGAAGTCTGAAATCAAGAAAATGAATGAAAAAAACAATTACAGGCTCATTTTTTTTCTCCAATAGTTAAATAATTGTCACATTAAAATATAAATTCATCATATATATTTTTATATATTGTTATAAATGACATTGCTGCACAGATAAAATTCAGCGTGTTTCTGGAATGTGCGTGTGTCGGAGTGTGAATTGTTCCAGAATGAACTTTCGTTATATATCTGCTAATTTCCAGAAATTTTTAGGACCTAATCTAAGTCAGAGAGAGAAAACACCCATCTCTGGAGAGTTCAGTACAACTTGGTACTGTTAAGTACAGTGATGTGCAGAGAACATAGAGAAGTACTAAAACTGTGGAAGGTGAGTGAGCAGAAAAATATAGAGGTGCAGACCTTAAAGAGAACATGGCGATGGATTGGTCACACCCTTAGAACCAACAGAGCTAGACAGACCTTAGAGTGGACCCCCCCCCCAAGGCACAAGACGTAGAGGAGGACCAAAAAGAACGCGGCTACGCAGTGTACTGGATTAAGCCGAGAGGACAGGAAAGAGCTGAGAAGCCATTGATTACCTAGCAAGAGACCGTGGAGAGTGGCGTGTTTTTACTAAGGCCCTTGTGTTTTGGGGCCTTTTTATAAGGTGTAGGAGATTTTATATTTAACCAACATTTGCATAAGTGCAACACTAACAGGCATAGAGCTAAGATGCAGGCAACGAATACATTAAGTGAAGTTATGTGCAGAGGTTTATTGTAAAGAATTACAATGGGGTATTATTTTTCATGTTAAGCATTGATTTTAATTGAGAAAACTCTCGTTTAAACACAAATTACATGCTCGTATAAGGCACAACAACAAAAGTGAATATCCATCATTTTATTGAGATAGGTGGAGCTTTATATTTATTTTTATTAAATTTCAGCGAATATTTTAAGTAGGAGACAATTAGTTATAATTATTAAAATATTTGTTAGAAAAAAAAATCTTACTTTTTCAAAACAGCTATCACGTAAAGAACTTTTTTAATAACACAGCTTTGCCCTACATAATAAAAACACGATCGTAACAGTGTTATTTTCTGTGTCAGCGTTTCACGGCTAGCAGACCTGTCAAACCAGATACCAATAGATATATTCAAGTCAAATCAATAATTCGTAGAAGTTTCTCTCCATATTCTCAGGTTTTAGTTTTGTTTTGACTTATAAATGAGCATCGGCGTGTCAAGGCGTTTTCTTCAAAAGGGGAAAAGAGGGGAATAAGTTAGCAAGCTAAACGTAGGCATCCGTTTATTTACTTTGTGGTTTGATTCGTTTTTATTGCATTACAGTTGACTTTCTGTTACAGCTAGTCATGTTGTTGACACAAAGACCTTCACCGTCAAAGTAAGGGGTCGCTGGGCTAATAAAGATGAGAACCACTGTACTATACAGAATTAGTTTTAAAATAAGAAAATATTAATATGTGATGTGCAATATTATTGAAATAGACTCAGTCTTCATTGTAATACAAATATGATGAATTCGTAACTGTGTGTGTATTCTGGAGAAATAGTGTTTAGGTCTGATATACCTTCCTATAGATCGCCAAGTCTGAACAGGTAACTTTACTTACAGTTTACTTGCTATTCCTAAACAAATTGAAAAGCTCAAATCCAAGCTTTACCTTTTGTACTATACAGATCACAAGACGAAAACGAAAGTAAAACTTGTTTCCAGGAATGAATTATTAACATATGAACAAGGCAGCTCATAGCATTAACGTACTACGTGTGCTCTAGTGAGTTATCGTTCCTATAACGTGGTTAAGTTTTGAAGTGTTCTGATACCAGGTAGTATATTGCTTTGATTCCGACGTCTGTTTTATCAATTGTTTATATCTTGTCTTCTAAAAAAAAAGACTGGAAAAGCATTTTTGAACTCTTTAAGACCAAATTTTATGATGTTTAGTAATTAAGAACAAACTCAGAAAGAGCAACTTGAAAGTTTAAATTCTACACTGGCAGATGAAAAGTGACAGAGAAAAAAGAAAGCTAGGCCAATGACACTAGCTCCAGCTGGAATAACCTGCCCTGTGTGCAACCGAACATTCCGGACTCACATAGGTCTCGCCAGCCGCCTATGTTATAAAAGTGGTTATAATCGAACCGCGATTGATGTACAGTAAGGAGGCAGCACTGGCCAATGCTATTATGGGAGGAACATTTGTGCTCGCTTGACCTATTTCCATTCATATTTTATTAGTCAACTGTAGATCAGCGTTTTGTACACCTTTACCTGTTAGACCAAAAGTAAGCTGTGTTTTAGGGAAGCGCTTTAAGATCCCACAATGAGGACCGAGAGGATTTTAAGGATATAGATCTAATAAAATAAAGTAGATAAAAATTATTATAATTATAATATAATTTTCTTTTCGTTTTCTTTGCAAATCATTTATAATATGTTTCGTATCCAAATGTACGAAATGAATGTTCATTAGCTAGTCCGATTTTTAGCGGCCCCCGTAAGGGGAAAAAGCCGCTATTAGG
This sequence comes from Biomphalaria straminea, assembly GCA_021533235.1. Taxonomy (NCBI): domain Eukaryota; kingdom Metazoa; phylum Mollusca; class Gastropoda; family Planorbidae; genus Biomphalaria; species Biomphalaria straminea. The sequence goes on from JADKLZ010019686.1 coordinate 22,010,472, forward strand.
TTTGTGCAAAATGTCCGTCTGTCCGTCTGTCCGTCTGTCCGTCTGTCCGTCTGTCCGT